>OW388085.2:8543643-8675039 GCA_936449025.2 Sarcophaga subvicina
CACTGACTTTGTTTTTTTAATATTGATTAGTGAACTAGAAGTAGCTTTATCTGTACAGTTAGCAAATTATTAAACCTGGGGTTACATGCAAAAGAAGCGGTGGGATAACATAAACAGTTTAATAGGCTAAATACAGCATAGTGTGTTCCATATTTTTAAGACTACATCAATTTTTTAGATAAATATTACTTTAAATGATTAGGCTCCTTTTGTCGATTTATTTATCCTTTTATGCACTTTTAAGAAAAACTATATTTACATACTTTTTTATTGTTGTTGTAGTTTCTGTTACATAACACATTATTCAGTGTTTCATAATTATTACAGCAATGCATTGTTTTTCAAATCTTCATGATGAAAGTGAATGAAAAGAAAAATAAATCTTAAAAAAACGAATCTATTAAAGTATTAGTTTAAGAAATATTTAAAGGATAGTATTGATATGATAGATATGGGGCACGCTATGTTGACCATAAAATAGTAGAGGGACAAGCATGTGTTATTGTATAAATTGATTGGCGAGATTAATTCTCTTTTCGGTAACTTTTCTAGTGAATCTGAAGTGAAACCTTAGACTACATATACAGTTTCTCACGGCTTATTTCAACCAGCATCCTTAAAATTAAAAATAATTTCGAAACGAAACAAGATATTAAAAAAATTTAATGAGTGTTTAATAAATAAATAAGTTTTATTCAGTCTCAAATGGAATGGGAAAAACCCATTAGAAAATTTGTGTAATCCGCGCAAAAAAGGCTAAAATAAGGTCTTATTAAATTTCGTAATTAAAAATTCGCTAATTATGTAATCGTTTAACTCCTTGTGTATAGTAGGTAGTTGAAATAAACTGAATAATTGTGTTCCTATACTTTTTTAGTTTGTAAGTTTTTAGAGTGTAAATTTAAGACTGAACAAAAGTTTTGTTTTTAACTTTTGAACTCGTTATATAAGATCCTTTTAAATTTTTTTAAAGGTGCTGGTTGAAATAAGTTTGTGAACCACTGTATATAGTATATTATTAAAGAGCAACATCTGCTACGGCTATAAGTTCAAAAAGTTAAATATACAAGAATATATACATATATACATATGTACAATGTTAATATTACTTTATTATTAATATTATTATAGAAAGTTTAATGGTATATGGTTTCTTAAGATTTCACCAAAAAATGTTTCAGTATATTAAAATAATATGATGGATATTGAAATAGGATTTCAGTAGTCTGGAGAATGTTATAATTTTGTGGTTTCTATTTTCGATTGTTATGGTTTGGGTTAATAGAAATATGTGAATGCTTTTGTTTAGACGTTAGTTTGATGTAAATTGCGACATGAGTAAAAAGAATATTTTGAAACTTTGTAGTCTTTTTTACCGCAATACTTATTGATAATCTACTATATTTTAATACTGCTATAGAAGTAATAGCATCTCCGATCTTATTAATTGTGTTCCATTTATTGTTATGAGTGTTACAAATGATTTTTGTAACTGTTTCTTGTTTTTATCTGCAAGTATAATTCGAATAAGTTGGTAAAGAATGCAAGATTCTGCTGTAAATACCGACTAACACTCCTAGAGATTGCCAACTAACATCTGGATAAAAGCAGCGCTAGGCCTTGTAGCTTAAGCATTATATCGTATATATTATTAATCGGTTTCATTATATTGATAATTTATTTATTGCTGTTGCCATATTCCACAGAATTTTTTTTAACAAAATTTTACCTTCAGAATATATCGTCCAATAATTATTTATTTAAATAACAACACACATTAACTGATAACACTGCGCTATTAATTTCTATAACCATCCTTTATTAACAAAAGTAAATTTTTGCCATTACTTTATATAACTCTCGGTCATACTCAAATGTTCTTCTTTCATTTATACTACCTTATTTTTATGCCTGACAGTTTTGATATCTTACCACACTCTTGTTTTTTTTATTAAATTCTTTAATTTGCAATATATTTTTACAATATCTTTACATTCTGATGTTGTCGTTTGTTTAGTTCTTTTTGTTTATTTGTCTTGTTTGCTTGGTTTTTTTTAGTTAATTTGTGTCCGCGTAATAATACTATTTGATACGCTGTTACTGATATTCTTTCACGATTATCAGCATATAGCCAGTGGTTTAGAAAGCATTTTGAGTTAATATTTTTATAAATTTATTTGGAGGTGTCAATGATAGTAACGGTATAGCATTTTCTAGAGCGAATATTTTCCATAATTGTGATTTTCACTCTTAGGTCTAGAACTCTGTTCGAATTTGTGAAAAATATTGAGCAGCTATCCTTTTTTCACACTAAAAATTAGTTTGCGGTGCCACTGTTTCACTATCAGTGGAATGTTTAGGATCATTATCTGGCTGAAAGATAAATTTACCCTGCAAACCCAATTTTATGACTCTGTGTCATTGGTTTTTAAATATCTAAATTTCCCCTCTCTATCTATCTATAGAAAAATTGATTTAAAACCTCTCTTTGATAACGTCACGTAACATATGAATTTAAGTTTAGACGAAAATTGTACAAAAGATAATTTTAATTGTAACAACAGTTCGCAGAATATCGTTACTTTTTATGTACGTAAACTTTATCTAACGCGGAAAAAGTAATTTTTTCTATTTTATATCAATAAATTTAATGTTAACGATAATTGGAAATCAGAGTATTGCTAACTAGTATATTAGAGAGGCTGATATTATTGAAAAGCTTAGGTAGGTTAGGTTAGAGGACGTGTACTTATCAATTAAGACAAGTACAGTACCCGAAGGTCGAATTGACCCATTGTACAACGTCCTAGTTTCTCACACCACTTATGTTGTGTGTGTTAATTTTATACATGAGTGGTGGGACCTACAGTTTAAAGTCGACTCCGAACTACAGATTTTTGAGAAACTTTTTCATGGCAATTTTATACTTTTTGTATTTTGTTGTGATGTCTGGCCTGGGGCTCGAACCCTGGCTTTACGTCTAATAAGCCAACACACTGCCTACTAGACTCCGGCGACTTCTAATTAAAAAGCTTAAGACATTTCAATATTTTCGAAAAATGTTGAATGCAAAGCAATATTTCAATGGCATCACCTTTGTCGAAATTGTCTAAATAGTAGACATATACAAACCTCATGCAAGTTAACTACCAAATGCCTCATCTCTATTCTTTTTGGTCAAAACATTAAGCCAGCCTTGCTGACTACTGCAAAAATTATAATTGAATTTTCAAAAGAATATTCCCGAATAGAAGTATCTGGCATTGAATATAGTATAATTCAATAAAGTATTTATTGTTTAATAGTCTATAACTTTTACGGTCAGTTCATGATGCGGAAAATAATTTAAACTTGCTGTTTCAGCTTCGTGTTACATCATATGTTCGTAATGCCGTAAATACTGAGACAATATCAGATCTTCCATAACTCTTCCTTGCAGATCCAGAAATTCTCTCCAATCAAACTATTGATTTATGTTTGGTAACCATGTTTATGGTAGTTTGCTTCTACCTGACATCAGAATGTTTAAAAATAGTGTTCTTCACAAGAAACCCATTTATGTTGGATTATTTCAGGTGTTTCATTCGCAAATATAATGACTAATATTACTGCAAATATATCTGTAGCATTAAATAATAACAGCTTAAGTCGAAATTTCGTGTTTAGAAATATTAAAGGGTTTGTCTAAAATAAATTGTGTTGGTGAATACAAATATATAACTATAAACGCGTATAGTTTTATTAATAATGACATGAATAATGAGTGATAGATCTTGAAGAAGGGAATAAGAATATGTAATAAAATGAAAAACACTTATGTCAACTTAAGCCATTATCATTTATTGCCACAGATATGTACCATTGATGAGCAACTTCGAATGTTTTGCGTTCTATGTGAACTTCTTGAAACAGCAATGGTCTGAGGAAGAGAAATCACTCTTTTCTCTTACATATTTCAACAAGACATTGACCCAAAGCATACTGAACAAATACAACTCTTTGGTTGATGTATAATGTACGAAAACAATTAAAAACTCCTGTGCAGACACTAGACCTCAAATCCATTATGTATTTTTGGAATTTGCTAGAACGAAAAATAGGAAACCGTGTAATAACGGAAAAGGGAATGCTTCTAGCAGTATTAACTGAAGAATGGAGATCAGGTCTGAATACCCCACTCGTCGTGATTATCCGACTTCTTACAAGAATATCTAGTGTGTCTCATATTTATAAGGTCACTTCTATTTTCCAAATATCTCTTAAAATAAAACTTTAATCGATTAGGTTCCTTTTGAAGGTGTTTCACTTACATAGTGTTTATGAAATTAAATGAAGTTGACTTTGACCGGAAAGTGGTTATTTACAAATCACGTATGTACGAATCTTTTAGGTGGTATTCAGTTTAGTTCAATAAGCCTTAAAAATCAACAACTTTATTTTGGATAAAAGAAATATTTTAACATGTTGACGAAAAATTTATCAAAATGAAATAATTGTAAACATCTATACATTAAAGAAAAGATAACTAGTCTTGATTAAAATAACCATTTGTAGCAGCTTAGGGCCATTTTTTGAATGCGAGTTTAAACTCGAGATTAAGTTAATCTCCAGTTAAAGTTAATCTTCAGTTAACTGAGTTTTCATTTTTTGAATGGGAGTTTAACTGGAGATTAACTTGTAGAGCTGCCGTACTTATAACCAAAAATGGCAACATTTGTTTCGTTTATTTTGTTGTGTTTACTACCTTTGCAAAGTGTCTCACAACAATTTGCTTTTGTATATAACAAAAACAAACAAACAAAAACTGAATACTGTTGATCTTTATGGAAAAAAATTATTTTCTTAAAATAATAAATAAATTAAGACTGTCTGTTGTCAATTTGTGTTTTATATAATTCATAGTCACTTAAATATTTGTCTTATTCGGCTTCCCCTCATTTAAAAGCTTTTTTTTTTAAATACAATTTTTCAACTACTTTTCATAGTTAATCTCGAGTTTAAACCACCAACGTTGGTGGTTTAAACTCGAGATTAACTGTTTAACCGTAAGGTTAAACTCAAGATTAAGTCAATTCAAAAACTGAAAACGGAGTTTAACTGGAGATTAACTTAATCTCGAGTTTAAACTTGCATTCAAAAATAGCCCTTAGTGATTTATAATTTAATCCTTTCGTTTTTTTTTTTTCAAATACTAAATTATTTTTACACTTGCATACATTTTTTTACCAATTGAAAATGCAGATAATAATTAATAGTCTCTAATTGTAAAAATATACTATTAATTATATATAAATTTAAATTTCGAATAAATTTTTGTATCAGGTCGGACTGCTTTTCTTAATCTTGGTATTAATTTTTAGAAGTCGCCGTAGTCTAGTAGGTAGTGTGTTGGCTTATTAGACGCAAAAGTCTGGGTTCGAGCCCCAGGCCAGGCATCAAAGACAAAATACAAAAAGTATTTTTTCGGCGACTTCCTCTCAGTAGATTTCTGGCAAAAACTCTGAGAGTAAATAAAAATTGCCAGGAAAAGTTTCTCAATAAATAAAAATCTGTCGTTCGGAGTCGACTTTAAACTGTAGGTCCCACCACTCATGTATAAAATTAACACACACAACATAAGTGGTGTGAGAAACTAGGACGTTGTACAATGGGTCAATTCGACCTCCGGGTACTGTACTTGTCTTAATTGACAAGTACACGTCCTCTAACCTAACCTAACCTAACCTCTTAATTTTTAAATCAATCGCAAACTAAATTGTTTACACTATAACTTTTAATAAATATAAATATGTTTTATTTCATCCTACAGTTGTATTTTAATTTAATCAATATATTGTTTAAATTGTTTCTTTATAAATTGAATTTTTAATTTAAAAATATCTACAGATACTTTTCCAATAAAAACAAAAAACAAAGATGAACTAATTTAGAGTATATTCGAAAACCATATCGTTCCTCAAACTTTTTATTTAAAATTTTTTTTGTTAACTTTCTTCAGAGTTTGCACTTAGTATTTAAATAATCTACGCGTTGAATTTATTTGATTTTTAGAATAATTTTATAATATTTTGTATTTTAATTTCTTTCTTAACCAAAACTATTGCAATACATATTTGTTAAATTTTTATATAAAATAAATAAAACTTAAATCACTTTTATACAAAATATTTTCTAAATCAATCACAAACAAATTTTAGCGAGACGAAACTTCTATTGATTTGTCTAAAATGTTTGACTCAAACACCACTAACACGACTACAACTACAACTTCAGCTTTAACAATTGGGTCTAACCTAAATAACGGAGAATGTCTTAGTTCTAGTCTTACAGCATTAAATAAGACGTCTAACGAGGTCGGCGATAATATAACAGAGCCTACACCAAAGATTCAACAACAGCAGCAGAAACCGGATTTAGGTATAAGCGGCGGAGGCAATTTGTGTTCAACCCCAATATCTTCGTCTACACCAACAACGACTTCCGAAGGTGGTTACAACAGCAGCGATAACGTCCTCTCCTCCGCTTCCACGTCACGTAAAGCGAGCACAGCTTCAGAATACACTTCTTTATCGTCGGACTATACGCCTGACAACACAATCACACCAAATTCAACATTTTTAACTGAAAATGCTCGAAGTACACAATATTTTGAAATTAATGATAATATTGATATTTTGACTAGTGAAAGTAATGCAAAAAGTCTTAGTCAGACCACACCGTCGACAGTTATCAGTCAAGAGTGTTCTGATATCAATGTTTGCACAAATGATGCCACATCAAGCAATGATGCTGAAGTAATTTCGAACGGAAATCAATCTAACAACTCGTCAGCGGCTCCACCAACGGCCGCTCGAAAAATATCCAGGTTTTATGTTAATCCTGTAGTATTGCCTAATTCTAACAGCGTTTCGGTCATCAGGACAACTGCACCTTCGACAGGTATAATACACCCTAAACTATTAACCTTAGCTAATCACCTTAAACTAAAATGTCGGGTTGTAAAAAAGTGTAAAAAAAACAATTGATCGAATTAGAATCATATTAAAACGTTAGTTGCGCAGTCATTTCAAAATATACAAGCTACTTCCTACCTTCATTACCCAATAATTTTTTTTGATTGTTTAAAATATTTTATTTCGCTTTAATGAAAACTATTATTTTCTTAAATTCCATGTAGTGTAGGAATGGTAAATTCGGTTTAAAGAAAAGAAATTATAAGAAAAATTGAATCTGTATAACTTAATTTTTGGTTTAAAAACTTCGATAATACTGTCAAATTAAACAAGTTTTATTTAAACGCAGTGGCAACGACGGGCTTTTTTTTTGTATTTGCTTAATCGCCTTTTGCACGTTGAAATTTGTTTCGAAACAAATTTCAAAACTCTTGAGTTTGTAGGAGAGAGGGGAAAAATGAGGGGGGGGGGTGATTTCACAATTTCATGTACTCGCAAAACTTACTTTGTTCTTTATTCGAATATACACAGAGTTGTATTTAATTTCACATTTTCTTTTATTTTTTGTTTCGCATAGTGAAGTTAACATGCTGACTGAAGCGGCAATTTTCAGAAAACTGGCCAAAAATGACAATTTGATTTTTTTACATTATATTACTTAAAAAACTCTATTTTTAGATCGTAGGTATCATCAAAAATAAAAATTATGTTTTTTTTTTTTTAGGAGTAAAAGTGGTTTAATGAGTACGAGATAACTCGTAGATTGCGTTCCGTTCTAAGGAGCCAACTATGAATTATCTTTTAGTGGGCAGTCAACGTGTTAATATACATTTTCCTTATTTAAAATAACATTACTTTTTGTTTATTTTGTGTTTAAAATCAAAACATTTGCAAAAGAAAAATTTTAATACCAAACAATTAATTATAAAAATGAAAAAATAAAAATCAAAAAGAATATAATTTAATTTTTTTTTAAATAATAATACATACATAAATATATGTATAATATATTATAATATTATAAAAAAATATAATATTCATATAATTTAATTTTTAAAGAATTGTATGGTGTTATTTGAACCTAAATCACAATGCCAAATAAAGTTATAACTGTCAAAAACAGCAGAATGACGCGATAAAAGAAAACAAAATTTGTGAAATTAATTTTTACGTGCAAAAGCGAAAGAAGGTTTAAAAGAAAATGCAAAAAAGTGTTTTAAACTTGTTTCCAAACTAATTTCAACGTGCAAAAGGCGTCTTTGTTTATATTTGAAGTTGCCGTATTGAAAATAATATATAATACGACATGTTCAAACATAAACTTAACTTTAAAAGTTACTAGTAGGATGATCTTTCCCTTTAGCTCACTTCTACGTTATCGTCTACTTATAATAATGAAAAACAATTTATCTACCCGTTAACGGCAAGTTGTAATAATGGCCCTAAGTAGTTAAAATTAATATTGACAAGCATGCTACATAATAAAAATTAATATAACATAATATTAATATTAGATTACAGGAAGGGTTTGAGTTATATAATATTTATGACTTGCTAAAAAATTATATTCTTGAAATTAATACTAATAACATGAAAAATATTTTATATATTTACGTTTTAAATTTCAGTAACTCAATTTCTGTAGGTACCATATACAAATAATGAATGAATGACTAATAATTAATGACTGAGTAGTTTTCATCTTATAATTCTAACATAGTCATATGGTCCAAATTTTATTTGTTCACTAAAACATTACTATAATGAAACAAAATAGAACATACAGAGGTCAATATCGCTTTGAAAGTATTTAATAAAATTGTGTTTAAAATTGTATTCGGTTGATGAGGTGTGTAAAGAAAGAAATTTATTTTTTTTATTAATATTAAGACTAGACTTAGAAATCAATCTAACAACTCGTCAGCGGCTCCACCAACGGCCGCTCGAAAAATATCCAGGTTTTATGTTAATCCTGTAGTATTGCCTAATTCTAACAGCGTTTCGGTCATCACGACAACTGCACCTTCGACAGGTATAATACACCCTAAACTATTAACCTTAGCTAATCACCTCAAACTAAAATGTCGGGTTGTAAAAAAGTGTAAAAAAAACAATTGATCGAATTAGAATCATATTATAACGTTAGTTGCGCAGTCATTTCAAAATATACAAGCTACTTCCTACCTTCATTACCCAAAAAATTTTTTGATTGTTTAAAATATTTTATTTCGCTTTAATGAAAACTATTATTTTCTTAAATTCCATGTAGTGTAGGAATGGTAAATTCGGTTTAAAGAAAAGAAATTATAAGAAAAATTGAATCTGTATAACTTAATTTTTGGTTTAAACACTTCGATAATACTGTCAAATTAAACAAGTTTTATTTAAACGCAGTGGCAACGACGGGCTTTTTTTTGTATTTGCTTAATCGCCTTTTGCACGTTGAAATTTGTTTCGAAACAAATTTCAAAACTCTTGAGTTTGTAGGAGAGAGGGGGAAAATGAGGGGGGGGGGGTGATTTCACAATTTCATGTACTCGCAAAACTTACTTTGTTCTTTATTCGAATATACACAGAGTTGTATTTAATTTCACATTTTCTTTTATTTTTTGTTTCGCATAGTGAAGTTAACATGCTGACTGAAGCGGCAATTTTCAGAAAACTGGCCAAAAATGACAATTTGATTTTTTTACATTATATTACTTAAAAAACTCTATTTTTAGATCGTAGGTATCATCAAAAATAAAAATTATGTTTTTTTTAGGAGTAAAAGTGGTTTAATGAGTACGAGATAACTCGTAGATTGCGTTCCGTTCTAAGGAGCCAACTATGAATTATCTTTTAGTGGGCAGTCAACGTGTTAATATAAATTTTCCTTATTTAAAATAACATTACTTTTTGTTTATTTTGTGTTTAAAATCAAAACATTTGCAAAAGAAAAATTTTAATACCAAACAATTAATTATAAAAATGAAAAAATAAAAATCAAAAAGAATATAATTTAATTTTTTTTAAATAATAATACATACATAAATATATGTATAATATATTATAATATTATAAAAAAATATAATATTCATATAATTTAATTTTTAAAGAATTGTATGGTGTTATTTGAACCTAAATCACAATGCCAAATAAAGTTATAACTGTCAAAAACAGCAGAATGACGCGATAAAAGAAAACAAAATTTGTGAAATTAATTTTTACGTGCAAAAGCGAAAGAAGGTTTAAAAGAAAATGCAAAAAAGTGTTTTAAACTTGTTTCCAAACTAATTTCAACGTGCAAAAGGCGTCTTTGTTTATATTTGAAGTTGCCGTATTGAAAATAATATATAATACGACATGTTCAAACATAAACTTAACTTTAAAAGTTACTAGTAGGATGATCTTTCCCTTTAGCTCACTTCTACGTTATCGTCTACTTATAATAATGAAAAACAATTTATCTACCCGTTAACGGCAAGTTGTAATAATGGCCCTAAGTAGTTAAAATTAATATTGACAAGCATGCTACATAATAAAAATTAATATAACATAATATTAATATTAGATTACAGGAAGGGTTTGAGTTATATAATATTTATGACTTGCTAAAAAATTATATTCTTGAAATTAATACTAATAACATGAAAAATATTTTATATATTTACGTTTTAAATTTCAGTAACTCAATTTCTGTAGGTACCATATACAAATAATGAATGAATGACTAATAATTAATGACTGAGTAGTTTTCATCTTATAATTCTAACATAGTCATATGGTCCAAATTTTATTTGTTCACTAAAACATTACTATAATGAAACAAAATAGAACATACAGAGGTCAATATCGCTTTGAAAGTATTTAATAAAATTGTGTTTAAAATTGTATTCGGTTGATGAGGTGTGTAAAGAAAGAAATTTATTTTTTTTATTAATATTAAGACTAAACTTAAGTCAAGTTAAGCTAATTTGGTAGCCGTCTTAAAATTTATGGTTTAGTTAAATCCTACAAGGTGCCGACATGATCTATTCAATCATTTAAATTTACCTCCTGGCTGATATTTTTAACTATTCTGATAGTTTTATAAAGGTGTAAATTTTATCCAAACCACCGATCTCTCAATAAATTCTGGGTGACAATGAATCCTTCATCTCAGGTTCCGAACATTCCTCGTCATTACTATCTTTGCAGTAGTTATTGTGCGTGTGCAGCAATGGGCCAGTGTCGCGTTGTAACTGAAACATTTTTGTATCTGTCTCACTTATATCTTTTTCCACGCGTCATTACAACTTCTACAAATGTCATTAAGTAGAATTAAAAACCGTCTCGCATGGGTTCTATTACACAACGACCAATTATCGCCACAATCCCAATTACAAGATAGTTTCTATGGTTCATATTTTGTTCAGTGAGAAAATTCCCTTATTTACAGTCATGAATATTTAGTGTCTTAAAGCTTGCTGGCTTTATTAAACATATTTGATTTACTCTACCGTTCTAAGTACGTTTTAGATCTCAACTTTTAGAGGGGCAACGATGTGTTCAATGTTCGAAACAAGCAGTTTGGTGTCTGTCTTTACTTGCCCTTCAATACCTGTTTATGCACACACCATATGGTCAGAATAGAACGTCGTATAGCAACTGTCTATGTCTGATTCACTGCGAAAAAATCTTGAAGTTATGTAGGTTATTTAGATACAATCTAAAAATTAAAATAAATATAAATCTTATAAAATTTGCGTTACTTTGATGCCCATTACATATATGAATTGAGTTAACAGAGATTGTCAGATAGAGAAGAAATTAGGTTTAAAAAATTTTAAAAAAAATTGAACTAGATTGAATTTAGAAAAACGGAAAAAACCATTTTGGTTAAATTACATGGTCTTTATAATCAAGAAATTTCAACAATTTAGTTAAGTAAATTCTATGAAAAATTTAAAAAAAAACAAAAATTTTGTCCGAAATTTTCAAAATTTTTGAATTTTCAAAATTTTTTTTTAAATTTCTGATAACCTATTGAAAGCGCCTCTTAAAGACCTTTCATATGATACCAAATTTATATATAGTTCCTTTGGAAGAAATATGATAAAACTCCAAAAAACCTCAAAGAAGGACCTTTTTATCCTTTGATCCAGTTCATCAAATATTGACCCCAGGACGAAAAAATTGAGAAACGTAGTCTTAGAATGAATCAAACTTTCATTTTAGTTGGGAACTAATACCTATACCTTATTTTTTCTCCATACAAACGGGGCCACCCTAATGTATATATATCTAAATACATATATATTTATATTTAAATATATATTTAAGTATATATATATATATATATACAGCCTATCATATATATATGTTTTATTTTCTAATCTAACTTTTCATGTATTTAAACATTAACTTGAATTCTAATAATTATTAATTCATAATTCGCGCAAAAGATTTTCTGTCAGATTGGTATATAGTCTAAGCTATGTATTAGTAAGGAACCTTTAAAATTAAAAAATATTTGTTATTAAAGGTATTACTTTTAATTTTCTAGAAAACCGAATGTAGCATTCTTGCAAATTTATTTATTCTTTTACTTTTTAGTAGAACGATAAAAAAATTTTATTTATTTAAACAAAAAAAATTTAACTAATTTCGCAAAATAATAAACTAATATTAATTAATTTAAAATTTGTACGATGGTGACTTTCTATATGAATTTCTTTCTTTATTGGACGTAACGCGAGTAGTGAACCAATTACAACAACAGGTCAATATTAATGCTGAAGAGACAGGGAAGGCACTTAGCTATATTAAGAGCTCAACAACATCGCCTTCTAAAACAGAAACGAATGAAAACACTGAACAGAACACAGAAAAAACGTTGTTAAATAGCGACTTAGTTTTACCGAATGGTAATAGCATTGTAGGTCCCAATGTTGTTAAACCACCAAGCAGTATAAGTGGAGCTGGAAATTTAGTAAATACATGTGCTGGCAATACTAATAATTCATTGGAGCAGCTTAAGATAGAATTGGAGAATATAACACATGCACAGGCATTTGCCTCAGCTATAGTGGCGTCAATTAATAATGATCATGCCTACCAACAGCAGCAACAGCCGCCGCAGACTCAAACACATCTGCAGACACAAACACAGCCACACATCCAACAACATGTAAATTATCAACAGAATCAAGAAGAGGTATATTTAATTGAGTCCAGTGTTTAATGCCGTCTTTCTTTGGTTTGGTTTTTCATTTTTTTTAAGTTAGATTGATTAAAATGTTCGTTATATTTTATTAATTCAAGTTATAATTTAACGAATTTGTGTTTATTATTTGTTCTATGTGGCATAATGTACTTCAATGGTGCTTTTTCTTAAATTAAAAAAAATCTACAAGGTTAACTTGTAATATATCTACGTGCTTTAAAAGTTGTTTCTATACTCTCCATCCATTTTACTAACAGTATACCACTACGCCTAACAAGAACCGGTACATATTATGTACGCTAAATACCCACTTTTTTAGATAAAAAAAATATGGACCAATAACAAAGGGATAGTATCAGTTAGTTTCAGCTTCACTAGTTGCAAATTTTAAACTCATGAATTGTTTAATGACATATTTCGGTTAAAACTGCTCGTAACAATGTTTAATTGACCCATACCCATACGATTAATGTATTGTAATTCTTATTTCATCGAATACGAATACGTGCATATATGCTTAATATTTCTTTTGTCAACATTAGTTATTTTTAAATGGCAATGTTTTGTTTATTTTCTGGAGAGTATAGAAAAAGCGTATTCTAAGCGACAAAGATACTTTTACTTTATTTCTGGTCAGTGTTTTGTATTAATTCAAAATGTAATTGGTGGCTGTAAAGTTCTTATTATTATTTACTTTTTTCTAGTATTTCGAATATAATTTATTGATTTTTAAATTTTTTATTTTTAATTTAGAAAGCTCAACCCACACTGAGTGCAACATGTCATTCTCTAGGACAAAGTACACCAACTGGTCCTTTAAGCTCAACTAGAACATCTTCAACATATAATTCGAGACGAACTTCTTTGGATAATAGTGTCTGCAATGATTTGCAAAATTTGCCAACCAATTTAATAGAAAATAGTGAAAACTTTCAAAATCTTTCTTACGCAAGTGTAGAGCAGTCTGGCGCACCAGAAAATTCTCAAACCGCCCAGAAGCTCTCAAAACAGAATAGTTTGGAAAAAACAGTGCCATCAATTTCGGCTGGTAGCGCTGATTCAACGACAAATAATTCCAATACTCGCCATGGTGGTCTCACACAGAGTTCAATTGCAGATCTGGAGAAAAAGTTGGCTGCGCTCCGAAATGCGGAAATACCAGATGAGGTTTATTTTGTTATGTTAGTTTTTATAGCCTCCACTATATATCTTGCGCTTTATTGAATTTTTGCTAATATTCAACAGCAACTGGTCTCAATTCTCAAGAAGGGTTTCACCGTCAGCAATGTGAGATTTTAGTAAATTTCAGATTTTGTAGGAACTTTTTCATTCCAAAAGGTAGTAATTCTAGGTATATATATATATAGGAGGGGTTACTAAGTTATATACACATATGGCCAAAAAAATAGGTGTGAACTACATAGCAAACTATATCCGTATATATATAGTTTAGTCAATTATTTTTATTAAACTAATTTATTTTACGTTCTTAAAAGTTAAAAGAAAGGGAAAATAAAAGTAAATTATGTTTAAAATAAAGTGAATTCAAAAAAGATCAGTTTTTGATATGGACAAAAAAATAGGTGTATGCAAAACAACTTAAAATTTAATGAAAAATTTGTACTTAAAAATTGTTTTTCAAAAATAAAAACTAAATGATATCATTAATAGTCCGTATAATTGCCATTGTTTTTAAGGACAGCTTCCATTCTTCGAGGCATAGACGAAATTAAATTACGGCAAGTCTTTACCCCAATATTGTACCAAACATGTTGAAGGTTTCCCCATAATTGGTCTTTATTACAACAAGGAATCTTGGAAACTCTTCTTTTTAATCCTCAAAGGTTTTCTAACGGCTTCAAGTCGGGCGACTGACTAGGCCATTCAATAACGTCTATCTTCCTTTGACGAAACCATGCACTTACTAACTTTGATGAGTGTTTTGGATCGTTATCCTGTTAAAATTTCAACATCAGAGGCATATTTTCCTCGGCAAAGGGTAGCATAACAAATTTTTGTACACAAATCTGGCCATTGTTTGCTCTATCCGGTGAATTGGACCTACTCCATACCAGGAAAAGCAACCCCATACCATGATATTGCCTTCTCCATGCTTGATGGTCTTTTTTGTGTACCTACTGTCGAATTCTTTCCCTTTTGGCAGACGAACATTTCTTTCTGCGTCGTTTCCAAATAAATTGATTTTGGTTTCGTTGCTCCAAAGGATATTTCGCCACTTTTTTTCTCCCTCTGCTCCACACCAGTCTTTGTGAGCCAAGGCAAAATTTTTCCTCTTCTTTAAATTGTTTATTCTAAGCAGAGGGACTTTGCGAGCTATCCTACCTTGTAGGCCTGCCTTCTGTAATCGTCTTCGCACAGTTCGTGATGACACTGTATTTTCAATTTCTCTAGCAATCGCCTTAGATGACTTAAAAGGGTCCCATTTGGATAGTGTGACTATGCGTTTGTCTATAGTTAATGCGTTGGTTACAAAATTCTCAGACCGATTTAAAGCATCTCCAATGAATTTGTAGGTTTTACCTTGCTCGCGAAGTTTAAGAATGAGGAGTCTCTCTTCATTACTGCAATGGCGCCCACGACCCATCTTAAAAATTAATTATGTCTGAAATAATGTTTAATTTATTTTCAATTAATATTATTTCACTTACTTTCTTCCTTTTTTTCTAATTTTTTGACAATAAATCAAATTTTAACTAAATTACAAATCACACACCTATAATTTTGTCCAAGTAAAATTCGTACTTAAAGGAAAAATGCCACACTATTTGTCTGAGACAAGCTTATTTTTAGTGGAATTCCCCTTTTTGCTTTCTGCAACAATAATACCAGTCTACTTATTTGGTAATTTCAGCCTGGTTGTAATTTTTTGCATTTTTTAATAAGTTGAAAGAAAAAAAATTTTTACACCTATTTTTTGGCCATATGTATATATATATATATATATATATATATATATATATATTCAAATTTCTAAGAATATTTAATGAAATAAACTTCCAACAACATATTATATACCAATAGGTTTCCATAAATATGAGTTGTATCTTTTGTTAATATTTCTGTTCATTTCTAATATTCTATTCACAACTGAAAATTTATTTTAAATAGGAGTTTAAAGAATCGAACAGCAGAAATTGTGTAGCAGATAGAGAATGGTGGAGGGTATAATAAATTTGGCGATGCCGAATGTAATTAACTTATGCTTACAAATTTTTATTTTTTTTTATTAAACACTAGTCTAAAAATTCCAATATTGTGGGCGGTACAAATAATCAAAATCAAGTTGGAGATGAGCAGCAACGTAACGTCCGAAAAATTTCTCGCTTTTGTGTCAGCAGAGTTCAAGAGCAGAAAGCAAATGAAAATGCCAATAATAAAAATACATCTTCCGGCTTAGTAACCCCTCCTAATCTTCCGACTATAGATTTACAAGCAGCGAATTGTGGCGCTAATGATAAAAGTAGTTTATTGAACACTCCTACTGAACAATTACCAACTCCTTTAGGTTGTCCTCAACAACAGCAGTCACAGCAACAACCACAACAACAGTCACATCCGCAGACCCAACAGATGACTCCACAACAGCATCGCCCGCAGACCCAACAGATTACTCCACAACCGCCTCATCAGCAACCGCATCAACAGCCTCATCAACAACCTCAACAACAGGTTCATCAACAACCGCAACAGCAGGTTCATCAACAACCGCAACATCAGGTACATCAACAACCTCAACAACAGCTTCATCAACAACCTCAACAACAGCCCAAACAACAGCCTCAACAACAGCTTCAACAACACCTTCAACAACAGCCTAAACAACAACCTCAACAGCAACCCCAACTGCAGGCGCAACAACAAACCCAGCAGAAACCGCAGTTTCAACAACAATCGAATAAGACTGGTAGTACTCCTGCAGCTAATGTTGTTCTACCTTTACAAACGCAAATGCAGCCTACATTATTAAATTTACAACAGCACCAAACCCAACCAGTCTTATACAACACTAATAACATAACTGTTCAGCATCAACAGCAGATTATACAGCAACAACAAGTACAGCAACCATCTATTCTTCACCAAAAGATGCCTCTTAATGCTACAGCTGGGGGACAAATTGTTATGCCTAACTTACACGTACAGCAACCGTTAGCACAAAAATTGAGTACGTCGCCAAACCAACATAAGACAAGTTTACAAATTTCTGCTGATAATCAAAAGCAAAATTTATCGCAACAGCAAAATTCCTCATCTCAACAACAGCAAGTTACTACGTCTCAGCAACAGCCCAGCAGTTTACAATCCCTTCAAAAGAATTTAAATCAAACACAAATTCCTGTATCTCAGCCAGCTCCTCCTGTTCTTCGGTCTTTGCTTACACCTACTTT
Source organism: Sarcophaga subvicina (assembly GCA_936449025.2). Taxonomy (NCBI): domain Eukaryota; kingdom Metazoa; phylum Arthropoda; class Insecta; order Diptera; family Sarcophagidae; genus Sarcophaga; species Sarcophaga subvicina. The sequence continues at coordinate 8,561,193 of OW388085.2, forward strand.
ACCACAGAATTCATCATCATACGTTATCCAACCTAGTACGCATCAGCAACATATGATTAATCCTGCTCAGTCTCAGCAATCACAAATGCAAACGGCTAATCAGCAGCAAACAGTTTATATACATAATGAAGGTATGTCTTTATATAAATCATTTCGCACGTGGTTAAATTTAACCATTCATCACCATTTACTTCAGATTAAAGCATTATTTATTTACCAATAATTACTGTTATCAAATTTTACATAATTTTTAGTCTTTATAAAACATTATTATAATTTCAGGAGTCGAAAATGCAATGCGTCTACAGATGCCACAGGAAGAACCAGTGTCATTAGCAGCCACCCATCCAAATTTATTACCAACTGTCATACAGTCGGTAGGTATTAAAATAATTACTGATTTATTCAAACATTTGCCCTGCCAACATTTTAGGTTTTAAATTCTTCGTGTTAGATTGTACTAAAAAATAGTAAAAAATTATAATAGTTGTCAATAACATTTTATAAAATGTTTCGTTTTATTTTGTCAATGTTTTTGAATTATTGTGAATTGAGAATTGTTCAATGTTACCACTCTAAGGGCCATTTTTGAATGCAAGTTTAAACTCGAGATTAAGTTAATCTCCAGTTAAACTCCGTTTTCAGTTTTTGAATTTACTTAATCTTGAGTTTAACCTTACGGTTAACCAACGTTGGTGGTTTAAACTCGAGATGAACTATGAAAAGTAGTTGACAAATTTTATTTAAAAAAAACTTAAGTGAGGGGAAGCCGAAATATTTAAGTGACTATGAATTATATAAAACACAAATTGACAACAGACAGTCTTAATTTATTTATTATTTTAAGAAAATAATTTTTTTCCATAAAGATCAACAGTATTCAGTTTTTGTTTGTTTGTGTTTGTTATATACAAAAGCAAATTGTTGTGAAAAACTTTGCAAAAATAGTAAACACAACAAAATAAACGAATTTTTTTTTGCCATTTTTGCTTATAAGTACGGCAGCTCTACAAGGTTAATCTCCAGTTAAATTCCCATTCAAAAAATTAAAACTCAGTTAACTGAAGATTAACTTTAACTGGAGATTAACTTAATCTCGAGTTTAAACTCGCATTCAAAAAATGGCCCTAATAGAGATACAAAATGCAATTAATGTCATTATGCATTAAAAAACATGAATTTCAGATCGGTTGTGTATGCATAGTTTTTCAAAAGATTACCTGTAAGGACTAATGTTAATTGAATGGTTAGAATATATAAACTTTTCCAGAACAGACCCACTTAATTGAGATAGTTAGGCATGGACATGGTTGTTGTTGTTGCAACAGTTCTGCTGTTGTCTCCGGAAGTATCTCCCTTGGGAAAAAACTTCCGGTTGATACAGCTTTCGCTGGGTTCACAATCCTTGGCCGATGATGAATCGGGTCGTTCCGGAGAAAAGATCCGATTGTAGTAGGAACGTGGACTATACCACGAATTCATTTGCATTTCTGGGTTGATATATAGGATATGCAGGTAATAAAGTGTTGCATGTATTTTTACTGGATTAATTTTCGGTAGGATAAACATTTTTTATAGTATATATAACTAGCTTAACTAGTTTTTATATATTTTTTAGGAATCTACGTGTTTAGAATTTATTTTTTCGCTCGTGAGGAGTTCGGTCTTCCAGTCAAATAGCAGAATGAAAAAAAGTTTAGAAATAAATGAAAAAAAGACCTTAGTGAAAAAAAAGAAAATATTTTAAATATTGTATTAACTGTAAAAGTATTGACACAAACTTCTCATGTGTAATGAGTTTCTTTGAGTGGAGAAAAAAAAATAGTACAGACCAGTAAACTGTAGAAAATGCTTTATATTTTATTATGAGATCTGTTCAGTTCTTTTACTCAAAATTTGCATATACACTTACTTTATTATTTATTTACTTATTCAGTAACGGGTGTATTTATTTGGGCAAGAAATGATTGTTTTTTATCTGTTCTAATTTCTTCAAACTAACGCCATAAATCCATCATATTCTCAAGTGTTCGTTTTTTAAAAACCGTTATTTATGGCCGAGTCATATAGAATGCGTCATACGTAGAACTTTGAATTTTAAATGAGCAGAGTTGAATCTGTGAATCGCATTTAAGACCACCCTTAAGTAGTTTTGTTGTTGTCAAATGTTTTATTTACAATAATTTTATTGAGAAAAGAAAGTATATATAATAATAATAATATAAACTCGGAAAGACCCCGAAGGAAAATAAACTGCCAAGTCGACATTAAGTGAAGTATAAATAGAGCAAAATGTAACGTTGCCAGTAAGTTGTAGCAAAAAGCTCAATGTATACTCACAACTGTATTATAACTAGTAAAGTAAAGTGTGATCTTCTTAGTAAAAGGATCTAGTAGAGAGGTTAATAGCGTGATATTGCAAATTAAAATATGTTAATTTATATAAAATACGGATTTATTTAAATATAGAGACTTATACAGATTAAAGTAAACGATTTATTTTATATTACAATTACAATTCCCAAATCCACAGGAAATGTTTGTTTTTAAAAGGTAAAAAGGTAACAATATATTGTGTATTACAGATTTCAGTTTAATAGTTAGATAGCTTTATGAATATCCTGAGACGATTACATCGTTTAATAAATTTCATTTATTTTGTTTACAAAAATGTGTAGTTTTTGCGACAGGTGAAATCAATTATGCTAATACATACTTTAAAAAACTTTGATATATAAAGACGTATTAAAAACAGTTTTCGTTTTTATGCACTATAACACTAAAAATAAAAAATGATAAAAAAAATTTATGAGTATTTTATTTATCTATTAATTTATTCCTCTAATAAAATAAAAAAGAAGTGATTGTTATCAAAAAATAAATATTGTTTGTTTAAGGATATAAAACACAATCTGGATTCATTGGTAAATCAATTGTGTAACTTACGATTGGGGACAAATCAACATCAACGTTTGTTACTGTTAAGACAACGTCAACTTATTGAAGAGGATGAACTACGTTTAAAGCATTATGTAGAATATGAGAAGTTTCAAAAGGCCATGCGGCAAAGTAAGTGTTCTTTAAATATATATAAATAGTATAAAAATTAAGGACTACATAATTTCTTATTAGCTGCTGATATACCAACTCAGCAACCTTTATTATACATTCAACCTTCTGGTGGAGCTCAACAAGGCTTTATTAATATTGGCGGTGGTTATATACCGAACTCAGGACATACATCTCATAATCAACAACAAATAATTAATTCAAATTCCCAAAGTGCTGCAATGTCAGCGGCAGTTCAAGGCTATACTGTTATGTTCAATCCTCAATTAACAATGCCATCTCAATCACAGCATCAACAACAACATGCTTCGACTTTACAACAACATATTAGTGCGCCATACATATTAACAAACCAAAATATACAGCAGCAACAGCTTCAGGCTTCTAAACAAGGAATGCCGGCACATGCAATACAGCAAGGCTATACCGATCTATCACATGGTATCCACCTAGCAAATATAAGTAATCATCCTACGTCAATGACAGACTCTAATTGTAAGTACACTCTTATTTCCGTAACGAAAAAAGACGTTATAGACACTGGATAGTTAATTTTACTTGATTTCACTATACAACTATAAGAAAATAGAATAATATTTTTGAAAGTATTTTAATCTTATCATTTAGTAATGATGTTCTTAATATAAAAGTGTTTGGATGTTAGAACATGCTATATGATATACATTATTTTCCAGATGTTACAACTGTGCAGCCATGTATTGCTACAACATCCCAGTGTCAGCAACAGCCACTTCAACAGCACCAAACAGCGTTTGCTAATATGACAAATGCCGCTACTTCCAATGCAATGTTACAACAAGTAATGACGCAACCAATGACTTCCGTATCGTATATGTGTAATAATAATCAGACTGAAGTTAATTTACCCGATTCGGCTGTTTCTATATCAACGCCGACTCATGAAATGTCCAATGCTTTACATCGTAAGTAAATAGGGGGTTTACATAAGAGTAAATGAGCACTTGCCTTTAAACAAAAATGTAGTGGTAATAATGATATTTACTTACTCCGCTAAATGGTACAAGGGAATCCAACGAGTTATTGTTGAAAACGAACACGAACGTATAAAACCACTATATATGAGAAAAATTTAAATTTTATAATTATAAAAGCTACAACTTATGTTTAAGCTTTTTATAATAGACTCATATTTTCGTATATAACTCTATTATATTTATATTTTTAAATTAAGTTCATTTTCATTAATCTCGCTTCATTAAGCATGGACCCAGTACAAGAAAGCAGAAAAAGAATATTCGAGTGAATATTCCAAGCACCTAATCAAAATTTTTTTTCGAACAAATGTGAAGAACACATTTCCTAATTACAGCAATTTTTCCTAAACTATCTCTAATGATGATGTTGACCACTAGTCCTTGCATGTGATTTGTATTTGTTGCTTTTATTTTCGCGTATAGCTTAAGAGTATTGTCACCGTGTTCTTCTCTACATCCTTGGATTTGTGCTTAAGTTTATTTATAAAGTATGGAAATTGAAGGATAACAATTTATTTAAAACGATAATGTAAAGATGTTCAACAGGAAGACGCTTAACATCAGTGTCATCTTTGTTGAAAATGCTCATAGCATCAAGAAAGACAATTGTAATGTAACGTTTATAGTAGAGCTCCAACTTTTTATACATTTGTTTGAATTTTTTATTAATATATTTTATTTCATTTTGCCTTAATAGTTTAAGAAAAATATTTATATTTTCAGTTAAATTAAATCATCGAATTCACATTCTTAAATTGAATTGAAAATCAAGATTATGAAACAAAATTCCGAAATAAAACAAATTAAAAGTAACACCAAAATTTCAGAAGCAAAATCTCGTATGATTAATTTCAAAATACAAAAATGCACACATTTTCCAATTATCTCGTAAACTGAGGAAATCTTCTCGAGGAAACAAAATATTTTTTTTATTAAAAATTGTATGTAGTGCGAAATTTTATATCTTACAACTTTAAATTAATAAAAATAAATAATAATAAATTGAACGAAATTCAATTAACACTACAATCGATAACGAAAAATATCAAAATTATAAACTGCTGACAAAAATCTTTTAATACCTATATACAATTCTCAAATTTCAAACCTACAATATTTTTAAACAAATATATTTATGCATATGACTTGATTGTTATTTTAAAAATTCTAAATTCTTTGTGTGTAATTGAGAATACCATAAAATTTGTAATGTAATTAAATTATAGTAACTATATATACAATATATTTTAATAGTTTTATATTTGTTTTTGAATTTAGTTGCTTTATGCTCTTGTTGTTATTTAACATTAAAAAATTCAAGTGTATTTTGTTTAACAAAAAATTGAATATTCAATAAAACTACACTCATAGCAAAAAATTTTATTTTTATTACTGTTTATTCCTATTCTCGTATTTTCTTTGTTTTGTTATTGCTTGTTTTTCTTGTGCTGAACCATGAATTTGATCTTTTTATCTCTACTCAGTGTTGTTTTATTTTCGTCAGTATTTACTCTGCAAAAACAAGATTGGTCTTTTTATCTCTACTCTGTAATTTCTATGTTGTTTTTCTTGTTATTGATGCTGTTGTCAACAGATAAACACAGTGGTGCGTTGACACTTAGGAAATGAATCCAATCCGGCGCTGGGATCCATGGTCGAGCAACCAATTGCCTTGGTCATGACCAATGATTAACCAGCAAGTGCCTTCAGGAACTTGTTTTTACTTTTCGCTTTAAAGACCACCGCTAAGATATTCGGGCAACGGACTGCTGCTATAAGTTGTCCGCCAACTGTTTTCATTTCTTTCGAGTATAAAGTGAATAGAGTGATCGGTCCCTAAAAAATTCAACATTAGTGAGCTGAATGATATTGGCTCTGTCTACCACAAATATAATTCGTGTGATATCAGTGAGTAAAATGGTAAGTATCTATGGTTGACGCGGTTTCTGTTGGTTACAGCTCGAAATATCGAAAAAAATTAAAAGCCATTTGTAAAAACCAAATTCATATTATATTTATAATACTTGAAAGCCCGATTATGAGACAATTTATATAGAAATTGTTATTGTAAACTAGTGTTTATAATAGTTTAAGTATAAATTATGAAAATTAATAACCAAAAAAAATCAAATGCCGTGATGAATGTTGAAGTCACCAAGTATGATTTTATTATCCTTGCAATAGATATGCTGGGGTGATAATTAAAATCTATGCTGTTAACTGGTGCCATATAGACAATTGCGGAGTTATCGGTATGTAATACAACTCTTATCACTTCTAAACCCACTTCACACGATAATACTTTACGTACTTAAAGTCTAATGAAAAAGTAAAATGAAATTCCATCCGTATGATAAAAAAGAGAATAAAAGTCGTATGATTTATATTTTTTGCGTTTACATGATCGGTATAAGACAATAACAAAGTAAAATGAAAACAGTTGTTACACTTTTGTTCTATGTGTTTACATAAAAATACATTCCTGATCTAATGCGACTTGCTTGTTTTTTGAATCATTTCAAAAAATGAAGAGAGCCATACGACTGTCAAACTTTTCATCCGTATATTCTCTCAATGTGTGATGGTTTCATTACATAGTACGTTTAGACGATCACATCCGTACTCTTCTACACAAAATTTTGACAGATCATATTACTTGTGGGACCGTGTAAAGTAGGCTTAAGTACGGTCAGGGACGTGTGGTTTCGGAGGGGTCACTATTTTGTAATTGACATTTCTTTCGCACCTCCTGTCTTTGCCATTCTAGTTATTTTCTACTATAGCCTACACTTTATTTGCTGCCATAGTTCGGAGCTGATCATACCAGCCGGATCTTTCTTCTCACAGACTTACTTACTTACTTAATTGGCCATAACAACCCGTTTATCGGATTTCGGCCTGCCGCAACACATCCTTCCAGGCGCCTCTGCTTCGTGCGCGCCTACGCCAGTTGGTCACACCAATCGATGACAGGGCTTCCTCGATTTGGTCCTTCCAACGGATGCAAGGTCGTCCTCTTCGCCGACTTCCGCAGATTTCCGCATCAAATACCCGTTTTGCCGGCGCATCCTCCTCCATTCGAACGACATGGCCGAGCCAGCGCAGCCGCTGGATATTAATACGCTGTACAACGTCCATGTCGTTGAGGAGCTCATACAGCTCACTGTTGTATCGGATACGGAAATCATCGCCAACTCGCACTGGACCGAAGATCTTGCGCAGTACTTTTCTCTCGAACACTCTCAAGGCCGCTGCATCTGTACTTAATAGGGTCCATGCCTCTGCGCCATAAAGAAGCACGGGTAGGATGAGTGTCTTGTAGAGTGTTAGTTTTGTCGTACGAGAGAGGTCTTTGCTACTCAATTGCCTATTGAGACCATAGTAGCACCTGTTGGCAAGAGTGATCCTGCGCTTGATCTCCAGACTGACATCATTTCTGGTGGTAGCGGCGGAGCCAAGATAGATGAATTCCTTGACCGTATCAAAAGTATAGTTATCGACCGTCTTCTCACAGACGGTAACTTGAAAACCTGATTCTAGGCTGTCGTATTTCTCCGTTTTCCTTTTATGTTGATTTTCACCAGCTGTCACCCCTAAGCGCAGAAAATTAAAATTTTTGCGCCTGTTGTCGTAATCTTTAGTTCTATTATTCTTGGTAGTTTCCGTTGTTAAAAATCTGATTGGCAGTAGAAATCACGAAAATTTCTCAAAACTTCAGTGATTTGTGAGATTGTTAAAACTGCAATAATAGTCCTTGTTAATGCAAAAATTAGGAAGTCCAAGTCTATTCTCTATGATAATAATTATCAAAGAGAGGACAAGAAACTTGGCAATATTTTCTCTGACTTTACGTACGTAAACCCTTATCTCGTAAATTGTCATTATACCACGCCCACATGGCAAAATGAAATACTTGTTTCGTTTTCTGAAACGACCATTATGTTCACACAGCACATACTTTTTTTGACTGATTGTCGCGATTTTCGCTTACTTATCGTTATTTTCACAATTAAAGTATAAACAAAAAAAACGATCAAAAACGTCTAAAATTACAGATTGTGTTTTATTACATGAAATGTTTTTTTTCACTGCAACTTTCCGAAGAGTCTAAAGCGCCATGACATCTTTTAAAGCTATTCCATTTTCTTCGGCCCATTGCAGACAAATATTAAAAGAATCAATAGCATTCCGGGATTTAATTTTTCAACACGTTGTAATAATGTCCAAAATTTAGTTTTCTTTTTCGCTTTTAATTTCATCAATAATAATTTTTTCTACAGCTATGTAAATTAGGGTAGTTGCTTTCACATGTCCAAGTATTACTTTCTCCATCTCTGGAGTGATTTTGTGAAAACAATCAACCACTGTAGTGGACAACGATTTTCGGTTAAGGAGCTCAGCTTTTGGTCCACTGTTTATTAGGATAAGTTAGGTCGAAGTGGTCAAAGCTCATTTGAGCACGCATAGCGGCCCGTTGTGACACTACAGGTAAGGGCAGCCGCTGTACTGACTGAATTCCACCAAACTAGCGAAGAAGTTAGTCAGCGCTAGGACTGCACATTAAAAGCACGACTACTCTATGCTGGAAAATCTGCCTGAAAGTTTAATTAACGAAGGTATACCCTTGACATCAATGGATGATAACTCCGTTAAGCTGACAAGGAATGGAGAGCCAAATTACCTATAACTATACCTCGCAAGAGATAGTCGTTGACAAAGACAGTGGGTAAAAGCTTCCTATTTTTCAGATCTACACCCACGGCAGAAGTCGTTAGATGGGAGCTACAGACTTTCTGCGTGTCTTCCCATAATGCAATTACTTTTAAGCATGGTCATTCTGATCGAGATGACATTGCGATCAAATCCGCCAATGCCTCCGCTTAAAATACTCAGGTAAGTACCTAACATATAAATTTAAATTAAAAGTAATTTAATTATTTTACACCTGTATTTAGCTTTAAAATAAATCTTGAAATTAATTTAGTAATTTAAAAGGTTGCAAAAATTGATGTGTATCATGAATATTGACTTTTAATAAAAAAAATTGGCAATCATAGTCAATATATCGAAATCAACAATACAGTAATATTAAGCAGATCCAAAATCATACGGTTCTAATGAGATATAAAAAGTGTTAAAAGATCGATACAATTTGATAAGAATCGAAAATATCTTGCGGTAGCATAAAGATATCTCAATTTCCAAAATTATTCGGCATATACCACTTATTGGGTTTTATTAGGGACACAGGTTACAATTTGTATATAGTGAGATATCTGCAGCTAGTCCCATTTTTCCACAATATCGATCACCCGTCATCCTACCCAGACACTGTTAACATAGGGAATATTTGAAGAACGATATCTCAAGTTTCAAAATTATTTGGGATATACCTCTTATTAGGATTTATTAGGGACACCTTAATCTACAATTTGTTTATAGTGAGATAGTGAGATTCTTAAAACAAAAACATTTTCTTTTGTCTAAATTTTGCAATTTTTAAAATAATTTCCGTATTACCTGCTGTTCCACTCAGGAACGTGTGGAGCACAAATTCTCTGATATCGTATATTTGGGTTATTTCTTCCTTGACTCTTTTTCGTATTTTCGTTAACCACTTAACATTGCTCTGTTAACTGTAACATTTGCTCTATTAAAATTTTTGGTTTTTGTCTTTGCTAGTTAAATTTGAGTTTATCTTCACACACATAGCAAAAAACTATACCGAAACCTAAGCTAACAGCAAGATTAGCATTTGCCGAAAAATATAGAGCGCCTCAAACGTATAATTGGACACCAGGTATGACATCGTTTTTACAGATCGTTCCGTTTTGCTAACGAGAGAGAACTACAGCATTATGCTGTAGTTACCCACACGTAACGCAACGTACCGTAGCGAACGTTCTCTTTTTAGCATAAGGAGAACAATGTAAACGATTACCGAAACGTTCTCTCTCGTTAGCAAAACGGAACGATAGTAGTATGTTTATGGGGTTTCTGGCGCACTTTTTTCATACAAATTTGGGAGCAAGCCTACGCTACAGTCGGTAGTGGTATGTTAGTTGATAGGTTTGTAACATCTAGATTAGACGGACAGAATGAGTGTGTGTGTGTGTGTGGTTAGCCATCCTTTGGTTGAAAGTGAGTAGGTTCGTCTCGAGTCAGAGTTCATGTGTGCGTGATGTAGGGTACCGTAAGCTCATGTGTGGAATTGTGCAATGTTATGCTTTTGTTTATTTTTTTTGTATTTCCTGATGGTCAAAAGTGGGATAACGACACACTGTTACAAACAATAGCAGTGCTTTGTTCTAAACAAAACAACAACAAACAGCGAGACTCCTTATGATTTCTTATTCTTAAGCATAAGTTCAATAAGAATATTTTTTAATGTAAACAAATTTTAAAACGCTTGACTCATATTACAGTTTTTAATGTAAACAAATACAGAATTTTGGATGTGGTTATGCTTAATTAATTTTTTTTGTATATAATTTTTTTGTATATATTTCCGTTATGTGTGGTCCTTTTCTTGTGGACAAATGTGGGATAACGACATATTATTGCTGTAAACAATAGAAGCGCTTTGTTATAAATAATAGCAGCGCGACTTCTTATCATTTCTTGCTCTTATGCATAAGATCAATAAGAATATTTTTTTTTAATTTAAACAAATTTTAAAACGCTGACTCAAAAATTATGCAGCTGTGTGCACGTTTACATCGTATACCTAAATAGAAACATGATTGTGCATGTTCATTTTATTTGTGTTAATATGAGTATATATGAGTGTGTGCATGTTTCCTCATCTACATCCCAGAGTATAAATTGTGAAAATTTTTTTTTGATTTATAATTATTATACAACTGTATATTATAGTATAAATAGGTAGTCTAAATGGAACTTTTCAATAGTCGTATTCTAAAAATAATAGTGAAAACATATACAGCAGTACCTCTAGAAACGTGAAAAAGAAAAAAAAACTAAAAAATGAACACAGTGTCTGGTCTTAATAAACTCAGTTTGAAGCAGTACGAGAAGGAAGCAATATGTTTAAAGGATATACCTATAGATAACATCAATCCAATCATTAAATGTAATAGAGTGAATACTAAATTCGGGGAAAGGATAATGCTCGAGTTAGAAAAAAATGTAGTCTTTCTCCCTCAAAAATATTTAAGGATGACAAGAGATCAAATTGAACACCTCTGTAAAGGCAATTTTTATTTAAAAAAATTAAACAAGGAATTACTAATTATACTTTACAATTTGGAATGTATGAAATTTAAATAAAGAATACAAATAGAAAAAAACTCTAAAACAATATTTGTTATTGTTCCAGTTTTATTAGGGGTATGACATCTATAAAACAAGAACCGCAACAGCAAAATAGATTTATAATTGTTGATGTGCAAGGAATTTTCATTGGTAATAAATTTCATGCAAAAGAAGTCTGCGTTTCAATATCAGATTTTGAAATCCGAACGTTTCTCATTTCAACGTTGGAAAAACATTCAGAACTAACTAATAAGGATATTAAGGTCAATATTTGGCTATTTAACAATTTTCATGGTATACATTGGAATAAAGGTTACTCTGCACTACAAGAAGTGATAGATTACTTAACAACTACTTTGAAAAAAAGGGAACAACTATACTCTGTCATATATGTTAAAGGAAATGAAAAAATTAAGTGGTTAATAGATCTTCTTAAAGGAGAAATAGAAATATGTGTAGTTAATTTAAATGATCTGAACTGTCCTCATATAAGAAAATCATTATAATTGTGATCGAATTTGTGCTGGAAAAAATACCATTTTATTTAGAAATTTCATAAAGTTAATTCTTAATAAAGAAAACTCTATTTCAAACATTTGAAAAGATTAACTACAAACCATTTTAAAAATATGTTAATATCGTTTAGTTAATCATTACTCTCTGTTCAGAGTACATCGTCCCGCACTAACACGACCTGCTATTGACTTTTTAAAGAAGGGGAAAAAATGGTGACATCAGCAGAGTTAGAGGATATATTATATAGACATAGTAATCAAATTGACAAACAACATGTTGATTTATTTTTAAGTATTATCAATGAACTAAGGCTATACAACATTAGTAAAATAAGTAATCAATTTTTATGTATTAATAATGTCATACATTTGTATTATTGTGTAAAAATTTACTCAGAATCTTTTGACATTTGCAGATGTCAAACATTTTATGAAAAATATATGATAACGCAAAAACTTTTCAATCTCTATAAACGAATATTTAACTATTATTATGTTCCATAGATATATGTATTGTATTGTACAAAATAACAAAGAAAAAGAACTGAAATAAAATACGCATAAGAAAAAAAACTATTTTGTTTTAATTAATCTCTTTATTACAGCGATGGGGTGATTGTTTTTAAAAATAAGATTTCAGATGTAGTTAAGTTTTTTTTCTTCATTTATAAAATTAATTTCTTAGTTCGAATTTATTGAAAATTACAATTTATTGAAAACACAATTTTTACATTTAGTAAGAATATAAAAATTAATTATATTTTTAACATAATTTTCAGCTTGATATAGTCTATTTTTATAAAAAATACAGGGGCATGTGTCAGGACCGCATGTGCTGTTTTCATTCGACCATTCGCAATCCTCGAAATGTTCACCATGCCTATTTTTATTATATTCTGGATGTCTACATACTCCAGTTGTGTTTGTATATTGATCAGTTTAGTTTGATCAGAAATTATGTGCGAAAATGATTTTAAAACGTTGTATATTTCCTTTAAAATCATTTTATGTTGATGGTTTTAATATTTATATGATTTAAGATAGCTCGTAAAAGATAACTCCTCTCGTCTTTAGGGTTATGTATTTCAGCCCCGGTGTCTATATCCCTCTCGTGTTCGGAATCGTACTGAAAACAGTAGATGTTAAGGTTGATATTTATATTTTAATCTCTTCTGTACGATAACATGAACACACAGTAATGTTAGACAATAAACCAAATTTACTCTTTTTATACCTACGCAAATTTTAAAATTTCATAATATTGTGAAATTAAAAGAATATTTTTTATTTTTTTTATTTATATAACATATAAAATATTCAGAGTTACATATACATTTACAATATTTTCGTTACTTCATTTGTAAGAGGTACATATTTAAACATTCTATCATGTATAATTAAACAATATGCGGATGTGTTAAGTGGTATGTTTTGTTGTGTCTTCAATTCGATTCATATATCAATAGGTCCAGTTTTTACGGTTTCATTTTGATGTGTTACATCTAGAACAATTATTGGTGCAATTGTCTTAAAACTTTCTCGAAATCTTGAATACATATGATATAGTAGAGCGAACCGATTTCTATCATATTTAAGATTTAAATCATCAAGGGATACGACTCTGGAATGGAACACAAAAATTTAAACCTCCAGTAATAAGCGAAAGATCAGTTTCATTGATTGGTGACCATCCTGCATTTACTAATGCATCACTTTCGAATTGATTTAATGAAATATAGTTCTTAATATCCGTTGTTATACCCAGATGACCTGTACGATCAATTTCTACACCATGTATCTCATAACGAATTTCATCGAACAGATAGGACATACAGTTGTTTAAGAGTTTTAATGATGGATAGACTGTAGAATCGTCTTTTGTTGCAAATCCTTCTATGCAGAGAAAACTTTCACTTGGTAAAAACAAACAAATCTTGGTTTTGAATTGATATACGAATTTCATCGTTATTCTTAAATGATTGTAGATATAATGTATAACTATGATATTCTTTCTTGACGATTGAATTATCAAAATTTGGTTGTTGTAGTATGTTAATTATACTCATTGTTGTTTTAGTTTAAAACCAAGTTGTTTTAGAAATTCACGATTATGTCTACTGAGATTCTGTGTCCTCTGTTTTTGTGTATTTTTTTATTTGTGATAATTTTTAAAATCTTCAGTTCTTGTTGCTGTTGGTTGCGATACTGATAATGAATTGTTGTTGTTGTTGTTGTAGGAATTGTTTTTACTATTGAATATAATCATTCTTTCAGCGATTTCAAATGTAATCTAATAGATATTTTTTCTCCGCGAAAATTAATAAGGTTTCCGTCCTGATCGGCTACTTTTAGAACAATGGTGTTGATTGATCTAGCATTAACTGGTAAATAAATGACGTTTGCTGGTGCTTCTGTTATTTTATAGCCAGGACTCACGTTAAGCGAAAATTGATGTAGAGTGTGAGCAGAAACGTTATTTATATAGGATCCGCTGACAATATTACACTCAATTAAAATAGTGTTAATTTTTGTAATATCTACTGTTTTGTCTGATTTATGCTCTTCACCAGGCTTTAGAACTCTCTTACTAAATCCAAGTAGTGCTCCAATTGATCTCTCTTTATCGAAAAATGTCGTATCAATTGAGCTCTCTATGTAGGTTTGTAGTGTGTTATAATTTGATTGAATATTAAGTTTTCCTTTTACATTCAACTTTTTATATTTTCTAAATAGGAAATCAGCTAAGTCTGAAAATTCATATGATCCCACAGGAATTTCTATAATATGGTTACCAATATGAAACAAATTGTTCTCATAATCAATATTCGGAATTGAGTGATATGTATCAAAACTTATTAGACCGCAAACATAGTTTGATTCAAGCACTATGGGTGGAAAATAGTCAGCAACTAGTTTTGATGTATTTCCGTTCAGAGTTAATGTTATGGACATCTTAACGTATATCTTGCGAATGAATAATTTTCAAATATTACATTGTTTTTATAATGATGTTGATGACGATGCTGACGTATTATTTGAATTTATCCAAGAATTGTGATTTGATGAAAATCCCAACCATTTAACATACAACATATTTCCTCTCCTCTTTAATACTTTTTCAACTGAATATGTTTGAGTGTATTTTGTTTTCAAAAGTTCATATTCATAAAATCCACCTTTAATTTCACTACCACGATAGTCTTCTAAAATGTAAGTATTGGGATTTTTATTCCTTATATTTTTGATTTTGAAGATTTCTGTAGTCCAATTTGGTGTATATCCTTTTTCAAATATATGTTTATATTTGCTTATACGAACATGATCACCAATTTTAAACTTAGGTCTCCTAAAAACCTTTAAGTTATTGTAGACGGTATCCAAAAGAGTTTTCTCATTGAATGAGTTCACTTCATTTGGTGTTATTTTAATTGTTCTATGAAGTGTATTATTATATTTATCGATCAGTTCTTGATATATGTTTATTCATTTGTAAGTTCCTTGAAAGCTAAACTCTTTCCACATCATCGCTTTCAATGTTTTATTAAATCGTTCAACTATTGATGCTTTAAAGAACTATACGTTGAGTAGTGATTAATTTTATGAGATTGCATTAAATGTTGAAATTGATTATTAAAGAACTCTCTACCATCATCGGTTTGTAGGTTTTTCGGTTTTCGCTTTGATGTATCGAATACACTTTTTATAGCAGCCGTTATGTTTTGTGAACCTTTATTTTTAACTGCAACAGCCCAGGCTTTTTTGAAAAAGTATCTATAACTGTTAGAAAATAACGATATCCATTATTATACGTTTCATAGCTTCCCATTTCAACTAGATCAGCTTGCCATAAATCATCAATTCCCTTCACTACAACTCGTCTTCTTTTGAAATTCTTTCTTGCTTGTTTATGTAATTCTTCTACTATTTGTCAGTAGTATGTTTATGTATGTTCGCGATCAATAACTCCATACAAAATTTGGCTCATGCATAGCTGTAAAAGAGTAAAAACATTGCAGAATTGTTAAATGAATTGTGTGCGATCGGTCTTTAGGTTTGCAACATGTATTATGAAAAGGTAATGCTTTTTAATGTGTATGTGTGTGTGTGTGTGTTAAAATTTGGGAGAATGCATATCTGGAAAAGAATTAAATCATTTTTATTTTCAATTTTTCCCTACAAATTTGGGATCATACCTGCTTTTTGTTGGTCCTTTCATTTGTATTGCTTTTCAAACGAATGGTTGGACGGACAGAATGAGTGTGTGCGTAACATGTAATGTGTATGATCGGTTTTTTTTTAATAGTAAATTCTTGACACGCACTGCTCATGATCACAGGTAGAAGAAATAGAAATATAAACTAATAAGAAAGGGTAGGTTGGTTGTGCGGTTGTTTTTAATTTGATGAGAAAGAAATGTATAGTTTTTTTTCACGTATAAGTATAAGTAATATCTGTTTTCACTAATTGAATTTACTGATTGATCTACAACACCCCAGAGTATAAATAGACTTGCTTTTAAGGGTTTAGAATTTTTTAGTTTTACTGTTTTAAATAAATGAAATTATAGAATAAAGGGATTAATTAAAACAAATTAGTTTTTTATTTTTTGAAAATTTTATTAATTTCTTTTTTCAGATTTTTACAGATTCGAATTTAAAAATACGTTTATACAGATTAAATAACTTAAGTGTTAACAAATATTGTGTATAGAATGTTTGACATCGACAAATGTTGAAAGATTGTGAATAAGTATTTTCACAATAATACAAACGTATGACATATTAATACATAAAAATGGATTACTTATTTTACTAATGTTACATATTCTTAGTTCATTTATAAGTTTCATAAATAAATCTATATGTTTTATTAATAGTTCTTCCAATTCAGCTGATGTTACCATTTTTGTTCCCCTTCTTTAAAAATTTAATAGTAGGTTGTGTTAGTGCGGGACGATGTACTCTGAATTATTTCATTTTAATTTATATTTATTGAATAAAAATTTTAAACACAAGTGCCCACAATTAAATGTATTAAATTTTTGTTTTCGTTCATAATTATATTCAATAGGAAATTTTAAGTATTTGACAATCTCAAGTGGTGGTTGTAAGTTTCCAAAGCTATCAAAGTATTAATTATAGTTGTGGTTTTTATAATATGCTACCCAATGTGTTCCCATACCATTTGAATCATCTAAATTAACAATGCAGCATTCTTGTTTGAATGGTTTTTCAGGTAAAGAATCACGCATGAAAACACCCCTAAAATGTTTGAGATGTCTTCCATATTTATTCAAATCCAAATCTGTTAATGGGCGATTGGGAAGGTTATCTAATAGTTTTTTGGAGCTGGACTATAGTAGAGACCATATCCAGTTTTATATGGTTTGAGGTACAACCCTTTACCCATTGCAATTGATTCCATATATCTATTATGACAGTTAGCTTCAGCCAATTGTTCTTTTCCATTTTTGATAGCATTTACTGCTTTGACAATAGCAGATCCTCCACTTGCCAAACCACCAAGCGCTGACAATGCTGTTAGTACGGGAATAAGTGGAAGAAATCCTCCAATTTTCGGTACAGGTATAACTCTCGGTATTATAATGTCTGCTCGCTTTTTCCCTTTAAAATTTGAATGAATAGCCTTTTGAGCTATTTTAACAGCATCATTTATATCAAGGGGTTTCTGTTCTTTCAATTGTTTTAAAGTGTTTGTAAAATGGAGAGCTTTTCGTCAGCTTTAAACATTGTTTTCTTTCCAAGTTCTTGATACATGTACTTGATACAGGTCTATTATGGTCATAGTTTTTTTCACCATCATTATCATCAGTTGAAATATTTTCATACTGAAAATGGTTATTATCACCGTTTACATCATCGTCATCATCGTCATCATCAATAGTGTTGTCTATATCCTTATGCTTATCTTCAAGTTTTCCGATGATTTCATTATCAGCATTTACGTCATAATAATCGTCATCATCATCAATAGTGTTGTCTGTATCCTTATGCTTATCTTCGAGTTTTCCAATGATTTCATTATCACCATTTACGTCATAACAATCTTCCTCATCATCTATAGTGTTGTCTACATCCTTATGCTTATGTTCAAGTTTTGGGATGTTTTCGTTATCATCATTTACATCATCATAATCATCGTCATCATTAATAGTGTTGTCTATATCCTTATATTTATCTTTAAGTTTTCCAATGATTTTTTTAAGTGGTTTTGTTATTGGTTGAAAAGTATCTTCTAATAAATTAACTCTATCTATTTGATTCAGTTTAATATTTTTTAACTTTTTCTTTAGAACAGCCCTTGTCTTTACAAGATCTTCCAACACTTTATTATGGTAATTTTTAGACATTATAATAATTTTTTTTATTGAATTTGATCTGGTTATGATCTGCTCGCTATCTGATTATGATCTGCTTTGTATCTGATTACGATCTGCTTTATATCTGATCACGAACTGCTTGCTATCTGGTCACGATCTGATTTATACCTGATCACGATATGCTTGATGGCTTGTGTCTATATCCATTGATTTTGAGTACGCTATATCGTGCTTTCTACAATCTGCATCCAATAAATTATTCCTTTATTTCCTTTATTCTTGCTATTCGTTTTGAAGTTTTGTATCAGGTCCACAAAACTGATAACCAGGTGGATGTAATTCAACATATAATTTGTTTATTAAGTTGTCTACAAATCTTCTTCCAATCTTACACTGATTAGGTGTTTTTCTTTTGACTGTAGTTTATAACCATTTTTTCATTACTTTTATACCTCTTCGCATGAAACACTACACCAGCTATACTAGCAAGCTATACCAGCTATACCTGCTATACCAGCTATACCAGCTATATCAGCTATACCAGCTATACTAGCAAGCTGTACTAGCTATACTAGCAAGCTATACAATCTGTACTAGCTATACTAGCAAGCTGTACTAGCTATACTAGCAAGCTGTACAATCTGTACTAGCTATACTAGCAAGCTATACAATCTGTACTAGCTATACTAGCAAGCTGTACTAGCTATACTAGCTATACTAACAAGCTGTACAATCTGTACTAGCTATACTAGCAAGCTATACAATCTGTACTAGCTATACTAGCAAGCTGTACAATCTGTACTAGCTATACTAGCAAGCTGTACTAGCTATACTAGCAAGCTATACAATCTGTACTAGCTATACTAGCAAGCTGTAGTAGCTGGTATAGTTGGTATAGCAGGTATAGCTGATATAGCTGGTACAGCTGGTATAGCTGGTATAGCTGATATAGCTGGTACAGCTCGTATAGCTGATATAGCAGGTATAGCTGGTATAGCTGATATAGCTGATATAGCTGGTATAGCAGGTATAGCTGGTATAGCTGATATAGCTGATATAGCTGATGTAGCTGCTATAGCTGGTACAGCTTGCTAAAGCTGGTACAGCTTGCTAGTATAGCTAGTAAAGATTGTATAGCTACTACAGCTTGCTAGTATAGCTAGTACAGATTGTATAGCTTGCTAGTATAGCTAGTACAGCTTGCTAGTATAGCTAGTACAGATTGTACAGCTTGCTAGTATAGCTAGTACAGATTGTATAGCTTGCTAGTATAGCTAGTACAGATTGTATAGCTTGCTAGTATAGCTAGTACAGCTTGCTAGTATAGCTAGTACAGATTGTACAGCTTGCTAGTATAGCTAGTACAGATTGTATAGCGTGCTAGTATAGCTAGTACAGATTGTACAGCTTGCTAGTATAGCTAGTACAGCTTGCTAGTATAGCTAGTACATATTGTATAGCTTGCTAGTATAGCTAGTACAGATTGTACAGCTTGCTAGTATAGCTAGTACATATTGTATAGCTTGCTAGTATAGCTAGTACAGCTTGCTAGTATAGCTGGTATAGCTGATATAACTGGTATAGCTGGTATAGCAGGTATAGCTGGTATAGCTGGTATAGCTTGCTAGTATAGCTGGTGTAGTGTTTCATGCGAAGAGGTATGAAAGTAATGAAAAAAATGGTTATAAACTACAGTCAAAAGAAAAACACCTAATCAGTGTAAGATTGGAAGAAGATTTGTAGACAACTTAATAAACAAATTATATGTTGAATTACATCCACCTGGTTATCAGTTTTGTGGACCTGATACAAAACTTCAAAACGAATAGCAAGAATAAAGGAAATAAAGGAATAATTTATTGGATGCAGATTGTAGAAAGCACGATATAGCGTACTCAAAATCAATGGATATAGACACAAGCCATCAAGCAGATCGTGATCAGGTATAAATCAGATCGTGACCAGATAGCAAGCAGTTCGTGATCAGATATAAAGCAGATCGTAATCAGATACAAAGCAGATCATAATCAGATAGCGAGCAGATCATAACCAGATCAAATTCAATAAAAAAAATTATTATAATGTCTAAAAATTACCATAATAAAGTGTTGGAAGATCTTGTAAAGACAAGGGCTGTTCTAAAGAAAAAGTTAAAAAATATTAAACTGAATCAAATAGATAGAGTTAATTTATTAGAAGATACCTTTCAACCAATAACAAAACACTTAAAAAAATCATTGGAAAACTTAAAGATAAATATAAGGATATAGACAACACTATTAATGATGACGATGATTATGATGATGTAAATGATGATAATGAAAACATCCCAAAACTTGAACATAAGCATAAGGATGTAGACAACACTATAGATGATGAGGAAGATTATTATGTCGTAAATGGTGATAATGAAATCATTGGAAAACTCGAAGATAAGCATAAGGATACAGACAACACTTTTGATGATGATGACGATTATTATGACGTAAATGCTGATAATGAAATCATCGGAAAACTTGAAGATAAGCATAAGGATATAGACAACACTATTGATGATGACGATGATTACGATGATGTAAACGGTGATAATAACGATTTTCAGTATGAAAATATTTCAACTGATGATAATGATGGTGAACAAAACTATGACCATAATAAACCTGTATCAAGTACATGTATCAAGAACTTGGAAAGAAAACAATGTTTAAAGCTGGCGAAAAGCTCTCCATTATTTGAAAATATACAAACACTTATTAATAATAAGCAATTGGATAAAATTTATGGTTTTAATCAAGATGTAGACGGTAGTTGGAGATATGGCAAGGAAAAATTAATATTTAATAGAGATAATACTATGCAGATAGGGAATATGAAATTGAAAATGACGCCTGGATTATTTGAACTAGTATTTCATAAAAAACCTCTCCATTATTCTAAAAATGATTTGAAAAAATATAAAGAGATTTTAATTAATACCAATGCACATAAACGTCGCTATGAACCTAATGAACAAGTGAAAGGAACACGAGCCTTCAAATATATACGAATAATTAAACATTTATTCGAAACAACAACAAACATTTTAACAAAAGGCAGTGGTTTAATGCTAAAATTACAAAATAATCTGAAATCAAATTACATACATTGGGATGATCCTAATGAACTAGTTGACAGACTACGTTTAGTTCTTTCATCGGAAGGTTCTGGTCACAACAATCATCAAAACGAAATAATCTCTATTATCGAAGAACTTAAAGAAGCTAACATAATTTATTAGAAGAGTGAAAGAAATGTCTTATATTAATAAATTTGGAGAAGGTTTCAATAAATATAATCATAAACATAAAAATATATATATATATATATATATATATATATATATATATATATGTATATAACACAAATACATGATGATCTAGCTGATCAAATAAACAATTTAAACATTGAGGTAGAACATGTTTACCTAAAACATGGTAATGTCAAAAAAAAATAATAATAAAAAAAAATTAAAATAAAATAGACAAAACCAAAAACCAAAAAAGTAGATCGTTATCAGATATAAAGTAGATCGTGAGCAGATACAAAGCAGATCGTGATCAGATGTAAAGTAGATCGTGATCAGATACAAAGCAGATCAAAATCAATATCAAAAAATTAACATACTGAAATCATATAAATTGCTGTATATATAGGAGATCGTCTTGATTTCAGCTATTTTTGCGAAGAGGTATAAAAGTAACGAAAAAAAATGTGTTATAATCTAGGGTCAAAACAAAACCTCAGCCAGTGTAAGATGAGAAGAGGATTTGTAAACAACTTAATAAATAAAGTACCTGTTGAATTACATCTACCTCGTTATCAGTTTTGTGGACCAGGTACAAAACTAGCTAGTACAGCTTGCTAGTATAGCTAGTACAGATTGTATAGCTTGCTAGTATAGCTAGTACAGATTGTACAGCTTGCTAGTATAGCTAGTACAGATTGTATAGCTTGCTAGTATAGCTAGTACAGCTTGCTAGTATAGCTGGTATAGCTGATATAACTGGTATAGCTGGTATAGCAGGTATAGCTGGTATAGCTTGCTAGTATAGCTGGTGTAGTGTTTCATGCGAAGAGGTATGAAAGTAATGAAAAAAATGGTTATAAACTACAGTCAAAAGAAAAACACCTAATCAGTGTAAGATTGGAAGAAGATTTGTAGACAACTTAATAAACAAATTATATGTTGAATTACATCCACCTGGTTATCAGTTTTGTGGACCTGATACAAAACTTCAAAACGAATAGCAAGAATAAAGGAAATAAAGGAATAATTTATTGGATGCAGATTGTAGAAAGCACGATATAGCGTACTCAAAATCAATGGATATAGACACAAGCCATCAAGCAGATCGTGATCAGGTATAAATCAGATCGTGACCAGATAGCAAGCAGTTCGTGATCAGATATAAAGCAGATCGTAATCAGATACAAAGCAGATCATAATCAGATAGCGAGCAGATCATAACCAGATCAAATTCAATAAAAAAAATTATTATAATGTCTAAAAATTACCATAATAAAGTGTTGGAAGATCTTGTAAAGACAAGGGCTGTTCTAAAGAAAAAGTTAAAAAATATTAAACTGAATCAAATAGATAGAGTTAATTTATTAGAAGATACCTTTCAACCAATAACAAAACACTTAAAAAAATCATTGGAAAACTTAAAGATAAATATAAGGATATAGACAACACTATTAATGATGACGATGATTATGATGATGTAAATGATGATAATGAAAACATCCCAAAACTTGAACATAAGCATAAGGATGTAGACAACACTATAGATGATGAGGAAGATTATTATGTCGTAAATGGTGATAATGAAATCATTGGAAAACTCGAAGATAAGCATAAGGATACAGACAACACTATTGATGATGATGACGATTATTATGACGTAAATGCTGATAATGAAATCATCGGAAAACTTGAAGATAAGCATAAGGATATAGACAACACTATTGATGATGACGATGATTACGATGATGTAAACGGTGATAATAACGATTTTCAGTATGAAAATATTTCAACTGATGATAATGATGGTGAAAAAAACTATGACCATAATAAACCTGTATCAAGTACATGTATCAAGAACTTGGAAAGAAAACAATGTTTAAAGCTGGCGAAAAGCTCTCCATTATTTGAAAATATACAAACACTTATTAATAATAAGCAATTGGATAAAATTTATGGTTTTAATCAAGATGTAGACGGTAGTTGGAGATATGGCAAGGAAAAATTAATATTTAATAGAGATAATACTATGCAGATAGGGAATATGAAATTGAAAATGACGCCTGGATTATTTGAACTAGTATTTCATAAAAAACCTCTCCATTATTCTAAAAATGATTTGAAAAAATATAAAGAGATTTTAATTAATACCAATGCACATAAACGTCGCTATGAACCTAATGAACAAGTGAAAGGAACACGAGCCTTCAAATATATACGAATAATTAAACATTTATTCGAAACAACAACAAACATTTTAACAAAAGGCAGTTGTTTAATGCTAAAATTACAAAATAATCTGAAATCAAATTACATACATTGGGATGATCCTAATGAACTAGTTGACAGACTACGTTTACTTCTTTCATCTGAAGGTTCTGGTCACAACAATCATCAAAACGAAATAATCTCTATTATCGAAGAACTTAAAGAAGCTAACATAATTTATTAGAAGAGTGAAAGAAATGTCTTATATTAATAAATTTGGAGAAGGTTTCAATAAATATAATCATAAACATAAAAATATATATATATATATATATATATATATATATATATATAACACAAATACATGATGATCTAGCTGATCAAATAAACAATTTAAACATTGAGGTAGAACATGTTTACCTAAAACATGGTAATGTCAAAAAAAAATAATAATAAAAAAGAATTAAAATAAAATAGACAAAACCAAAAACCAAAAAAGTAGATCGTTATCAGATATAAAGTAGATCGTGAGCAGATACAAAGCAGATCGTGATCAGATGTAAAGTAGATCGTGATCAGATACAAAGCAGATCAAAATCAATATCAAAAAATTAACATACTGAAATCATATAAATTGCTGTATATATAGGAGATCGTCTTGATTTCAGCTATTTTTGCGAAGAGGTATAAAAGTAACGAAAAAAAATTTGTTATAATCTAGGGTCAAAACAAAACCTCAGCCAGTGTAAGATGAGAAGAGGATTTGTAAACAACTTAATAAATAAAGTACCTGTTGAATTACATCTACCTGGTTATCAGTTTTGTGGACCAGGTACAAAACTTGAAAAACGTTTAGCAAGAGGAGATAAGGGTATAAATTTATTAGACGCAGCTTGTAGAGATCACGATATTGCATATTCGCAATCAAAAGACATCAAGCAGATCAAATTTTAGCTGAAAAGGCCTGGCAACGAGTTAAATCTAAAGATAGTGATTTCAAAGAACGTGCTAACGCGTGGTTTGTGACAAACGCTATGAAAGCAAAAGTTAAATTTGGATTAGGTTTGAAGGATCAGAGACATAAGAAAAGAAAGAATTCAAAAAGAATGAGAAAAGGAAAAATTAATAAATGTAATAAGAAATTATTCACAGCTACTGTGAGAAAAACTTTAAAACAATTGAAAGAACAGAAACCCCTTGATATAAATTATGCTGTTAAAATAGCTCAAAAGACTATTCATTCAAATTTTAAAAGGGAAAAAGTGATCAAACATTATAATACTGAGAGTTATACCTGTACCGAAAATTGGAGGATTTCTTCCACTTATTCCCGTACTAACAGCATTGTCAGCGCTAGGTGGTTTGGCAAGTGGAGGATCCGCTATTGTCAAAGCAGTAAATGCTATCAAAAATGGAAAAGAACAATTGGCTGAAGCTAACCGTCATAATAGATATATGGAATCAATTGCAATGGGTAAAGGGTTGTACCTCAAACCATATAAAACTGGATATGGTCTCTACTATAGTCCAGCTCCAAAAAACTATTAGATAACCTTCCCAATCGCCCATTAACAGATTTGGATTTGAATAAATATGGAAGACATCTCAAACATTTTAGGGGTGTTTTCATGCGTGATTCTTTACCTGAAAAACCATTCAAACAAGAATGCAGCATTGTTAATTTAGATGATTCAAATGGTATGAGAACACATTGGGTAGCATATTATAAAAACCACAACTATAAGGAATACTTTGATAGCTTTGGAAACTTACAACCACCACTTGAGATTGTCAACTACTTAAAATTTCCTATTGAATATAATTATGAACGAAAACAAAAATTTAATACATTTAATTGTGGGCACTTGTGTTTAAAATTTTTATTCAATAAATATAAATTAAAATAAAATAATTCAGAGTACATCGTCCCGCACTAACACAACCTACTATTAAATTTTTAAAGAAGGGGAACAAAAATGGTAACATCAGCTGAATTGGAAGAACTATTAATAAAACATATAGATTTATTTATGAAACTTATAAATGAACTAAGAATATGTAACATTAGTAAAATAAGTAATCCATTTTTATGTATTAATATGTCATACGTTTGTATTATTGTAAAAATACTTATTCACAATCTTTCAACATTTGTCGATGTCAAACATTCTATACACAATATTTGTTAACACTTAAGTTATTTAATCTGTATAAACGTATTTTTAAATTCGAATCTGTAAAAATCTGAAAAAAGAAATTAATAAAATTTTCAAAAAATAAAAAACTAATTTGTTTTAATTAATCCCTTTATTCTATAATTTCATTTATTTAAAACAGTAAAACTAAAAAATTCTAAATCCTTAAAAGCAAGTCTATTTATACTCTGGGGTGTTGTAGATCAATCAGTAAATTCAATTAGTGAAAAGAGATATTACTTATACTTATACGTGAAAAAAAAACTATACATTTCTTTCTCATCAAATTAAAAACAACCGCACAACCAACCTACCCTTTCTTATTAGTTTATATTTCTATTTCTTCTACCTGTGATCATGAGCAGTGCGTGTCAAGAATTTACTATTAAAATATACACATTACATGTTACGCACACACTCATTCTGTCCGTCCAAACATTCGTACATACGTATATACATTTTCACATTACAGTCTACTTGTACTCTGGGATGTAGATGAGGAAACGTGCACACACTCATTCTGTCCGTCCAACCATTCGTTTGAAAAGCAATACAAATGAAAGGACCAACAAAAAGCAGGTTGATCCCAAATTTGTAGTGAAAAATTGAAAATAAAAATGATTTAATTCTTTTCCAGATATGCATTCTCCCAAATTTTAACACACACACACACACATACACATTAAAAAGCATTACCTTTTCATAATACATGTTACAAACCTAAAGACCGATCGCACACAATTCATTTAACAATTCTGCAATGTTTTTACTCTTTTACAGCTATGCATGAGCCAAATTTTGTATGGAGTTACTGATCGCGAACATACATAAACATACTACTTTTGTCTTTTGTCTGCATTCAAATCCATATTATTTATATGTGTATGTGTGTGTAAGTATATTTTATTCGATTTTTAGTTTTTCCTTTGAGTGAATGATTTGAATAGATATTCTTCAATATGATTTAACCTTTGATTATAGATATTAATTCTCTTTAAAACTTCAATTTCAATTGCAATGGATAAAGGGTTGTACCTCAAACCATATAAAACTGGATATGGTATCTACTATAATCCAGCTCCAAAAAACTATTAGATAACCTACCCAATCGTCCGCTAACAGATTTGGATTTGAATAAATATGGAAAACATCTTAAATACTTTAGGGGTGTTTTCATGCGTGATTCTTTACCTAAAAAATGATTCAAATGGTATGGGAACACATTGGGTGGCATATTATAAAAACCACAACTATAAAGAATATTTTGATAGCTTTGGAGACTTACAACCACCACTTGAGATTGTCAACTACTTAAAATTTCCCATTGAATATAATTATGAACGAAAACAAAAATTTAATACATTTAATTGTGGGCACTTGTGTTTAAAATTTTTATTCAATAAATAAAAACAAATAAATAAAAAAATTGTTTAATTTATATACATATAATATATTCTTTATTTATTAATTCATATTATTTATACATTACATTTATTATGAACTACTTAATCTATATATTTAAATTTAAAAACATTTCATCATTATATTCTTGCATAAATTCTCCATATATATTTACATTTAAAAACATTTCATCATTATCGTCTTGCATAAATTCTCTATATGAATTTAAATTTGACGATGGTGATGTTGATGGAGAATTTATTTTGTAATGTCCCCAGGCGTATATATCAACATTATTTTCACATATAAATCTCTTATCGTCTAAATAACTTAAAGTTAATTTACTTATATATTGTGTATATACTTGATGAATCTTAGATCTAAACACATACATAGAACCATGATACAGCTTTTTCTCTAGTAGGCATTTTCTAAAATCATTAATACTTAGTCTAGATGTTGCACTATTTTTAACGCCTTTAATTTTTTTAATTTCTTTGTCTACTCTATCTATTTTGACGGAATACATTTTAGCTCGTAAACCAATGAATTCCCTTATAACTTTTCCATTACATTCATCTTTCATCATTCCCAATACTTTTTTATTCATCAAGGGGAAATTATAAACATTTGCATTTGAATAAGCAGATGTATCGAAATGTGTTGGAATATCATTTCTAATATCATCATACATATCATTTGTTTTCACATCATATATAAATGAATCGGTATCCATATAACAGAGATTAATATTATCAAGATATTTTGTCTTCATATAATCGTAATGAAAATTATACATTTTCCATTTTGATAATTCTAGAACTGAAAAACCAATATAAATGGGTTTATTATATTCCGTTCGCACTCTACTCATTTCAACGGCAACCATTTCTTCAGTAATTTCAATACAACTATGAAAATTTGGTTTCGCAATTAGTGATCTGGCTCCTAATTGTTTTCTTCTATTTTCCCATCCAATTACTATTTTGATGTCTTTTCTCTTATCCACATTTTCCATAGTCTTACCATAGACCGCATTATTGAGTAATTTGAAAAAGTTTTGTTCAAATGTGTTTTTAACCAATGGTCTATGATGGTTATTTTTTTTAACCAATTCGATTGATTAAATTGCAGAATTCTATGAATTTTCTTCAAAATTAAACAATGTTGCATGCATTACTGAAGATTGCGATAATGTATTATGTAATTGTTTTTGACATTTAAGTCTGTTATTAATTTTCTATGTTTCATATTCTCAATTTTCTTATTTTCAGCACAGAATGGAAAATCACTATGGTGATCGTGCAATACAATGGGATATTCCAAATCTACTTCTAAAAAATAACCAAATTCTGAATCTTCTTCTATAGTAGTTACATTGGCAGTTGTCAAGCCATTTAAAATTTTTATAGGGGAGATATTGAGACATTGCATAACCATATAAATTATTTATATCTGAATACATTAGATAATTTGATTCTTTTGTTGAATCGTAGTCACTAACGTATTTATTATTAGCTGTCACGTGTCGCTTACTGCATTGAATAATACCTCCCCTAATACCCCGCATAACGAAATTGTACATGTTGATATCAGTTAATAATTCCAACTCAATTTCAGTTGTTTTCAACATTGCATCCCATGATAAACCGGGTGTAGTATAATATTGACAGGGGTCTGAATTGTAAATGTTTTTACAAACCTTACGGAAATTTTCAAATACATCACAAAGGGACATCAACTTTTAAATATAATAGAAGATAATCTAAAAGTTTCTTGCATTTGAATGTATTCCAAACTTTTTCAGCGTGTTCGTAATCATCTACGCTACACGACTCATTAGTAAGTTTATTAAAGAAACATGATCGGGTTGGTAGTCCTGTTTCTTTAAGACGGTTGACTGAATCTAGATATTCATATGGAAAGACACCTTCACGTTTCATTAAACTAAATTCATTGGGATAGATATATTGATTTTACTGTTAACAGATCATTATCTGACAAATATCCCGCTAGTTTTCCAAACTTGATGGCATAAACCGACAAGAATCTAGAAAACGTAGTTCTATAGTATTTTTTTCATCTACATTAATCTTTTTTGTTTAAGTGAATTACATTTACATCACCTTCAGTAGAAGAGTGTCCTGTCCTGAAAAAAGGAGACCTTCTATATGCGCCAACTATAGGGGTATAAGCCTTCTCCCTATCGCATATAAGGTTCTTACAGGCGTATTATGTGAACGACTGAAGCCACTCGTCAAAACACTGATTGGACCCTATCAGTGCGGCTTCAGACCTGGCAAGTCCACCATCGACCAGATCTTCACACTACGCCAAATCCTGGAAAAGACCCACGAGAAACAAGTCGACACACACCATCTTTTTGTCGACTATAAGGCTGCCTTTGATAGCCCCATAAGGGATCGTGTTTTTGCCGCAATGTCTGAGCTCGGTATACCTGCGAAGCTGATAAGGCTATGCAGAATGGCGTTGAGCAATTCCTGTAGCTCCGTCAAGGTAGGAATGGACCTCTCCGAGCTTTTTGATACCGTGCGAGGTTTCAGACAAGGCGACCCCTTATCATGCGACCTCTTCAACTTCGTCATGGAGAGTGTTCTGCGAAAGGCAGGAGTGCATCGCAGTGGCACTATTTTTCAAAAAAGTGTCCAGTTGCTTGCGTACGCTGACGACATTGACATCATAGGGCGTACGAAGCGAGATGTTACTGCTGCCTTTAGTGCTATTGAACGCGAGCCTACCAAGATGGGTTTGGCAGTAAATGAGGGCAAAACAAAGTATATGTTATCGACGAGCCGAGACGCGCGGCGTATTGATTCTCAGATTACGGCCGATAACTATACTTTTGATACGGTCAAGGAATTCATCTATCTTGGCTCCGCCGCTACCACCAGAAATGATGTCAGTCTGGAGATCAAGCGCAGGATCACTCTTGCCAACAGGTGCTACTATGGTCTCAATAGGCAATTGAGTAGCAAAGACCTCTCTCGTACGACAAAACTAACACTCTACAAGACACTCATCCTACCCGTGCTTCTTTATGGCGCAGAGGCATGGACCCTATTAAGTACAGATGCAGCGGCCTTGAGAGTGTTCGAGAAAAAGTACTGCGCAAGATCTTCGGTCCAGTGCGAGTTGGCGATGATTTCCGTATCCGATACAACAGTCAGCTGTATGAGCTCCTCAACGACATAGACGTTGTACAGCGTATTAATATCCAGCGGCTGCGCTGGCTCGGCCATGTCGATCGAATGGAGGAGGATGCGCCGGCGAGACGGGTATTTGATGCGGGAATCTGCGAAGAGGACGACCTTGCATCCGTTGGAAGGACCAAATCGAGGAAGCCCTGTCATCGATTGGTGTGACCAACTGGTGTAGGCGCGCACGAAGCAGAGGCGCCTGGAAGGACGTGTTGCGGCAGGCTGAAATCCGATAAACGGGTTGTAATGGTCAATTAAGTAAGTAAGTAAGTAAGTCAATAGAAGAGTTCTCGTACGAACAAATGACAATCATATGATGAAAGATTATGAAAGAATATAGGAATAAATTTTGCTATTTGATACTCTAAATCACATTTGTTATGTGCCGGTCCTCTATATTCACCTGTTAAGTGGCAATGACCGGCTACTCTATCTACAGGAGATAATTTTTTGCAAATGCGACAAATTGTATCCCCTTTCTGTCTAATCTGTTGAGGAAGTGTTAAGGTATTCATTGGTTTCACGATACTTAAATAATTCACATATAAATCTGTACAATCTTTAACTAAATTTACGAAGAAATGTTTTGGTGCATCATCACCACTGTACATGTTAAATTTATCTAAACTACTGTTAAATGAACATTTGATGTAATAACTATAAGCAAATGGAATATGTTTTTGTATTGACTTAACATTAGCTGAATTTTGAATATTAATAGTCTCTAGAATACACTCAAAATCAGCGTAGACTACAAAAGGTACATCCATTTGCTTTTTGAAATTTTTAAAACTTACGATATTATTGTCTACAGAGGGTAGTCTGGTTACAATTTTGTTGCATTCATCTTTGTGTTTGATCAGCGCCGTTTCACTATGAAAATATATTAAACATGTATTACTTACATGTATCTTACATTTATATTTTGTTTGTTGACTTTTTTTAATCTGTAATTAAATGGAAAGTGAAGCAATTTTATATTAATATCATTTTTTAACATAAACTTATTATTGATTTACCTTGAAATATTTTTAATCCATACGTAATTGAATCTCTCACCATCTTCTAGTAATAATAAATTAAGGTGGTTAGCCTTTTCATTTATACAGGAATAGTACGGTCCGACTATATCATTGTTATCATTCAACCCAAACACGTTCACGCTAATATCAGTATTTTTCAGTTCAAAATCTTTAATTCTATTCGTTGGTAGCGGAAAAGTCAAATATTCAAAATTTAAAACAGTACCATTTTCCAACATGATATTATCATCACTAATGTTATTAATTTTATATGATGTGGTTCTATTAGAACTCTTATTAACAGGATATAATGCTGATATAACAGCCCACTTGTAACAATATTGATCATAGTTTTATACATTGATGCATGCATGTTTCTTTTGTATTAGGGTTGGTAGAGGGATATACTGCGAACCTTTTAGACACTGATATTTATTTATATTAATTTCTATCCGTAATATTTGTATTAACGTCTATCCGCTATCACGTTCCTGGAATTCACTCATTTTTTAACAATAACATCACATTGGGTTTTATAAATATTTTGAATATCATGAAAGATTAATTATAACCATTTTAGTTTGATGAGTTTCACTTCGATGTAACATAAATCCTCCTCTTCTTTAACCAACATGTATTCACAAAATATCTCCAGATTGAATTTTATATTATCATGTTTCTGAATCATTTTACTTAATAGCTTAACCACTTTGAATTTAATTCCCGATAAAAAGTTCTCATGTATTAAATTTGTTTCCCTATTATTTGCAATCAAATATGTAATGATGCGATTATTAAACACTGATCTAACGCATTTTACTTCATCGTCATCAATATCAACACTATTATCATCATTTCGGATTTTGTTAGCACAATTAAGTTTATGAGCATTTGTTCTAATATGTTGATGCCAATTTGTCTTTGGAATATGTTGTTTGCAGTCCGTACAATTAACAGTCTTAAAAGTTTCTCCTCCATCTCTAATCTTTGAATGTTGTAAGATGTGTAGTTGATAATTCAGTTGGTTTGAGAAATACTTATTGCAAGGTGTACGTTCAGTGTTCAGTGCAAATGGCATTGTAAAAGTGCAAATGCATAATATCGTAGCTTTTTATTGCAATCCAACAATTAAATACACACAATTGCATTTGTCAAAACATTGCGTTCATGCAACACTAAAATGGTATAGTTTTTTCGTTGCGTGCATTGCGTTTGCAACTCTGACATTTAATCAGCTGACAGATGTAAACACTAATAAAATAAATAAAATTAAAACAATGGAGCAAACATTTCCACAGAAGTAAATAAAAAGAGAAAAACCAAACAAAAAGTGGACGCCTGAAGAAATAAAAATAGTTTTAGATTATTTGAAGGAGGCCATTTATATAGAGGTAAGTTTTTCAATCAATTAAGTTGTTTGTTTACAAGATATTTTCATTTTACTTTTAGGTAACAACAGAAGTTTAGAAATTGTTTATGTAGATCAGCTGTTTTAGTGCATAAATTGCATTAGTATTGCGAAGTACGAAATAAATAGAGCGCTCACAATCAATGTCAAAACATTTGCAAGTGCAAACTTTTGCAATACAAAACGCATCGAACATCGAATACCCCTAATATATTGTTGTGCAAAACGCAATATTGTGGAATGTGTTGATGACATTGTGTACAATAATTATTTCTCACCAAAATATAGCACAACAGCTGATATCAAAATTCAATATTGTGTGTGTACATATACAGTCACTCCAAAAACTGAGTGCTCACAGCTACTTTGATTTTGTTAACGCATATTTTTATTAAAAAAAATAAGTATTTTAAAAACAAAATTTATTTTTATATTCACCGTTTATTATAGTTTAATATTCAATACTTAAAAACTTAAAAAAATTCATATTATTCTATAAAAAAAAACAAAAACAAAAATAAAACTTAATTTTCACCTACAAAAATTGAGTGCTCACTTATGATTAATTTAAAAAAATCACTTCAAACAATATTTTCAATATTTTGTTTGACCTCCCTTATTTTTAATTATGGCTTCTAATATTCTTGGAATAGAATTGACCAAATTTTGGGTCACCTCCGATGATATTTTTGCCCATTCTTCTTGCAAAGCCTGTATTAAATCATTTTTGTTCCCAATTTGCCTTTCCCTAATTTTTCTGTCCAAGAGTTCCCAGAGATTTTCAATTGGGTTAATATCTGGAGATTGAGGAGGTGTTTCCATCCATGTTGGAACGTTGGACAACAGCCACAGCTTAGTATTTTTGGCGGTATGTTTGGGGTCGTTGTCCTGGGTAAAAATATAATTTGGCGGAAGACCCATTTTTTGTACGCTGGGTACCAAATGTGTTTGTAAAATGTCGATATATTTTTTTTGGTCCATAATGCCATCTATAATCTGTAAATTTCCAACACCACCAGCACTCATACACCCCCATACTAAGACTGAACCACGCCCATGTTTAAATGTGGGACAAAGATTCGCGTCATTTAATTCTTGGTTGGGCTTCCTCCATACTTTGCATCTTCCATCATTACCGTACAAATTAAATTTACTTTCGTCTGTAAAAATTACGCGATTCCAATATTCCATAGGCTTATCTTTATGGGATTTAGCATAGACAAGACGTTTTTTCTTATTGACTTTGCTTATAAACGGCTTTTTTCTCGCAACTCGGCCATGGAAACCAGCTTTATACAGCACATTACGAACTGTATTAACACAAATATTGTAACCAAACTTTATGTTAAAGGCTTTTGTAAGTTTTGTAGCTGGTAATTTTGGATCTTTTTTGATTTCCCGAACTATTAAGCGTTTTTGGGCTTCAGATAACGCAGGTGGTCGTCCAGATCTTGGCTCGTTTGTTAACTTTTTGGTATTTTGATATTTGTCAATAATCTTTTTAACGGTGGAATAAGGTCTTTTAACTATTTCTCCAATTTGCCTGATTGATTTTTGAGATTCACGAAGATTAATTATAATTTGTCTTTCCGCCTCGGTAGTTTCTTTTCGTTTAGGAGCCATGTCCACAATTCCTTTTTTTTAAGTTACTTTTATAACCACGCGTGTCACCAAAATGTTATTAATAATCTTAAAAACGTTTATTATCCCAATTTACTTTGTATTGTTTTCGTAAAAGTGCAGTTATTTTCGCAATTAATAACAAAACAAACAAATGAGCACTCACTTGTTTGAGCAAAAATTTTACGCATATTTTGTTTTTGCTTCAAAATTTAGAATTTTAAAAATCTTTTAAAATTTTTAAGTATATAATAATAAACTATACTGCATAGTTAATAAAATAATACAAATTGAATTTTCAATATATTTGAATTCTGGTTAAAAAACTAATGAAAAGACTAAATTTATTATTGAGCACTTATTTTTTGGAGCCACTGTAAGTGCTTCTTAAATAAAAAAAATTTTGTAATAAAATAATTTAAAAAAATATATAAGTTTCACCCATATTACTAAACATTGTATTTTAATTTAAATTGCTTAGGTTTTTTGTTTCAACGAAATTAATATTGAAATGTGTGTGTATATGTTTTGTTTACTTTTTCATGCTATATATGTATGTATATTGTACGTAAAATTGCGCCATATAAAATTTTTTAATATTATATAACTTATTGAATATTTTAGGACAAAGCGACAATAATAAATGCAATAAAGTACAGAATAATATTGTATAGTTAAGCGTACCTTAGGGGGAACAGCTATACATAAAATTAAAGCGAATGTGCCGGCTTCAACTTTTTGTGAAAAACAGTACTACTTTATAACAGTACTATATTAAAACCTATCTGTACCTATGGAAGGTATTGTGTTCAATAGCAAAAGGTTCATGTTATGTAACAAATATAGACTTAGAGGTTCCTTTTATAAAATACGAAATAAATAAATTCAGCAGCACTACTTAAAAAGACTTAGCAACAACGCAAATGTATTAGATATTTGGGCAATTTACACGACTTTTTACCGTGTATGTTGTATTGAATACATTTTTTGTTTGTGAACGCTCAGTGTTACGCTGTATTGTGTGTTTCGTTTTCCAAACGTCAAAAAGCGATAAGAAAAGAATACCAGTATTCATAATTTCATTTTTAAGCAACAAAATGGAATATATTACGGAAAAAAGTAAATTAATTAATTTTCTGTGCGAACAATATAATTTTGAAATGTTAATTGTTCACTCAAGTTACATAGAAAATATTTTGTATTTTTATTCTTCTTAATTACTGGCATTTACATAAACTGATAGCACGAAAACAATACAACTTTTCAAAAAACAAATGTGTATAATTATATTATAAATTATATTTTTATATGAAAAATATCGACAACAAGCAAACACTGGTGTATATTCGTCCAACAATATACTCAATAGAAAGACACAAGGGCTTGTGTGAATTGCCCAATTACTCTCTTAGATGACACTGACGAAGCTAGAAGGCTTAAAAGCAAATACGTTGTATTTCCTTATTTAATTTTCCAAACCAATTTAAAGTAAAAAAATAGGAGTATTACAGAATCGAAGACAGAACTTTATGTATCAGAATAGCAAATTGATTCTGATATGAATTGGAGTCATAAAATTTTCTTTGTTTTGCCTTGTATCGAAAATAAACAAAACCAATATGCGAAACAGCTGTTAAGATTTTGTTAATATTTTCATTAAGTTTGCATTCATTATGTTTGCATTATGTTTGCATTGTTTTTTGTTGTGTTTACATTTCCAAGTTAAATTTTAATAATTTAATGGCAAATAAATTTTGGGGCAAATATTCTTTACCAAATTTAAAATGATAGAGGCTGTGGAAACAATTTTATTAATGGATGTAGAGAATTGTGAAAAAATTAAGAGAAAAATTTTAAGGGATTACAGTAATCCATTAGAATTGCCAGAGTCAGCGTAAGTAAAGGTGATTTTAAATTGAGTTATACTTACACGCATGCTATTATTCAGTATTTTTCTTAACAAAAACCACTAACAAATCAATTCAAAACAATAGGAAAACAAAACAGGCTGAACAAAAACAATTATTTTTAACCAATTCTTTTATGTATTTTACTTTAACTTATAGTGTTTTCACACTGAGTGGTTTTAACACAAAAGTTGGTTTTAAAGTTAAAACCATAAATAAAACCTGGTTTTACCATACAAAATTATTGTGTTAAAACCATCTTCAAACCTTTTTTGAATTGGTTTTAAGTAGGTTTTATGAAACACAACCTTGTTTTCGATGTAGTAAATCAGAGCTACCAACACAGAGATGTTGAAAACAGCTAAAAAAAAAAAACAAAATAAAAACAAAAACAGCTGTAAATAAATAAATAAATGTAAATAAACATTTATTTTGTTTTAAAAAAGGGAAAATTTTGAATATTTTTTAATTTCTTCAATGAAAATTTTAAAAATTTGTAAATATTTAATTATTAATCGAAATGTGTTTGGTTTTTGGTCACGATGAAATAGGACATATTGCTCATAAAATTTTTTCTCATTACTTTTTGTTTCAGGAATTTGTGAATATACCTCTAAATTGGTTAAATACTAAGTTAGTGACGATCGATGGAAGGTATCACTAAATACAATAGTTATGAATTACGTTTCCGTAATAAAATGGTTCATCTCCTTTCAAAAATATTATATTATTCTACCAAAATATTTTCAACTTCTACCAAAATAAAATAATAAAAACCCACCCCCAAAACTAACAAAACATAGATACACGAAAAAAAAACAAAAACAAAACAAATACAGCTGTTGCGCAGTCATAAATGTCATGAATTTAAAATCAGATTTAAGAAAACTTGCAGTGTGAACGCAAAATCAGCTGATTATGGTTTTAATGGTAAAATCAGGTTTTAAATTTTGGTGTGAAAACACTATTAAATAGATTACTTGTAATTGTTTTTGGGGCTAAATATAATTTTCTAATCCAATTTCATTTAAATCTGCGTATACACACAATCCCGTTTGTCTAACCAAATTATGCTAAGTTAACTTTTCGTTAAATTTCGGCAAAAAAAATTAAAATTCTTTAAGTACAAACGAATCAGATCGCAATTTATGTATAATAAAATCGTAAACAATACAGTCATGTTTACAGCAACGGCGTGTGAAATATTTTTTATATTTACTTTTATATTAATTCTACTATTTACACTTAAAAGACTTAAAAACATTCCTTACGCATTTAAAAGACCCATTTCTGATTTAAACATAAAATCGATCATGTTGGATTCTGTGGCACCATAATTCTGTGACAACATTTCTTTTGTCGATCTCACGTCTAGCTACTAGTGTTGCTTACAACCATGTGTAGTAAACACCACTACACTGTTTGCTATTCTATTACACTGAGGTTTCACGTTCAATGTTCTCATACAATTTTTTCACAATAATATTTGTCAAAATGCCAATAAATTGAAAGCTGTGCCGTAGACTGCAAATAATTTTT
This sequence comes from Sarcophaga subvicina, assembly GCA_936449025.2. NCBI lineage: Eukaryota > Metazoa > Arthropoda > Insecta > Diptera > Sarcophagidae > Sarcophaga > Sarcophaga subvicina. The sequence goes on from OW388085.2 coordinate 8,599,209, forward strand.
CAATTTTGTACCAATTTTCTTGTTTGAGATGTATTCGTCAAGAAAACAAAACCAGTTTTCATTTTTTTGTTGAACGAAAATTTAGACACTCATGGAAATTGAATTGAATTTGTGAGTATGTCAGTAAGAAACTGTGAGTGTGTTAAAAATTTAAAGGAAAACATTGAATAACTTCATTTGCTCTCCTCGAAATTATAAAGATGAATTGCCCTGTCCATACCACGTTTTATATAATTCGTTTAAAAAGTTCTTATTCTTATAATTTTAAATTATTTTTGTATGTCGTTTATCATTAAATCATTGCTGCTTGTTATTTGATTTAAATCAATATAACTATTCTGACTAATATTATTATTCCTTTAATTATATTTAAAAATGGAAAAGAGGTAAAAAATTCATTTTACTGGTTTTTTAAAAGTTAGTTATTGTTACGTTTTTACCTTTTTAAAAACGTTTAAAATATGAGTTCGTTGATTGCAAACAAAATAAAAATAAATTGGTGTTTAGTTTCAATTAAATTCTTTATTGTTCTCACTACTTTTGTGTGCCACTATTTACAACTTGACGAATATAACAATAATTACTTGTTTGATATTATTCTTTGCTTACAACACAGATCTTTTCATCACACAAGACTGACTGAAGTCTTACTACTCGTTGCCTGCTTTGTCTTGCCTTTTTATATGCCCACGTAATCAGTCTTATGAATGCTCTTGAAATCGAATGTTCGTGTGTTCGCCTTCTCGAGAGCTCTATCACGACTTCGTTGTTGTTTGTGTATTTTGTACACGTTGCATTCTCGCCTACTTGTCTATCCCCTTTTCTTTCATACTGATATTGTTGGTTTACTTGTATCAAGTTCGTTGTATTTGTTTGTGTAACTTTTGCTCATTTTAATGTTAAACGATGTACACCGTTTCCATTTTCGTAACACTGCCGCCCACGTAAGCCTGTTTGTCCCACACATGCTCATTATCTCATCTCCCATATTTTGCAAGTCGCTCTATGCGTACGATCTTCGTTTTTGTTCGGGGCTGCTAGCTTTCTGTATCCTGTACACGACATCATTTAACCGTTTAATTATTTTATTCGGTCCATCCCAGCTGGTTTGTAGCTTGGGGGATAATCCCTTCTTCCGCTTTGGGTTCTAGAGTAGAACCAGTTGTCCCCCACGGAAGCCCTCCGTGTTTGCTGCACGATCATACATGGCTTTCATTCTATGACTGACCATTTTTATACGGGTGCGCACAAATTCATGAAGTTTGTTTAGGCTTTCTTCTTTTCCAGTGTATGTGCCATCCCTCTCTGTGGAGGGCTTAACACCAAACTCTAAGTCACCGGGCAGTTTTATCTAGGTCTCAAGAATAACCTTGGCGGGTGATCTAGATGTTGAATCATGGAGCGCAGATCAGTACGCCAGTAGAAACCTCGGAATGTGTTCGTCCCAGTCCTTCTGTTACTCGCTCCCTACTTTTCGCAGGTATTCTTCCAGAGTTCGATTAAACCATTCTAACATTCCGTCTGACTGCGGGTGAAGCGGCGTTTTTCGAATCTTCTTAATACCGTATACCTCACACATCTCATTGAATACAGCTGATTTGAAATGTCTGCCTTGATCGAAATGTAGCTCTATTCGAACCCCGTAGCGGCATACCCAGTTGTTCACAAAAACATTTACTATTGTGTTCGCCTCTTGATTGGGTATGGCATACAATTCCGGCCATTTGCTGAAATAGTCCATCACAACGAGAACATATCCGTTTCCGGCATTGCTGACAAGAAAACGGCCTGCTACGTTCATCGCTATCCGCTCGAAAGGTGTGCTCGAGTTATATTGTTGCAACTGACCTCGACTTCTTCTTACTGGACCTTTAGCTGCAATACACTGTTTGCTATCCAATCCGCCACTGCTTGCTGACTGGATACCCAATAAAAATGTTGTTTTAGCCTTTCCAGAGTCTAATGAATGATGAAAGTGAAATTGAAATAGAAAAATATGACCATTATCATTCTGTGTAATAATTTATTTTAAAAAACATTGGAGTGTGAAAAAAAATTAAAGAAAATATTAGACAATAAACATTGGATTAGTGTATATATGGCGAAATTTGAAAAACATCTCTTATAATTATGGCAATAGATCACCAAGTGGTTCAAAAGCTGAATTTTGTGGTAATTTTCAAGATATTGTAGAAGAAATATGTGAGAGGAATAGTGATATTGTAATTGTTGGAGATTTTAATATTGACCGGAAGAACGACTTCTATGCAAGTAAACTGAAATGTGTAATTAATGATAATGGACTAACATGTAATGAATGAATACACAAGAATAACGGAAAACTCAAAATCTTTAATAGACTATATAATAACAAATAATAGATCGATTACGGCGAAAAATAATATAAGTAATAAAATATCTGATCATGAATCTATAGAAATTTTTATTGAGAATAATTGTAATGCTAAAGAAAATCGTTTTAAGAAAAAGGACATTTTTATATATAATAAAAACAGCTTCAAAAATGAAATAAGTGCAATATTAATTGATAGTGAAACAAAGATCTCAATTTGGATGTGTTAAATTTTGATCGATGCCTAGAAAGCGCGATAGAGAAATTCACATTCAAAAGGAAAATTAATGAAAAAATATAAACTACTAGTTAATACCCGGTGTGCTTCGCTACCCCCATCGAAATTAAATACACACAGTCTTATGCAAAAAAACTTACAACATGCTTACTAACCGTTGTTAAGCTAAATTCGATAAAAGTATATCCAAAAACGATAATTAGCTTAAAACACCTATAGTAAACCATTGTTAAATCTAAGAAGTTTAACAATGGTTCATGCCTACTTTAAACCTACATTAAAGTCATATGTCATAATTTTATTACAATTTTTGACATTTTGTGAAAAATATTCTAATTAAAAAAAATTTAAAAACAATATGGATATACTCAATTTAATCCGGAGAATTGGTAAGTTTATTAGAATTGGAAAATATTTTGATAGGTTAGGTTAGGTTAGAGGACGTGTACTTGTCAATTAAGACAAGTACAGTACCCGGAGGTCGAATTGACCCATTGTACAACGTCCTAGTTTCTCACACTACTTATGTTGTGTGTGTTAATTTTTATACATAAGTGGTTGGACCTACAGTTTAAAGTCGACTCCGAACGACAGATTTTTGAGAAACTTTTTCATGGCAATTTTATTTACTCTCAGAGTTTTTGCCAGAAATCTGCTGAGAGGAAGTCGCCGAAGAAATACTTTTTGTATTTTGTCTTGATGTCTGGCTTGGGGTTCGAACCCTGGCTTTACGTCTAATAAGCCTACACACTACCTACTAGACTTCGGCGACGTCAAAATTTTGATACAAATATATTAATTTTGAATTTCAAATGAAACTATTACCCAAAATTGTAATTGCCCTCGTCAAAGGATTTACAAGGAGCGGACCGACCCCTTCTCCATTGCAGATGTGGAATTTAAATCCAAGTACCGTTTCAATAAAAAAACGGTTAAAAAATTGTAAGTCTAATACGATCAGATATAGAAGTTGATCGAAGAGGATGTGGACCATCCCCTCAGCTGCAGGTGTTAGTAGCATTGCGTTGTTAGGAACGTAGGGAAGTATGTAAACTGAATAACAAGAAAAGTATAGATTTAAGATTACATTTTTAGATTCAGGATGATGCTGGTGATCTCCGTGGCCTTGCACCACAGAATATACACAGAATAGAAACAAGAGTTTGACGTTTAACTTTCCATGGAGAAAGAGACAGCAAATATTACCAAAAAGTATTTCTGTCTCTCTCTGATTGTAACTCTGTTTTGTTTATTTATGTTTTTTTTTTAGTTTTCGGGGTGGTTTTTTATATTGGCGAGAGTTAATAAAAAATTTAATTTTTGTCTAAAACTATTAATAAATAATAAAAAAAAATATTAACAATAACAACTTTAACTTTTTCTTTCAAGAAATTAAAAAATATTGGCAACTTTCAGCAAGAAAATTTTTTTATGAGCAGTACGTCTTATTTTGATCTTGTAATATTTAGCTTCTTAATTACCTCTTGCACAAGAAACTATATTCATTGTGACCGAAAATCACACACATTTCGATTAATATTTAAATATTTAAGAATCTTTAAACTTTTCATTGAAGAAATTAAAAAATATTCCAAATTATCCCCTTTTTAACACAAAATAAATCTTTATTTACATTTAATTTTTCTACTTTAACCGCCAGTTTTCACTCTGTATATCTGTTGCTTCTAACACATTTCATTCGCAATACATTAAAATATTTTTTTCTCCCTCTACGAGGTAGGTTAAGGTGCTGCTTTGAGCGTTTTTAAACGTCAAAGGTTTCAATTCTGTACTATTTTGTGCCTTGCACAATCTACATTTAGCCGTATATGTGCAAATTATTCTTTTTGCCAAAGATATAAATTTTGTTTACAAAATAGTTTAGTGATGTCTAAATTATCAAAACAAATTTAAAGAAACCAGTACTCTAATACTTTCTTTAATCAAAATATAATATTTTAATTACATTGGTTGTTTTATTTTATTTGTACAATGTTTTTAGTAAATAAACAAATACAACCCCATTTTAATGTTAATAAAAACAATTATTTTGTATAAAAACATAAAAAAATAATATTATACACGAATATCAAATGAACTAATAATCGTTCATACACAACATTAAGGAAAAATTGACAGAATAAAATAATGGTATTGCCAGCATCAAATAAAAAAACATTAAAATGGATATTAGTTAGAATACTGTTTTTTCATATACTTTTTAATAATGGATTATTAAGCTAAAAGTCGTTGTTAACTAATGTTCATTTTAAGGTCATAATAAGGTTTTTTTTGCATAAGACTGATAATAATTAAAAAATTTATATATTTAGTAATTAAATTATGCAATTTTTCTTAAAGGTTTATTCTAATTTCATTTGATGACAATATATTTCATTTAAATTCTAAAATAAATTTAATAAATACTTTTTTCTTAAATAAATAATTTTTATTCTAATGCCTTGGGATACACAATTTGTTTCGTTTTTCCCTCTGGTGCGTATACATATAAATCTGCGGGTTTTCCTACTCGCGAACATGCAACGTAAAGCTGTCCATGTGAGAAACATGGATTTTCTGGATTAAGTAAAGTAAAACGTCAAAATTTTGTGCTCTAAGTAATATTTGTTTAAATAAATTAAAATATCACTAAACAGAATTAAATAATTTTCAAAAACATTTTTTTCTAAAAAACCATCCTGTAAACATTATTAATTTTATGAAGAATAATTAATAAAGGGCGTAGAAGTGTTAAAGTAAATCAAAATAAATGTGGGCAATGTAAATTAGTGGTAAATGAAGAGAAAGAAGACTTTATTGAATGTGACAAATGCAAAAAAAATTTACCATGTACTTTGCACTAAATTAAGTAGAAGACAGCATGTATTTTTTGTACATTATAAAGAAGAAGAATACGAGTGCCATTTATGTAGTAGTGGTGGTGATTTTAAAGCTGAACTAAGTGGAATCAAAACAGAACTGAAAAAACTTGATCAGCTGGGTCATATAAATGAATCTGTATCTTTTATGTCAAAACAATTTGACGAAATTATTAAGGTGGTAGCGGAAAATAAAAAGAAATTGGATATGATGCAAATGGAATATAAAATGCTAAAAGATGAAGTAAAAACTCTAAAATACTCAATTAAAATTTTAAACGATCATCGTGTTAAAAACGATTGCGTTATTAGTGGTCTGGAAACACAGCCAGGGTTAACTGCAACAGATGCTGTTCTTAAACTTACAAGTGATGTTGGTGTTGAGTTAAAACCAGATATTATTAATGATGCTTATTTTATTAAAAATCGTAATAATACTAATAAACAAATGGTTGTTGTTCAGTTTGATTCAAAAAAATCGAAGGATACGTTGATGACTGTTAAACCAAAACTTAAAGATAATGAAGCTACACAAAATGTATTTGTTCGAGATTATTTAGGCCGTGAAACACTAAATTTATTCAATTACGCAAAGTCGCTAAAAAATGTTGGTTATCATTTAGTCTATGTTTCTGCTGGGAAAGTTTACGTTAAAAGGAATGAGTTGTCCAGACCTTAATTTATTGGAAATGAGAAAGAGGTTAACCATTTATTACTGGAAGCTACAACAAATATGCCAAGGAATCGGAGGTTTCATAATAATGTGCCAAATGATGCAGCTGATGAATAAATTTAAGTATCTCAAATCATTTAAAAGTTATGTTGAAAGTAGTACAAACTTACATTTAGATATAATAAATATTAATGACAGAAGTTTTCATCAATTGATAAGTTCAATAAATTTAAATCGCTTCTAGTTAGTTTACCACGACTGCATATTGCAATACAGGAAACATGGTTTTATAAGGAACATACTCAGTTATACAATATATATGGTTATAATGGTATACACTGTTGCAGATCAGACAGTTACGGTGGAACATCAATTTACGTCCATGAACAACTGCAGTACACGTGTAACGTCTGCGAAAGTGACAATTTTGTTGATTATATAGTTATAACGCTCAATAAATTAAAATCAAAAGGAAAACCGATTAAATTTGCAACGTTTTATAGATCCCAGAAATGCAGCGTAGCTAGTTTTTTATTTTTCTTGGAGAATTTGTTATCCATTTGCGGTCGTAGTCCATGTGTATTTGTAGGTGACTCCAATAGTGATGAGCTAAAAGTACAGTCTAGTGAAGAACTTGAAAATCTTTTACAAAATTATGACTTTAAAAATTGCCATAAAATAATTACACGTCCGGTCAGCAAAACATCTATAGATCATGTATACAGTAATATTTATGACTCTTTGACAATAGATTCTATCGAGTGTAATTTATCGGATCACAATATTGTCTCATGCAGATTATCAAATGGTATTCAGAATAAGGTCTTTACTGATGTAACATATATTCACTGTGACTACAGCAAAGCAAAAGAATACATACAAAACCATTTTCATCAGCTGACACGTCAGAACTAATCTCTTCTCTAAACAATGCCATTTCAAATTCGACTTATGAAAGAACTCAAAGAAAACTTCGTAAGAAAGAAATTGCTCCATGGATAAGTGTTAATCTACAAAAGCTTATTGATTACAAGCAAGTGCTTTTGAAACGTAGAAGAAAAGTCCCTAAAAATATGATCTTGAAAACAAATTGAAAAGAATCAGAAGCAGCAAACAAGAGACAGTTTCAATTGTTTGAGGACAATGACTCAGTACAATGGTACACTTAATTTTTGTGGTACAACATGTGAGGAAGTTGATAACATTTTTATCGTATTTGGAAATAAATAAAAGTTCAGGCTATGATGGAATTGCTCCAAAACTTCTTCACTATTGTAAAAATGAACTGACACTTCACTTAGTAAACATATTTAATAATATGATAAATTTGGGAATATATCCAAAAAAAAAATTCACATGATTACTCCCATTCCTAAGGTTAATAAAGCTACACTAACAAACATGTTTCGTCCAATTGCTGTATTATCAGTAATTGATAATGTTTTTGGACGAATTTTGCATAATCAATTTTTTAACTATTTGGTAAACAACAAACTACTCAACGAGTATCAATATGGATTTAGAAAAGGTTGTGGCACAGAGGAAGCTGTGGTAAATGTAATTAACTTTATTTGTAAAGGATTGGATCAAGGACATAAAGGCGTAGCTGGTATTTTTTTCGATTTTACTAAAGCATTTGATATCGTTGATCACAACATTTTACTGCAAAAGCTAAATTTATATGGAATTCGTGGCAATGAACTAAAACTTTTAAAGAGCTATTTAACAAATAGGAAACAATTTGTCCAAATAAATAATGAAAAAAGTTCTGTTGGTGGAGTGGAGCATGGTGTCCCTCAGGGTAGTGTGCTAGGGCCGCTGCTATTTTCCATGTATCTTAATGATATCAAAAACCTTGATCTATACGCCAAGCTTTTTATTTATGCCGATGATATTTGCCTTTTTTATCCATTTAAGCATGAGGCGGCAGTTAAAGCGTATATGGAACGAATTGTGGAATTCGCAAAAATAAATAAGCTTGTCATAAACGCTAACAAAACGCAGTTAATTCGTTTTCACCCTCATAGTCCTTCGAATAACATATATAGCGTTTTTGTCGATGGTACAGAAGTCTATGAAGTGAATACAGTTAGATATTTAGGCATAAATTTGCAAAGCAACTTCGTCTGGGACCTACATATTCAATACCTTAAGTCAAAAATGTGCTCAGCAATTGGAATATTGTACAAGTTTAAAAACAAATTCGATATAAATACGAAATTTTTGATCTATAATGCACTGGTTCAAAGTCACTTAAATTATTTAGCAATCATATATGGTTGTAAAAAACTACTGAGCTAAAAACACTGCAACGCATGCAAAATAAACGTGATAAAACATGATCTTCCTATAACGTATTCTACAATATCCTTATACGAAAACGTATGTAAATCGGTGCTATCAATTTATGGTACATGCAAACTTCAACTTTTGGTTCATGTCTTCAAATCTTTGTACAATATAGGGCATCACACAATAAAATTTTCACAGAATCAAAATATAATCAACACTAGAAACAACATGAATTTAGCAGTAGCACGCTGTAGGCTGGAAACGACAAAGCAGCGCATAGAATACATGGGTAGTCGGAAATTAAAAACTTGCCTGATAGCTTGAAATCTGTCAATACAATCTCGATCTTTAAATCCAATTTTAAAAAATTTTTACTAAAAAATTTTGAAGAACTTTTATCTTAATATTTAAAACACTTTCATTTCCCTATGTACTTTTAATGCAGGTATATTTTATTATAATTAATAAAGCAATCTGTGAATTTTTGCCAGCTCGCCTCTTTAATGCCTATAAGGCGCTGAGGCCCTATTATGTACTTTTTTGAAATATGTATATCTGAATTTTAATAAAAAAAGTCCACAAACTTGCAGAGAATGACCTTGACCTTTATTAATCGTCATTGCAAATGCTAGGCGAATAGGAAATTGCAGGCGCTGGAAATCGAATGGCATCTCCGATGTGGTTATAGGAGTACGTGGCAGCATTACATCAGTTCCCTTAAACTTTCCAGTTATAAAAAACATTACGTCGATTCACCACCATTCGATTACGATTTTGTTCTCGACGCAAATCATATTGCTCTATCCTCTCTGCTGCTCTTCTTGTTGATGTTCGAATCCGCTGACTTTCTACTCGTGATTCATGTTGGACTTCTGTGTCATTAGCTCGTGATGTTGTGGTACGATTTCGCTGGTTTTGTAGCCGATCTTCATGTTCCAACGGTGTCTCGGTAGCTCGTGCGGTTGTCGCATGTTGTCGAAGACCTTCAAGACGTCTTTCACGTTCTGAAGGCGTTTCTGTGGCTCGTGATGTTTCGGTACGATTTCGCTGGCTTTGTAGGCGACCTTCAAGACGTCTTACGCGTTCTGACGGCGTTTCAGAAGTTCGTGCTAACGAGGTAAGATTTCGGTGACTTTCAAGGCACTCTTGGCTTTTTGGAGGCGTTTCAGTAGCTCTTGATGTTGTGGAACGTTGTCGTAGACCTTCAAGGCGTTCTTCACTTTGTGATGGCTCTAGAGGTTGAAGCCCGACACCTTTCAGCCCTGGGGCGAATTTCACGCTCTTCCGAACTTTCATTTGCTCTCTGGGATTGCAAACGCAATGCATTTTTGGTGCTTCTGGAAACGGATGCTGTTTTGGGGGCATTTTTATAAATTGTTGCAAAATAAATGTCACTCAAATAACGTTTAACTTGTTTAGAATCAAAGATTCAACTGAATTCCAAAACCGAATGCGTGTTATATTTATTTCTTTATATTTTACCTAATATGAATAGTTAAAAAATCGGTTCAGGTCAAAAATCTTTTGAAAAAAATTAGGGTTATTAAAATTTAACAAATAAAATTATATTTGCGACGGTCACAGGTAATTTTTTTGATGAGTTTTGTAACTACTTATTTTATTTGGGAAAAATATTGACAGTTTACATTTTACAAAAATATTACTGCCTATTGTTACGTGCCCATTCAATGCCCAATAAAATGTTGATTATAAAATTTACCTAATGTATTTTTCAAGATATGCGATAAATAAATAATATTTTTATTAGTTACCCATTTTTAGAAGTAAACAATAACATAACTATTACATATGTATATGTTTTTCAATATAAATATTTAAATAGTATGAATTTTAGTACTTACAATTGTATATGAGTTGAAAATTTCAAACTCAACCATTTAAGGGTCATATACCTTACTATTGCATATTTCAAGATATAACAACTATTGCATATTTCAAGATATAACAATTTCAACACTCACTAATCAGAGAATTTTTCTAATATTATTAACTAATAAGAATATAAAAATTTTTGTAATTACTTCACGTGAGAGGCACCACCTTACTATAGCTGGAATACAAAATTGGGGACTCTAGCTGTTAGAGTTTTCTAGATATACAGTTTTTAATAATTAGTTCATATGGAGTTTGCCACGCCGCTAATGCTTGATCGCCCATTTTTAACAAAAATATTGATATTGAACCTTTAGATATTCGTACAAAATTGGAGCAGTCTAACTGTGCTGGTGTTCTAGATATGCAGATTTTAGTATTTACTTCATATGGGAGGTGCCCACTATTGCTAGATCGCCCATTTTTTGTCCAAAATATTTATATTGAAACTGTAGTTACTTGTACAAAATTTGAGGTATCTTGCTGTTATAGTTTTTCCAATATACCCATTTTGTTATTAGCTTACAATAGTAGGTAATGTAGTATATGTGGGCGTGGCACCTCACTCATTTGAAATTTCAACATAAAAAGTAGCCTATAACTCCTTCCAGACATACAGGAAGATACTGTGAAAATTTTAAGAAAATCGGTTCAGCCGTTTAGTCGTCTATAAACTTCAAACAAACACACATTAATTTTTATATATATAGATGGGTTCAATAACGAACTCAGATTATTAAAAAGAGAAAAAGTTTTTAAATATCAAAGTGCAGTCAATGAAAACACGAGTGAAGCTTGGAATAATTATAAGGCAATAAGAAATATATATAAAGTTAAAATTGAACGAGAAAAAAATAGATACATTACCAATAAAATAAATAATGCATATAACCAGAAGGAAATGTGGTGCAAGATTAAGGAACTAGTTTTAAGGAAACCCAAAAATATGATAAAAACTGTGATACATGAAAACATAGAATATAAAGGAAATACGCAAATAAGCATTATTTTAACAAGTATTTTGTAAATATGTGCAATATGAAAATCAAATATCTCTGATAAATTCTAAGTTTAAATTTAGTGCAATAAATTTACAAGATCTGAAAACTGTTTTTAAAAGTATTAAGAAGAAACCAGACTACACAAAAATATCAAGCAACATAATTCTTGACAATTGGGGATCATTAATGATTGGAGTATTTCCAAGTAATTGGAAAGAGTCGATGATAAGGTAAAAAATACGGTAAAATGTGAGGAGTACCGGCCGACTAATACTTTGAAAATGTGTGAGAAAGTCATTGAAATAATAGTGAAAAATCAACTTGAAGGTTATATAGAACAATATGGCTTCTTGTCAAAATATCAATCAGGATTTAGAAAGCGCTTTTCATGCAAAACTGCTGTAAATTATGTTGTAAATAGATGGAAGAGTAGACAAAAGAAGAACAAAGTATTGGCGATTTTTCTCGATTTTAAGAGAGCTTTTGAAACTATAGATATATATAGAGATATATTGTTGAAAAAACTATATAAATATGGAATTCGAGATATGAAGCTAAAATGGTTTAAATCCTATCTAACGAATCGCAAACTATATACTAATGTTAATAATAATATCTGATCCAATTGAAAAAGATTTTGGAGTACCACAGGGTTCTGTGTTGGGAGCTCTTCTTTTTATCATATATATTAATAACATTGGAAGAGTCTTGGAGAATTGTGAGATTGTTCTATATGCTGTTGATACCTTGATTTTTACGGAAGCGACAACAGAAGAATTATGTTCCGAAAACTTAGATAAAGATATCGATAATATAAATAAAAGGCTAAAAATGAACCGACTAAAATTGAATGAAAGTAAGACTAAATCAATGGAAATTAATATGAATACTGACAAATTAATCAAGATAAATAATGTGATTATAGAAAAAGTAAATACAATTAAATATCTGGGTTTCTTAATAGATAAATGTTTAAATTTTAAGGAACACATTGAATATATCTGCAAAAAAATTGGTAACAAAATTGGGTTTTTTAAGCGAGTAATACTATGTTCAGACATGCACGTATATTGAGAAAATCGCAATAAACGGCATTATTGATATCAATATTTCATATAAAATTTTATAAATTGTTATAATATTGATTAAAACTTCAAATACAGCACTGTCATAAGTACGTTCAGTGAGAATATTACTATTTTCCGAACACTTTCTATTGATATTTGACAACTCAAATATCAACAACAAACAAAAGCAAAACAACGACAAACAAAAAAATGGAAGGTCAGCAGAAAGGGATGAGAAAATATTTCCAACTGATGTCATATAAAAAAGAATTTTAATAACATCACAGACTTGATGTCGCATTTAATTTTTAACCCTTTCGATCCCAATGTTGTTTGATGATAATTTCTAATTTATTTCGAAAAGTTATTTATAATACCCTGAACTGAGATATTACTGGGAATCGAGTTCCTGCTTCTGTTTCTACCTGTCTCCTCCAAGTATGGCTGACCTTCAAGGTCTTGACTGATAATCTATAACAGTTCTAGCAATTTCATCCTTGGGTTTATGCAGAATATGTTAACTGACCGGTATATTTTGGAAATACGACGTATTCAGCAGTTAACAAATAAAGACCTTTGAGTTTCAGTTTCCTCTAACAATGCCATAAGCAAAAGCTTTCTTTTCTGCAAGCTATGCAGTATTATCAAATTTTTCTTTCTCATCCTTCTGAGGGAAGCCACTTTGGAGTCAGAAATATTCCCTACTAACCGCAACAGCTCGGCGTTTCGGTTAATCATTAGTAAGACCTTTTCCAATGTTAAATTGTTTTCCATTTTTTCTCAAATTATTTTGGCACTAATTTTCGCGATTAAATTAAAAGCAATGTTGTTGAAGCAATCAGCTGTTTTGTTTACCAGCTGTCAAATAAATTTTGTGTCTGAACACTAAAAATATTGTTATCAATAAACCGAATATTAATTCAATAAAAGTACATGTCTGAACATAGTATAAGAAACAAAGTGTCAATATTAACGGCAATTAACATTTATAACACAATGATAAAACCACACTTTGAATATGGTTCAACAATATTATTCACCTGCTGTTCAGACCATCAGGCTACAAAAATTACAAAATAAGGCTTTGCGCTCAATTTTAAAATGTAACCGGTTTACATCGATTAAATATATGTTAGACACATTGAAATGGTCAAATGTAAAACAAAGATTAAAGCTAAATACAATACTTTTTATTCAGAAAATTAAAATGGGATGTGCACCAGAGTACCTGACCGAGCAAATAAGATATGTTGGAGAAGTTCAACCTACAACCTCCGGAATGCTTTAGATTTTAGACCACCAAGAGCAGACACAAATGCAATGCAGAGATCTTAATCAGTAAAGGATTGTATCTATACAACACGATACCGGCTGATGTGAAAAAAGAAGCGAATATGAATTATTTTAGAAAGAGAACAGTAAATTTTATAAAACATGTTTATTTTTGATCAGGGTTTACCTAATTGTTGAATATAATTAAAATGAAATGTATTTCAATAGTATTATAAATACTTCTAATAAAAATAATATAATAATATAAATCCTTTAACACTTCCTTCATTTTGGAGGAAGGCACTAGTAATAGGTTGGATGACGTCTTGCCATCAGTGCTTTCCCAATGTCGATGTAGGCACCCGTTTATCAACTTTAAACTGTCCCATAGTGCCCAATATGCTTTTGTAAGAGGACCTTCTGCGGATATCTCATTCCTGGTAGGCCATTTGTCCTCTTCCTTAGCTGCTATAATCTTCGCCAATATTGTGTCACTTCTTTGTGCTTCGGATCAGTCTTCGTTGGCTGCGTAAGCCGGATATTAACGATGGCTTCCTTTTTCGCAACATTCACATAATGATTACGTTCCAAATTACAAGGCCGGCGTGAGAGATCCACTGTCGGGACCACTGTCCTCAATTTTCTTGTGTCCTCTACTAGCTTTTATGTCTGTAGACTTTTCTTCAGCCGTATAAGTGTCCGGAGACTATTTGGTTTAAAGATTAGCCTCTGTTTTCTGTACTTTCGACACATGATGATCATCGCTATTCTCGCGTTTTCTGTTTTTCCTTTTTAAAAAGAAAACAAAACCGGTTTTCATTTTATAACAGTTGTGTTTGTTGAACTAAAATTTACACTCATGGAAAGCAAAATTAGTTAACAATTTCGTTTCAATATGTGAATTTGTGAGTGTGTCAGTAAGAAACTGTGAGTGTATTAAAAATACACTCCTCGAAATTATAAAGATGAATTGCCCTGTTCATACCACGTTTTATATAATTCGTTTAAAAAGTTCTTATCCTTATTATTTTAAATTATGTATGGCGTTTATCATTAAATCATTGCTGCTTGTTTTGATTTAAATGGAAAAGAGGTAAAAAATTCATTTTACAGGTTTTTAAAAGGAAAATATATATTGTTACGTTTTTACCTTTTTAAAAACGTTTAAAATATAAGCGTTGATTGCAAACAAAATAAAAATAAATTGGTGTTTAGTTTCAATTAAATTCTTTATTGTTCTCACTACTTTTGTGTGCACAACAACAACTTGACGAATACAACAATAATTGCTTGTTCGCTATTATTCTTTGCTTACAACGCAGGTCTTTTCAACGGTGATCTTCAAATCAAGACTGTTTTCTTCACATGCAACGCGTCTTCACACAAGACTGACTGAATTCTTACTACTCGTTGCCTGCTTTGATTTGCCTATTTATATACCCACGTAATCTGTCTGATGAATGCTCTTCAAGTCGAATGTTCGTTTGTTCGCCCTCTCGAGAGCTCTATCGCGACTTCATTATTGTTTGTGTATTTTGTTCACGTTGCTTGTTGCATTCTCGCTTACTTGTCTTTCATACTGATGTTGTTGGTTTACTTGTAACAAGTTCGTTGTATTTGTTTGTGTAAGTTTTGCTCATTTTAATGTTAAACGATGACGGTGGTTCCATTTTCGTAACAATATATTTTAATTTTTTGTTTATCTTTGTTTTTGTTTTGACAGCTATTTATGGCAAAAATTCGATAAAATTAGGGATTATATCGATTTTTATTTTATTTGGAAAGTAATTTGAAGTTCAGTTATCATGTTATGTCTTGGCAAATGGGATTGTGTATATTAGCAGATTTAAACCAAACTTAATAAACATATTGTAGTTAGTAATCAGACTGGAGCTGCTGAAAAGACTAAAATACTGTAGTCACCAATCAAGTTTTCAGCATTTGGTTAGATTAAAAAGAAGTCAATGAAGGTTGTTCAACGAAATATCTTGATGTGTATTTGCAAAGAAATCTTACGTGAGATACTCATATTCAATAACTAACACGATGACAAAATTTGTTATAATACGCCATTAATACTTGCCTTTTATATATGTATGGCCATAGAAAAACCAATGAACTAAAATCTCTACAGGAGACCAAAAGAGTGCATTGAAAATAATTTTAAATTTGACGTATTCAATGATATTTGTATTTACATAAGGACATTTTTTTGTAATTATTTTATTCTCAATTCAATTCATTACAATAGTTGACCGCGGCGCCTAAAGGCATTAATGAGGCAAGTTGGCTAAAAATTTCAAACTAAGTTTTATAAATATACATATTTACATAATAATAATAATTTTTAATTTTACAGTAAAAGCTCATCCCTGTGCTCTAAGATATGTTCTTTCAGTAACTTTTTAAATATAGATATTCGGTTTTTATTTTTAAGATTTTGTGGCAAGTTATTATACTCACGGCTACCCATAGCAGCACTTTGTTTAGTTGCTTAGAATCTACACCGGCTTATTCTTAGATTTCCATTATTTCTTATATTGTACATATCCTGATTTGTTGTAAATGAAATGGTGTGATGGCCAATATTATTCAAACATTTGAATGTATAATAAAAGCTGCATTTGGTAAATACCATGTATTGGTAAAATAGTTTGACATATGTCTGTAAACATTGTGATAGTTGGATATAATAATGGTAAATTATAGACTGCCTTTAAAGGTTTATTCTGCATGCGCTGTAACGACTTTAATTCAGTTGTTTTTTTATATCCATAGATGATGCCTAAATAATTAAAATGACTGTGGATTAAAGCATTATAAATGGTTAATTTTACTTCTGTATCAAATTTATTCTTAAATTTGTATAATACACCAACAACTTGAGCAGCTTTCATTCTGAGAGATTGCATGTGTTTATCCCAAGCAAGGTTGCTCTGAATGTTTATTCCCAAGTATTTAATAGACTTAACTTCTGTTACCTCTTTTCCATCAACAATTATCGAAAAATGTACATTATTACTAGTTGGCTTAAATCGTATTAGCTGGGTTTTATTAGCATTTAATATAAGTTTATTCTGGCAAACTCGCATATTAAGGCTGCATCCCGTTCCATATAAGCTTTGACAACAGTTTCATGCTTGTATGGGTAAAATAAGCAGACATCATCTGCATACATAAATATTTTTCCATTAGGAGCAAGATTATGCAAATCATTAATGAAAATAGAAAATAATAACGGCCCAAGTACACTACCTTGTGGCACTCCATTTAAAATTCTCCGTGAGCTACTCTTATTAGCACCAATCTGAACGAATTGCCAACGATTTGTTAGGTAGCTCTTTAACAAAAGAATATAAAAAAGATCTCTTTCTTGAAAACCATAAAATTTCAGTTTATCAATCAAAATATCATGATCTATGAGATCACATGGTTTACTAAAATCATAAAAAATCCCAGCTACCCCACCCCATCAATATGGAATCGTGCTTCGAAAACCCATCTAAAAAGTACCAAATCATCCATAACAAATGTCTTACGATGATCCATAATCTACATTGGAGATTCCCTATTTCACTACTTCATGAGGAAATAGGATACGAGCTATTCCAAGATTTTGTTAAAAGAATAAATGATAATCATTTCCAAAAAATCATAACATCACGCTATCGTAGAATACGTGAAAGTAGAGAATTAGTATAATACATACATATCTTTGTATAACAATAATAATTATCAAATAGAAAATAATTGTATTATAATTGATTATTTTTGTATAATCAGTTTTTAAACAATTATTTTCTAATTATATTTGAAATCAACACTATTATTTCACGTATAGGTTTTTATATCCTTTTTACCTATACCTAGCTTAAAATGATTTTATATAAAATTACATTAAATTTACTTGCTGAAATATTATTAAGATAGATCTCAAATGTGTAAATTATTATCTAGATATAAGATAAAAAACTTTAAATTGGATTAATAAAACTTAACTAACTAACTAACTGGTAATATAGCAACAGGTCTGTATTTTTCAACCACAGAAACGTTATTTTCCTTAGGAAGTGGAGTTACTTTATGAATTTTCAAAATATTTGGATAAGTTCCAGTACTAATCACATTATTAAAAATTTGTACAAGAAGGGGAGTTACTTCATCCGCACAAACTAACAATAATTTCGTTGGAATATTATCATGGCCACAGCTTTTATTTAATTTCAATTTTACAATGATATGTTTTACTTCATTTTGCATAGTATGTTCAAAACTAAATCTCGAACTCTTCGCAACGAATTAAAATGATCAGTTTGTGATTTTAAATTTGATATTGAATCGATAAAATAATTGTTCAACGTTTCAGCTTTTTCTAAGTCATTAAAGATACGGTAACATCTAAAAAATATTTGACTCAAAACTAAAATATTTCTTTGCCCTAGTGTGACCACAAAATAATTTTGAGTGGCAAACAAAAAAAAAACCTTGATTTCGAGCAAATAAAATTATTTGTCGTCAAACAAAAATGTTTTAAATGTGACCACCCTCTGTCAAATATTTTCATGATTTTTGGGCAAATATTTATTTGCTCTTACATATTTTTCGTAAGGTCAAACAGTGGCAAATAACAGCTGTTTAAGGCTGTGTTGCCTACTAGCAAAACTAAAACATGACTAAAATCGTAAAAAAATGTATGAAATCAAATTTGAAGAAAATTAATTATTTATGGAAACCTTTTTGTTCGTTGTAGATGTATTCATTATATACATATAAATATTTGGGTGCCTGCATATACAGAGATACATTCAGAGTCTGAAATTTAAATACACGTTAATGCATATATCAATTGCTATACCTTTCTAGATCAAAGCTATTCAGGGGTTGTAATGATTTTTTCAGTAAAATGGTTATTTTTTAAATCTCATTAAAGAAAAATATCTCTGAAACGACCTAACTCTTCAGTACATAAGAATAAAGAGTTCTTGTTTTTGTAATAGAAAATTTTTATTGCAATGATTTTGATTTTTCTCCAAATTATCACGACAAATTTTGTTCCTGAAAATAAGCAGGTTAAAATATTAAAAGCACAATGTTATGAATGGAACTCTTGAAGTGGACGGTACGACGGTACGGAGAATTTCAAATTAACGCAGCAACGTAATTCCAATTTTCCTTTTACACAAGCATAGTTCCTTTTGGAGGATACATTTTCAACCAGTGACATAAAAACCTTTTTCAAAAATCTCTATAAAAATTTTTCAAATTAGACCTAAAACAAATCCTTTAATTTATATATATTCGATTTCTAATTTTTAGATTTAACATATATTTTAAGATATGTACTTCATTTCAGCGATTTTCAAATATGGTGATTGGTTACTCTTGAAAAATGTAAACATTTGTTTATGATTATTTTATTGTGATTAAAAACAAAATTTTTCTCTGCATCCTTCTTCTTTTCTACCCTGAACCCATTTCCGAACCCCTAGCCGTCGTTCTTTTTTTTCTTCGCAAATTTTCACAGAAGCTCCGCAACACAAAACGAAAAAATATTCACTTTCTATTATGGATGAAAATTTGTATATGCTTTTTTTCAACAAACATTTATTTTCTGTCTGTGTTTTGTGGCAAATATTTTTTAAGTGTGACTATATGGCAAACATGTTTGCCCATATTTTTGTTTGCCGCTATTTGATGAAACAAAAATGGGAAAATAAATGTGCGTAGTGTGACCACAAAACAAAATTTTAGTTGTTTCAGTCATATTTCGGGCAAACAAGGGAAAACAAAATTGTGGCTAACATTTGACACATCTGACCGTGCCTTAACTATTGTTTTTATCTTTTATATTAATGCTTACTCTCGAAGTTCTCCCAAGAGACTCATTTATATATTTCCAACGCTTTTTAGGGTCTTCTTTAACAGTTTCTAATTTGTTTTTGAAATAATCGTTCATGCAAGTTAAGAACTTGTTTGATTAAGTTCTAAAAAAAAAATTTTATTTTTTTTATTAATTCGTCCGGTCTATGACCGTTCTTTATTGAAGCCAAAAATCAACTTAAAATATTCTTTATTTACTCATTACTCATGAAACTTACAAAATTTAGAAATTTGTTTACATTAAAATTTTGATCTTTTTGCGACATATCGCTTACAAAAAGAATCTATAAAAATTGCTTACATTTAAAATCTTGAATTGATTTCAAAATATTTCCTTATAAACTAAATTTTTATTACCACACAATCTGTAAGTGGAGTTTAATGTACTTTCATTGCACTTGAGTGCAATGAACTTTTGAGTGGATGGTTTTATTTCAATTCTGTCGATCTTGCATTTTTAAGTTCGACGACTTCCCAGTGGAATTAAAATTGGGTTAACATAAATTTGAATATTTGTATTTTTATTAACCACAGTATTAACTCTTCCCCTCTTAAATATGTTTGTCCTCAAACATTAGAAGTGTATAATCTAGGGGGTTTAAGTGGACCCGAAATGATAACGAAAGGTCCATTACAATTTTCATTTGATGTGATTTCTGAAATACAGTCTGACTTTGGATTACTTTTGATACATGAACCAATCTCAAAGTTGTTTTCGGTTGAGGTATTATTAAATGTTATTTTCCTTCTAGTTTCACAAATGAGTTTGTATAGAGTTAATGTCAATAAAAATACAAAAATAATAACAGCGATTAGAAATTTATTAATAATTGCTTCGGTCTCTAGGTATTCAATTTTGTTTGTATTATTTAAATGAAGTTGGTTAAGTTTTTCTAAGGAGAGCATTTCAATATATTGTTTTTCTAAAGGACTTTGTTGTATTATTGTTGGTGAATCTAATATTATTGGGGCTTCCAAATTTCGAAAAATTTTATTGTCAATAGTTATGGATTCGTTATGAAAATTGATCAAATATGTTCCGTTCATTGATCGACCATTTACCATTTCACGGAAATCATTTAATAAAATTAAACCTGGTTTTAATTCCTCTACCGTTGGGGTGTGAAAGGCATCTGAAATGTCGCAGTGTGGACGAGATCCGTTCAGCAGCGGAGGAATACAGGTTGAGTTAGTAATGTTCTTTAAATCGCTTCTCTTACAAATTGTGATAGTATTGACAATAGTAAAATTTTTCTTAATAGCTAAAATTTTTTCTTAATTTTTCAAAATTTCCTTAAAATCTATGTTTACAATTTTATTATATTTTTTTATACGTTTTATTGATATTTTCTTATAATTTTCTACGGAAGTAAGGGGAATCTGAATCACATACAATATTGTAGGATTTTTATATAAAACTTTCACATTAGCAAACAAAAGGGCCTCTTCAATCGACAAAAATGGAAATCTTTTTTTGTTTAATGTTTCAGTTACAATATTTAGTTCTTCTTTATTCAACATGACCGAGATAATTATATTATTATTAGCCCATTGAATGGCGTATTTAATATTTTCTAATTCTGCTTTAGCTAACCTTAGCCTAGTTTGCATACTTATGCTAACAGCATTGCCACTTGAATCATGGTTTCTAATAACTTTATTTATCGCATTAGTATATTCAGTTAGTTTATTTATTCTCTTAGTGAAACTTTCATTTATAATTATTTGTTTATTATTATTGTTATTCAATTCATTAATATTGTTTTTAATCAACTCAAAATCGTCATGACCCGGAGAACCAGCTATATATATCCATGCAGTACCAATTATGTTTATTGATCGTTTTTTTCTTGTTTCCTCCCTCAACCGCAATGATTCCAACATCTGTATAGCCTGAATCAACTCATGTTCCAAGGATGGTATAAACATGCTTTGAGAGTGATTATTATTATTGATGAATGACTTAATTTCATCAAAGAAGCCTTGATATTCGTTTAAGTTTATTATGTGCACAATTCTAAATGTACCATCTTGTATTTTTGCTACTCCTTCCGTCAAAGTAATAATGTGAGAGAGTGTGTAATTAAGGATTTGTAGTTCAGCATAGGAGTGGGATGGGATGTTTGTGTAAAGGAGGAAGAGGAATCTGTAAACGTATTGTTTTGTTAGATTTAACTTATAATATTGTTTTTGTGAATGTTCTTATTAGATTCAGAAGTCACATATGTTCCCTTATCTTCTTTAACTATTTCTTTTTTATATCTAATTAATTAATTTATTTCCCAATCTAGTATTTATTTTTGCAAAAATTATTTCACCTGGGTTATAAATTTTTATTTCCTGTCTATTTTTGTTGTGATATTTCAGATCAATTTCTTGTTTTTGTTTTAATTTGTCTATATTTACTAACCTATCATTTTCTAGTTGGGAAGGGTCTGTACTAATTCTCCTGCCGAAAAACAGTTCAATTGGTTTTTTTCCTGTTGTACTATGTATTGAGCAATTATATTTGTATACAGAAATTTCTAGCAATTCCTTAAATGTATTGTGAAAGTTTTCTACTTTTGTACATCGCATAATTTCGGAGAGCGTAGAATGAAATCTTTCTACTTGTCCGTTTACACTACTTGAGAAAGGAGGGACCGTAAATATTTCTATGCCCAACTGATTTTTTTATCATGAAAACAATCGTTGATGAATTGAAAGACTTCTCATTATCCATAACTATCATTTTAGGCACTCCGAATGCAAATATCAATTCTCGAAGTGGCTGTCTTATATCCTCTGTGGCTTTAGATTTAATATGTTTTACTTGTGCGTACTTTGAAAATTTGTCAATCGCTGTCAATACCAAGTTACCTTCCGTTTTGTATATGTCTATGTGAATAATTTCGCCTGGGTGTTCCGGAATAGGTGTTTCCTTTAATAGGATGTCTATCATATTTATTTTCTTTGCATGTAACGCATTGTTTTATTATTTTCTTTATTTTGTTTGACATACCCGGAAAATAATATTTTTCTAAAATTTGTTGTTTATTCTCTTTGCTATTTGTGCTCTGCTGTGAGTATCTATGATTATTTTGTTTTGTTCTTCTTCATTTCGTACATCTTCTACCTGATGTCTAGTAAACCGAATACGATATTTATTAAAATGTTGTGAATAGATCTCTTGAATCCTTCCCATGTTTTCCTCTGTAGTTTTGATAGCATTAAGAATTGAGGGATAAAGATATTTTTTAAGACAGTTATAAGTTTAGCTTGTGTGAATTCTCGTTCAAATATATTGTGTCGGAGATAATGTGGAAATACTATTTCAAAATTGTATTGAGATGTGGGATTTGTGTGATTTTTGAAACAGTTTATTGGTGTATCCACGCTTAAAATGAGATTCTGTCTAGAACTATCATCACTGTGTGTTGCAATTGAAAGAGAATTTACTTGTACTGGAACTCTTGACAAGGCATCTGCTACGACATTTGCTTTTCCTGGTTTGTAGAAGAGTTCATAATTATACTCTTCCAATGCAGCTTTCCAACGCTTCATTTTACTATTATTGTTCTTATTGCTCAGTGCACCAGTTAATGGTTGGTGATCGGTATATATTTTCACCTTTGCAGATCCATACACATAATTTCGAAGTGAATTTAGAGCCCAAATTATTGCGAGCATTTCTTCTTCATTCGTCGCATAATGTTCTTCCGTCTTGCTCAAAGTTCGAGATATGAACGCAATTGGTTTATTGTTTTGGGATAGAACTGCACCTATGGCGAATTCTGATACATCTGTTGTAAGTTCCAGTTCTTTTTTATAATCTGGATAAGCAAGTATGACGTCTCGAGAAACCAGAGTATTTTTAACTTCTCAAAAGCTTCAACCGCATCATCGTTCAGTTGTATTTGCTTTAATGCCGATTTATTTTTTGAAAGACGACCTTCTTCCCCTCTTAAAATTTGTGTTAGCTATCTTTGCACAATCTTTCACAAATCTACAATAGTAACCTGATAAACCAAGAAAAGATCGGAGTTCTTTAAGGGTTTTAGGTAATGGAAAATCAACAATAGCCTGAACTTTTTTCTTATTAGTTTTTATGCCATCCGCCGAGATCACAAATCCCAAAAATTCTACCTCAGACTTCAGAAAATTACATTTATCTAATTGTACTTTTAGATTTGCTGCTTGAAGTGTTCCAAATATTTATCGAATGTGATCATAATGTTCTTCTTCCGATTTGCTAAATATGACGATATCATCGATGTACACATGGCATGTTTTTCCAATATAATCATGCAAAACGTCATCTAAGGCTCGCTGAAAAATAGCTGGGGCATTTTTTAAACCGAAGGGGAGGCATGTGAATTCATATTTGCCGTTTGCAACAGAAAATGCCGTTTTTTCATAATCTGATTTCTTTAAAGGAATTTGATGGAACGGTGAAGTATTTGCTATCCTTCAACTGTGCAAGAACGTAATTTATTTCGGGTATTGGGTATCTATTAGGTATTAGATACCTTAGTGAGTTTAGTTTCCTGTAATCTATTACGAGTCTATACTGCTTGTTGCCGAGTGAGTCTGGTTTTTTCCAACAACCCAAACTGGTGATTTGTATGGTGACCGTGAAGGTTGGATGATTCCATCGTCAAGTAGGCTTTTTATTTGTTTTTCAACTTCAGATTTTAACGCCATCGGATAAGGGTATTGTTTTGAATATACTGGAGTATCTGTGGACGTGCGGATTTCGCCAACCACTCTAGTTGTTCATGTCAGTTTTTGATTAGGTTCAATGAACAATTCAGGATATTCACTGACTATTTTTCTCATATTCTCTTTTTGTTGAGGTGACATATGATCATCTCGAATTATTATTGTATTTACTGCTTTTGAAGATTGTTGTTTAAGTCTTATTTTTATACCTTTTTCTACTTGCATAAAACTGTTGCGAGTGTGTATTATTGCATTGGGTTCTCTCAAAGAATCGTTTCCTAGTATTCCATCAAATGATTTCAATGTTGGAAGAATATAGAATTTTATTTCCTTTTCCAGATTAAAAAGTCTCACAAACGTATGCTCCTTTATTTCAATATTGCCTGCTATGGATTTGGCAAGAAATCTCTTTATTGGGTTCAGTTTTTTTTGCAATGAATGGTTGAATGTAGTTTTTACTCGAACCAGTGTCAACAAGAAATTTTAATATTCTACCGTTCCTCGCTTTACATTCGAAGTATGGAAGCGAAGAGCTCGTTATTCTAAAAAATGAATGTCATCAAACTCATCAATGTCATCCCGATTAAACCGATCCTCACCAAGTTGATCAACATCCAAAGAATTATCAACAGTGTTATCATAAGTTTCTAAATCATCGTCGATGTGAAAGTTTCTCTGCATTTTGGGTCGATAATTGGAGTTTGAAATTGTCGGTGGTGGTCTCTTGTTAAGATTGTGTTGTTGTGGTCTATTCACATAATTAACTCTTTTTGTGAGTACACTACTATCTATATCCATAGGTTCTGGTAACGGTTGAGGTTTTGGAGGATTAAATTGGTAATACTTATTTGGAATAGTAGGAATGTAGGAGATTTTTGTTGTGTACGGGGTATGTGGGCTAATTGTGGGTAAAAATTATTTTGGTTAAAGCGTGGGTTTGCATGTTGAGATTGATAATTACGAGGTGGAAGTGGAGGAGTAGGTTTTCTATAATGAAAATTTTGAGAATAATTTGCTCTGAAACTTTGATTTTCTAGTTTCAGGCAAAGATGGAGAGCTTGAGGTAGATCTACCGGTTCTCTCACGCCAAGAAGTTTTGGTAAATCACCATTTAAACCTCTAATGAATGTATCAAGAGCTTTATTACGATATGATTCTGTTAGTAATGTTAGAGCTTCGTTTGACGCTTCCAAACTTCCAAGTTTGTTAAGTATTATAGCCAGGTGTTTATAAAACACCTGATAAAAACCTTGGATGGACAATTTTCCTTGAACTAATGAAATCATTTGATATTCAAGGGTTGCTAAGTCTCTCTTATCTGAATAATGAAGTGAAAGACACTTAATGATGGAATTCCAATTCAGAGGAGTATTATATGATTCAAGAGCAATATCGGCATTGCCCACGATTTTATTTCTGATTACACTCGAAATACCATAGTATCTTGGTGTCCCTCTACATGGTTCGTATATCTGTAAGATGCGTTCGACGCTCTTACGCCATGAATTAAACTCTGATTGGTTACCGTTAAATTCTCGCAAACATTTAACAATATCGGGTATTTTATCGAAGTCCGCGAAGTTACCCCGATACTGTTCGTCAATCACTTGATCAGAGGGAGCACTAGGACTTGGGTTTACTATACCTTGAATTAGGTTAGGTAATTGTTGCCTTAGCAACTGAGAAGTAGTTTCAGTAATTATTCTATTTAAATCGTCCATGTTTAATGCCCTGGACGCTTGTTCAGTTTGCGCTGAATTCAAAACAGCAGGACGTATAAGATTTGACATTTTAGCAAAAATATATGTTTTATATAAGATTTCTAGTTATGGTAATATTTTTTCTTTATTATTTTATTAGTATTTAATTATTAAGAACTGGAGGGTCCCGTAGAATCTTATTGGCTAGTTTGCTGTTTTTTATATATATTATTTTTTCTAAAATTGAATAATTTCAATTATGCTACAATTTTTGTTTAAAAATAATTTATTTTGAAAAAATTTATTCACATTTTTTCTTAAAAAAATTTTTTAATTGTGTTTAAAACAGAGCTTAATAATTTTTGATTCAATAGTTTTGTTAACTCTTTTTAAATATTTATGTTTTAATAACAGAAGGGATTTTTTCTTTTTTTAATAATATAGGATTACAATAATTTAAAAAAAATAATATTTTTATTACAGTTTAGTGCATTTCTTTTTATTTATTTTTCTACTTCTATTTAATTATTTTTCTTCATTCTTAATTATAATTATGTTGTTTACTCACAATACTGTCTGCATTGTACTCATCTTTGTCCTTTTTGCCTTTATGGATGGTTGGGTGTCCTGAATAGATGGGCTGGCACGTAATGCCGTCCTTTTTGCTGTGTTGATTGAGCTACTGGGGGGGCCGCACTATCACTTGTTGAACAAAGGTTTTTAATGTTGTATTTTTTAAATAAACACTTTTTGTTTTATAACGTATTTGAATCAAGTTATTTTTTAAACAAAGTTAATTTCATTTGTTTTTCACCGGATAAATAATTCAATAATTTTAAATTTCATAGGTAAATTTTTATTTTTCACAGGATAAATAATTCAATAGTTTGTTTTACAGTATAATTATTATTTTATTTTTATTTAAATTAGATTTTATTTTTTTTACAGGATAATCACTGTTGAGAAAATTCTTTTTTTATTTTTTTCAAAGGATCTTTTACCGATTTTTCACTTTAATTTATTTCGATCGCCAGCTATGCCAGACCTATCAAGCTGCTCGATTAAGAACTTGGCCTTATTTATTTTGTTGTGTTCGGTACACGACGTTCTTCTTGAGGACGATTTACGTGTTTTATTTTCCGAGAGTAACTTTTGCTCGGTCGCCAGTTAAGAGCTTGTTTGATTAAGTTCTAAAAAAAACAAATTAATTTTTTTATTAATTCGTCCTGTCTATGACCGTTCTTTATTGAAGCCAAAAATCAACTTAAAATATTCTTTACTTTATTTACTCATTAAACTTACAAAATTTAGAAATTTGTTTACATTAAAATTTTGATCTTATTGCGACATATCGCTTACAAAATGAATCTATAAAAATTGCTTACATTTAAAATCTTGAATTGATTTCAAAATATTTCCTTATAAACTAAATTTTTATTACCACACAATCTGTAAGTGGAGTTTAATGCAATTTCATTGCACTTGAGTGCAATGAACTTTTGAGTGGATGGTTTTATTTCAATTCTGTGGATCTTGCATTTTTAAGTTCGAGGACTTTCCAGTGGAATTAAAATTGAGTCAACATGAATTTGAATATTTGCATTTTTATTAACCACAGTGTTAACTTGCATTCTCATAGCGTTTTTTTGATTACATTGCTAACACCTTTCAATCTTTCCTTGATATCTGTATTATCGGATCTCTTTTTTCTCAGCCGTAACAGTTTTTTTTATAAGTAATTGATTTTTGCAAGTTGTCATTAATCCAAGGAGCTATTTGTGTTTTAGTGTTAATTTTTAGGATTTTAACATTTGTTGAATTTTTAACGGCATTATCCAAACAATCAATTAAAGCAGCTATGTCCGTAGAAGGGTCACCTGTCTCATGTATTTGAGGTAATTCAGATTGAATATATCTTTTAACTTGATCAATATCGCAAGAAAAACGTGTTTCCTCATCAAAATCTCCATTTGGTGACTTAACATCAATTAGAATAGAAATTATATTGTGATCCGAAAATCAACATTCAATTGAATCCACAACTATGTTTCTACATATGTTGCTATAAACGTGATGTATAACTGAAGTAATTCATTACTGAACTAAGTTTCTTTAACTGCTATAACACTGGCTAACCGTGGTAAATGCAAAATTAGGTTTTTTAAATTATTGAATTTGTCAATGGATGAGATACTACGAGCATTTATAGAAATAATACAACAATGTGAGCTTGAAATTTCATCATAATTATCAACAAATGAATGTAAATTAGAAAAATATCTGTTTTTTAACATATAAATAAGTAATAATAAAATACATTTCATAAAATTTAACTAATTTTTAAATAAATAAATATTTTAAGAAGATAAATAAACTTCATCCTCAGTATCTGCCACACCAGCATGCGATCTACGCATTTTCGGTTTGTTAGTTGTTGCTTCAAGCAAAATTATGTCAACATCTTCTTTACTTCGTATGATTCTTGGCTTAGATAATTCAGTTTTTTTTTACAAAAAACTCTTCCTCCAGCAGCATAAACAACACGATATCCAACATTTTTGACTGCCTTAGCATAATTTAATAAACTAAGTATTTCGCGGCTTAAAAAACTGAGGACTCTTCCCTTTTTAGTTTATGGTTAACTGACCGCATGTTTCGATTTCTTTGAATTAAATTTAACCACCAAACTTTTTTTCCAGAATCATTACCGCCAGTAATTTCTTTTTAATAAAATACGCATCTTCAATACTGCTAGGTTGCACTTCTATACCGACATCACTAGTCAGCTTTAAAACAGTATCACATGCTGATTGATCTTTAGGTTCAATTATTCCACTTATTATGGAATAATTTTTCACCCTCTGGTCATTTAAAACTTTAATAGCTTCTTTTAAAGATTTTACTTCTGCTTTTAAGATTTTATTTTCTTTTTGAACTTCATCCAACTTTTTTTATTCTCGGCAACATCTTTCATTATTTCATCAAACTGTGTTGACATAAAGTTTAACGACTCTGTTAATATAAACAGCTGAACGAGTTTCTTTAGTTCTACTTTAATGTCATTAAGTTCTCTTTTGATGGTACCACTATTGTTGTTGTTGTTTAATGTTTGATGTGTTGTGCTGGTTCGTTTTAATTTTTGTTTTTGTTAAAATGAAACACAATATTGTTTGTAGAATTTTAAAATTAATGTAAGTTTGTTTTATTGGTTTTGTAATTTTATTTTATTTAGTTTATTTAATACAATGTTTGATTTTTAATTTTGAAATTCAATTTGAAAAGTTTTTATGTTTTATTTATTTGTTGTTTTATTTACAGAAATATTTGGTTTTATTTGATTATGTCTAATTACAATTTATGTTTGTCTTTTTCCTTTGTATTTATTCACACTGTTTAATGTTAACTGTTTGACTGTCAAAACTAGAGTGATTTTATGCATAAATCAGATCTTAATATTAAGCAACAAAGAACATAAGAAAGAAGCAAAGAGAAAGAGATGACAAAAATAAAATAAAAGAAACGCTACTCTTTATGTTATGTATAACGTTGAACATTCCGGCCCCCATGACTTGGTGAAGTTTACCACAGATTTTGAACAGGTCCTATTTGTGGGTTGTGGGTCGGTAAGTTGCAAAGCCTCATGAAGTTGTTGACAGATATGGCATCATGATGTACGTTAACGTATACTGCAAGAAAATTGTCAATGTTTGGGGTGTTGAGATTGTTGGGATGCCATACCTGTAAGTATAAAATTAGAACAATATTAGTGTATGTAAATGGTTAGGGGTTATATTAATTTGCAAACAAAACCACAATTTTTGTAATTGGTCTGGTGATTACTCCATTTTTGGTTTTGATGTCTACAACTCTACAGTTTTGGTCAGGTCCAAGATATGTTTTGATGATTCGACCCATTTGCTACTGATGACTACCAGATCGTTGACTTTAACGTTGTCCCTTTGAATCTTCCATTTATATCTGCGTTGAAGTTCAATCAAGTATTCGGACTTCCATCTTTGGCAAAATGAGTGGTAGATGACCCTTAGGCGTTTCCAGCGGTTGATGAGATTCAGATTTTCGTTGCTTACATCTGGTTCAGCTGGGGTCAATAATGCACTACCAATCAGGAAGTGTCCAGGGGTCAATGGATTAAGGTCATTTGGGTCATCGCTAGCAGGACTTAAGGGTCTAGAATTTAGGCACGATTCTATACGAGCAAGAATTGTAGATAGCTCTTCAAATGTGAATTTCATGTTCGGTATCATCTTTTTGAGGTGCGTTTTGAATGATTTTACACCGGCTTCCCAAAGGCCGCCCATGTGTGGGGCTCCTGGGGGAATAAACTTCCAATTAAGATTTTGATGACTAAAATGATGGGTCACTTGATTTTGAAGAGTTTTTATGAATTCTAGACGGTCTTTCCTTAGAAGTTCGGCTGCTCCGACGAAATTTCCTCCATTGTCTGAGTAAATGAGTGCGGGACATCCACGTCTTCCTATGAAGCGGGAAAATGCTGCTAAGAATGATTGGGTCGATAAATCACTTGCTGCTTCAAGATGTACAGCTTTTGTGGCGAAGCATACAAATATGCAAATATACCCTTTTGTAATAAGACAAGCTCGGCCTGTAAAATTTTTGATGTCAAAAGGTCCTGCGTAGTCTAATCCAGTTGTAGCAAAGGGTCTTGATAATGTTGTACGTTCTGGTGGTAATGAAGCCATGATTTGATTTTGCGTCTGTTTTTTGTACAAAACACACGTTTTACAGTTGTAAATTACGCTTTTGACCAAGGGTTTCAATCTGAATATCCAATATTCTGTGCGTAGGACTCGAACCATTAGTTGGTTTTCTCCATGAAGGGTAATTTTATGTGTAAATTCCACTAGTAGCTGTGATAGCTTCGAGTTATGAGGTAGCAATATTGGGTAGCGTTCATTGTACGTTAATGCAGGTGATTGCGCTAATCGCCCATTGGCTCTAATAATGCCATGGTGATCCATGAAAGGATTTAAGGTCAAAAGTCTGCTGGTTGGGGATATTTTCTGCTTGAGTTTCAAATGTTTGTGCTCATCTGGAAAATGATTTTGTTGCGTCCATATGATGAGTCGATGTTTGACGAAATCTATTTCTTCTCGGGTGATTTCTGCTGAAGATACGCGAAGATGGGTTCGGTTGCTTCCAGTATTTCTCCATAATAGTATGACATAAGCGAGTACTCGATAAGCTCGTGATAGGTCTGAAAATCGATTTAATGGGTCTTCGCGTGTTGTGGTTGTAAATGCTTTTACAGTTTTAGCTTCTAGATTTGTGTCACCTGTTTGTGTTGGTATCGGCCATTGATTTTTAGGCAGTTTTAACCAGGAGGGTCCAAACCACCATAAGTTGTGGTTTTCCAGTTCTTGTGGAGTACATCCTCGGCTGGCTACATCTGCTGGGTTATCCTTTGAGTCGATATGTTGCCAATTTTGATTTCCAACCTTATCCAGGATTTCAGAAACACGATTTCCAACGAAAGTGTTCCATGAGCAAGGGGCTTTCTTTAACCAGGACAGCACGATTGTTGAGTCGGTCCAATAATATGCCTTGATATTTTGAATTTGAAGATTTGGTATAAGTCCACATGCAAGATTTGCCAATAATACGGATCCACATAGTTCTAAGCGGGGCAAAGATATTTGCTTAATGGGAGCTACACGGGTCTTTGAAGCCAGAAGAAATGTGAATACTGAGTTTTCTGCTTGTATTCGAACATAAAGAGTCGCAGAATAGGCTTTTTCTGAAGCGTCACTGAAACCGTGAATTTCCACATTACAATTCGGGCTAAATTGGATCCAACGGGGAATTTTCAATATGTTTATTGTCGGGCAGTTTTTTATGAATTTTTGCCACTGTAGACAAGTCAAGGGTTTCAATATATCATCCCAGTCGACTTTATCCAACCAAATCTGTTGCATAATTAGTTTTGCTTCAACTATTATTGGAGCTATCCATCCACAAGGGTCAAAGAATTTGGCAATTGTCGATAAAACTTCTCTTTTCGTGTAGTTTTCTTTTAATGTGACATCTGGTGCTGTAAATGTAAATGCGTCTAAAGAAATGTTCCATTTGATCCCAAGAGTTTTTGTTCCAGTGCTTTCTGACAGATTTAACCAATCGAGAGGTAGTAGAGTCTCATTTGGTAAGTCTTGTATAACTCGTGGGTCATTTGATGTCCATTTCATCTGGTCAAATCCAGCGGATTTTAGAACTGTTGTAAGTTCTTTTCTTGATTTGATGGCGTCGGTTAATGTGTGACCACCTGCTAAAACATCATCCACATACATGTTTTGTTGTAGAGTTTTTGATGCGAGAGGGTGAGTTGATTTTACATCTTCAGATAGTTGAAGAAGGGTTCTAATGGCCAGAAACGGGGCGCAATTGACTCCAAAAGTCCCTGTCAGGAGTTCGTAATCCTCAATAGGTCCTTTTCTGATTGCCGAAATAATATCCTTTGATATTTGGTTTGAGTCGGATCAATGAGTATCTGTCGATACATTTTTGTGATATCTGCGTTGTACACAAAACGGAAGAATCTCCACTTCAATATCAGAAGCACCAAGTCCTGTTGAAGTATGGGTCCTGGATACAATATGTCATTCAAACTCTTCTTGTTTGAAGACCGGCTCGAAGCGTTGAAAACTACTCTAAGTTTCGTTGTCAGCCTTTCGGGTTTTATTACTGCATGATGTGGCAAGTAATAATTTGGGTTTGTGTTGATTTCCAGGGGAGAAATTTTCCTCATATGTCCTAACTCGAGGTACTCAACAATTACTTGGTCGTATTGTTTTTTGAGTTCGGGTTTCTGGCTAAGTATGCGTTCCATTCTCAAGAACTGTGCCATAGCTATGTTTCTCGAAGTTCCTATTTCTTCGCTATTTTTAAAGGGTAGGGTAACGATATACCTTCCTGTGTCGTTTTTTCGTGTTGTCGACATGAAGTTGTTCTCGCAAAATGTGTCCTCATCTGACCTCAAAACCCGTTTTGGGGTTTCCTCCACCTCCCAAAAGCGTGCGAGGATTCGGTCAAGGGACGTAGTGTTGAGTAATGACACTGTTGTACTAGGTTGTGTCGTTGTTGAAATTGGTCCCCCCACAATCCAGCCAAATAATGTTTTTTGTGCCAAAAGGGATCCAATAGACCGCATCGGTGTGTCCATGCAATATATTGAGTGGCCCAAGTCTAGGCCTATAAGCAAGTCGATGGGTCTGTTTTGATTGAATTGAGGATCTGCAAGTTCTAATTTAGCAGTATCGTTGAAATGTTGCAAATCTAAAGTTTGTGGTGGTAAATTAGATGGAAGAGTCTTCAGGACTGGTGCCCAGACTTCTAATTTAAATTGTGAATCCACCTTGGAGCAAAGATTGAATAAACATGCTTTAGTTGAAGTCTCTGAAACTGTTTGACTCAAGCCTGTAACATGAACTAAATTTCGTTTGGTGGGCAAATTTAGTCGATTTTTCAACTTTTCTGACATAAAAGTTGATTGTGAGCCAGGGTCGATGATTGCTCTTGCCTGGTACTTTTCGCCTCTAGTTTCGATCAGTACAATTGCAGTAAATAACAAGGTCTCTTTCTCATTGGGAGATTGATCGAGATGTTTGCTCTCTTGCAGTGTCAAGGAAGTGATATTTGGTATGGAGAAGTTTAATGCTGATGTGGACTGTATATTGGTGTTTTGTGCTGCGATGCTCCTGCTAGATTGGGTCGCGTCACAATTCTGAACTAAAGTATGGGATTGTGATCCCTTATGTAACAAAGTGTTGTGTCTTTGCCTACATAATCTACAACTGAATTTACTTTTACAGTCCTTAACACTGTGGTCAATAGAGAGGCAATTGTAACATGAATTTGTGACCTTTACAATGTGAATTCTGTCGTTAACGTTCTTCTCTAAGAACTTGGGGCAAGACCACAATTGGTGAGACTCCTTACAATGTTGGCATTTGTAATTTGAGTCATTTTTCTGTGCCCTATTTGTGTTTAAAGGTTTTATATTTTTCGACCCAGTTTCATTTTGGGTTGTGTTTATTTGAAAAGTGTGAACTCGTGTTGGCCTAAATTTCAAATTATCTCTTCTCGATTGTTCTAATTTTGAATTCGATTGTGTGATGGCCGCTATGGATTCTAGAGTCTTTGAATTGTGCGTCAAGAAAGTATCGAATTGTTCCCAAGTCGGAACTTTTGTAATTTCCTTAAGTGAATTTTCAAATTCCTTTAAAAGAGTCCGAGGGAGCTTTGTTGAGCAAATGTATACCAGAAATGGGTCCCATGTGGCGGTTTCTATGCCTAAAGCATTTAACGCCTGAATGCATCCATTAACTGTTCACTGAAGTTTTTGAATCGATGAGCCTGAGTCTTCAGCTACGTTCGGAAGGTCAAATAAAATTTTTAATTGTTCATTTACTTGGATCCGATTATTCTCGTATTGGGCTACAAGGTTTTTCCAGGCTATGTCGAAACCTTGATTGGTCAATGGGGCATTTGAAACTATATTCCTAGCATCTCCTTATGTATTAGATGAAAAAGTTTCTCAATTTTACTAAGTCTTATGTATAATGCTGTAAAAAGATCGCGGAAAGTAGGCCATGTCACAAAATCTCCATAAAATGTGTCCGTATCGCAAGGTGGTAGCCGCACAAATGAGATGTCATGATTTTCCTGTGGTTGATTTTCAACACCAGAAATCCGCTCTTCTTTCTTTGGACTCGATAGGGCTTGAATTTCTGCATTAATTGACCCTAAACACGTTTTGTATTCAGAAAAACCTTTTTTGTAACGATCACGAAGCTTATCTTTATCGATGGGTTTTTCTTTGGAATCTTTTTTTGTGTCCCTACACTCTCCATACGTCCTTTTGACTTATGTCCACAGAGAATCAAGTTCGACCCGAAGTACTTCAAGAGAGTGAATGTTGTTTTCGGCCGCACTTTGTGTATACTCTATTTCAAAATCCAAAAGGTCGTTTGTACAAATTACAAATTTATCGAGTGCCATTGTTTAACCGATGAATTAAAATTTAAAACGATCAAAATAAGTGTCAAATTGAAACAAAAGAGTCCCTGCTAGCGATTTCACAGCAAGAATTATCAAAAATAATAATTAATTTCCCGATTGGTTATTAATTTGGGTGTATTTTGTTTCCCCAGTAAATTACTAAAAGAAGTATGGGTGGTAACCCTTTTCGTTTTTCTACTTCTCTTTCTTCTTTTACTCAACCACGACAAAAAATTATAAGAGTTTGTGTCTCTCTTTATTGTCTTATTTTTATTATTTTTGTACTTACTTATTGTTGTTGTGTCTTTGTTTAAGCTGTTGCTCTCTAATTTGGGTCTCTCAGGGATGGGAAATTGATCTTAACAAACTGTACTAACTTTCACAAAAAATTGTACTTTTTTCTGCCCGATTGTACTAAATTCATTTTTTTCTTTTTTAAACTAAGAAAAAAACGAACAAAGCAAAATTAACTCGCATGTATTTAATTTTGCAAGTGTCCATTTTATGATATGTTTGCAAAAACGAAATCAAAAACTATCGTTATTTTTTCATGTTTTTGCACTACTTTGACTTTTTAAGAAAATATTAGTTTAATATTAATTACTATCGAACAAAAATCAATTTCTATTAAAAAATGAAGAAACAACTGAAGATAGTACTGTAGCTTTGACTGGAAGTGACCGTTCTACCAGGGAAATTTGTAAACAACTTGGAGTTAGTCAGTCAGTAGTCATCAGAGTCCAAAAACTGTCTGTTGTTCCCTAGCTTCAAGACAGACGTCGTAAAAAACTACTAACGAATGCTCGTTTCATGCTAACAAAAATTAAAAGGAACATATTTTTAACATCCAAAGGAGCTTTTTGGCAATCGGGAAAACCGTTAGTCGATGGACCGCAAGTAGAGCTCTTAAAGATATTGGCTATACCTTGGCACTCAAAAAGAAAAAACCTGCACTTTCGGCTAAAAGTGGCACTATTAAAGTTTACAAGAAAACACAGAAATTGGACAAAGTCCCGACCTCAATCCAATTGAGAATTTGTGGTCCTTCGCGATGAGATGGTTGGGACAGTACTGATCAGCCCCAACCAATTTAGGTGAGCTTTGGCAACGGAGTCATCAGGAATGGACAAATATTCCGAAAGAAATTATAGAGAATTTGGTAGAGAGCATGCTAAGTCGCGTAAATGAGGTTTTACATAACAAGGGTCTTTGGACTAAATATTAAAAATACTCGTATTCCCTAAAATTTTGGAATTGAGTACATCCGAGTTATTTTCCTCTTGATTGTTTTTTTTTTAGAATTTGATCATCTTAGTTCGGAAATTTATATTATTTTGTTAAGTACTAAATACTAAATAAAAAACGAACAAAATTTTTGAATTGCTTTAACACTTTTATTTTTATGCAATTAAAATTGCTCAGAGTACAAACATATACTCATTTGTGCACCCCACTGTATATGCGTAAAAAAACATAAAATTTAACAAAAAAGTACATTGCAGTTTCTTTGTACTAAGTACTTGTATATATAATAGGTAAACTTAACAACTTACTTTAATACTTAACTATAAAGGAATACAAAAGTTTATCAATTCTAAATTTTAAATCACTATTTATGATACATTTTTTGCTAGCAAACTATCTGTTATTTCAAAATTGTAGCAACACAAATTTAATGACTTCAATAAATCCCTTGTTTGGATTAAATTGGAGACAGTCGAAGCAAACAGTCTACTTCTCCCTTTGTAGGGAGGGATTAGGGAAAATTTTTAAATAGTGCTAAATAAGTCATTGAGGTGCTATGGTGTTTTTAACTTCCAAATAGTGCTAAAAAAAGTACAATTGTACCAACTTTTCCATCCCTGGGGTCTCTTCTTGCTTGTGTCTTTTGTTGTAATTTTGGTTCTTTTTTGTTTTTCCACTTTGCCTGTGGATTCTATTTTTCTCAAAAAATTAACTGTTTTTTCACCGTTGCTTATTTTTTGTGTCTTAATATTTTTTAAATTTTTTAGCAAGTTTTTGTTCTTGTAAATTACACTGCATACGGTTCGAAGTGACCAAAAAATGTTTAATGTTTGATGTGTTGTGCTGGTTCGTTTTAATTTTTGTTTTTGTTAAAATGAAACACTATATTGTTTGTAGAATTTTAAAGTTAATGTAAGTTTGTTTTATTGGTTTTGTAATTTTATTTTATTTAGTTTATTTAATACAATGTTTGATTTTTAATTTTGAAATTCAATTTGAAAAGTTTTTATGTTTTATTTATTTGTTGTTTTATTTACAGAAATATTTGGTTTTATTTGATTATGTCTAATTTCAATTTATGTTTGTCTTTTTCTTTTGTATTTATTCACACTGTTTAATGTTAACTGTTTGACTGTCAAAACTAGAGTGATTTTATGCATAAATTAGATTTTAATATTAAGCAACAAAGAACATAAGAAAGAAGCAAAGAGAAAGAGATGACAAAAATAAAATAAAAGAAACGCTACTTTTTATGTTATGTATAACGTTGAACAGTTGTTACTGCACAAATGACACTCGTACTCTTCACGTCCATGGCTTAACAAGTATTCATACCTTGCTTTATCGAGTTGTGTACACATTACATGAAATTTTTTTTAGATGTATCGCACTGTATAAACTCTTCCTCTTCTTCTATCACCAATTTCATTGGTCACACAATCTCTTACTTTTAGCATTTCGACGGCCTTTTCCAGACTTTTTTATACGTTATAAAATAAGTAATGATTATAAAAGCGATTCAAAACAATTTGGGATTTTAATTGTTGAAAATTCAATAAATACAATTAATTAAAACTTTGCTTCTTAAGAAATCCAAAAAATGACGTTTACACTCCTAGGCTTGCCATCTTTTGTTTTGACTATTCTCCCTATACATGGCTTATACAAAATGCAACTCTTACTATATTCAAAACTTTGAATAACAGCTTTCTATGCAAAGAATAGCACAAACTTAAGAGTAGCACGTTTATAAACTACAATATAGCGACCAGAATTTAGAATTAGATAACTTTCCTATATTGTTAGAATTTAAATTTTCAGAACAAAAGTTAAGGAATATCTTTTACAAGCTTTGGAAATACTTCTTTTACTTTAATAAGTTGATCTCAGTTTGTAATTTATTTATGTTTTGAACTTTTAAAATTTCTTGTCATTATTATTTAATTTAATTGCTTTTAATTTTTTTAAATTTATATGATTTTTATTTACAAACTAACCTCTATAATGTTGTAAAGTCCCAGTGGCATTGAATATTTTAAAATAATATGAATAAAGAATTGAATCCATGCCACGAAGTGTCCAGAAGTTTAAAAAGCAAAGGTTTTTTATCGTATTTATTTATTTATTTATTTATTTATTATAATTAACATAACACAACAAGATTTTAATCTTATAAGTTATAGTGCTATGTTTAGGATCAATAAGATATAAAACATAAAAGAATAATAAAAATTGTGATATATAAGAAATATAAGAAGTTAAGCAAAATAACAAAGTAATATAAAAAACAAATTGATTAAAATATAAAAGTTAAGTAGAAATATAATTTAAAATAATATAGAAAAACTAACAATACTACAGAAATAAAAAGAAAATAAAAAGTTAAAAAAAATAAAGAATTCCAATAATATAAAAAGGAAATATTTACAAAAATCGATATAGAAAGTAAGGATAAATATGTAATCGATATAATAACCAAGCATTTCATTAAGAGAAAAATTTAAATAACTCCTTTTTGAACGCATTTGCATTGCCTATCTTTTGGATATAATTTGGTAGGGAATTCCAGAGACTAGTGGTGTGTATAAAGAACTGTCGCTGTGACAAAAGAGTCTTATAACTTTGTTGAATAATCTTCATGCCCCGGCATGACCTAGCAAACTTAATTCGGCCTAATAAATATTCCGGCTGTCCCGTATTAATAATTTTATGGAATAGTATGAGGCATTTAATTTTCAGAAGATTATCAAATTTCACACTAAATATCTGGTACGCTAAATGAGAAATATGATCCCGGCGACCCTTAAGAAAGACGTATCTTGCTATATTGTTGTATGCCAAGTTTAGTTTCCGATTGTCATTACTATCGCAGTTTACAAAAATTTCGCACCCATACAATAGCACAGGAATTAAATAAGTTTTAGCAAGTTGCATACGAATTTCAAAAGGAGTTGAATCAATGACCGCCCATAGATTCCTAAGCATGCCATATATTCTGCCAACAACGACACTTATATGGCCAGACCACGATAATCTGTCATTAAATACAATACCCAGATTGGTAGCAGACTTGACAAAGTCAATTTTATTTCCCCTGATACTCAATCCAGGTAAGGCAAACGAAACATTGGTCTTCGAAAGAATTAAACATTTGGACTTAGAGGGATTAATGCGTAGTCCATTCGCCGAAGCCCAACTGTCAATCCTATCCAAATCACTGTTAACAGTGTGCAAACAAGAATCAATATTCTCCTTACGAGTACTGGCATAAATCTGCACATCATCCGCATACATATGAACACGGCAGTCAACCAAAACATCCGGTAGATCATTAATATACATACAGAATAACAGTGGTCCCAGTATTGATCCCTGGGGAACACCTCTACAAATATTTAGCGAATCTGAAATATTCCCATTTAAATGAACCCTCTGACATCTGTTCAACAAATAAGAAAATATTAGACTAGCGGCAGAATTAGAAAAATTAAACAGTTTCCGGAGTTTATTCAATAAAATTTTATGATTAACTGTATCGAATGCCTTGGTGTGGTCGAGAAGAACTAAAAACGCTACACTATTTGCATCTAGCTCCAACCTAAGATCCTCAACTACATTCAATAGAGCGGTAGTACAACTCCTATCTTTCATGAAACCCGACTGACTGACTGATAAATAATTGTGACATTCCAGATAACCATTGATCTGTCTGGCTATAATGTTTTCCATTACCTTCGGCAAAAAGGGAAGAATAGCAATTGGTCTAAACTCATTGTTCGATTTGGGAATGGGAATGATCTTAGCCAGTTTCCATTCATCAGGAAAAGTAGATTTAGTCAGCACTGTATTGAATAAGTGAGTATAATACGGCAAAAGTCTAGGTGTTAAAACTTTCAAAAACAAAGGATCTACATCATCAGAGCCAATTGCGTTCGATTTCACCGCTGAAATACATTCCAAAACTTCGAACTGATCAACGCAACGAAAACTAAAGCAATATTGTGGAGGGACACAACAAAGGTCATCATACATATCACCGATTGCCATCGGAACACTTGAATGTACAAACTGGTCATTAAGTTTATTCACATACACATCAAAATCAGTTTTAGGACACCTAGCACCAATTCCTATTTCACGAATCACATTCCATTTAGATTTATTGTCCATCGCATTGTAAAACCTTCTACCATAATACAATGTTTTCTCAATTCTTATGCGCCTAGTAACCTCGTATATAGATAAAGTATTATTATTATTAAGGATATTCTTTGTTTAAACTAAGATTTTTTTCGTTTTTATTTATTTTTAATTATAGTTAAGTATAAGTTAAAGGATTATATGTTAATTTGTTTAAAAAAAATATTTTTTATTTTATTTTTAACACATTATCACTTATTCAGTAAAGTACACAATTAGAACTGAACTGAAATTAATTCTTAAACTTAATTATTGTCTGGTAAAAACTGCTAGAAGAGCAAAATAAGCAATATTCCATATGTGTGTTACAAAAAAATATAAAAGGTATGTCTTGTGCAATATTGGATAAGTGTGTTGACAAAATATGCTTATTAATTAAAATTATAAAATGTGTATCATGTGGAAACACACTTATTGGTGTTTGGTAATTGTCTGGAAATGTGTCAGCAAAAATGAAATTAATGTTCTTTTAGTTAACACCTCCCCTCTTAAATCCGAGCGTCCTCGTTCGGTCAAAAATATGGGATGTCCGATATTTTGGCGATGCTCTTCTGTTCCGGTTTCTTCCTTTCCGATAACTCAGGCATGGATGTGTGAATCGATGGAACTGTATTTATCGCTGTTGGGATAATAACAGTCTTGTTGTTTCTTTTCAGTAATTTTGATTTTATCAGGAGAACGATCATAGAATATATGGCCATTAAAGAGAGACCAAGGTTAACTCCAAAACCCTTTTTATGCTTGTCTTCTAGCAGATCAATGGCTTCAGTATTATTTGTTCGTATCTCTTTTACCATTTCTAACGATAGGGTTTCTTCTATATTTTGGCCTAAATACCTGGGTTGGAGGATTGCCGGTAAAGGTTGTAATTGTGTTCCTTCAAAAAAGCTATAGGCTTTATCGGCTTCTGATACAGATATGTTAGAAAACTGTATCACATTGGTGCCAGTAAGGTTTTGTAGTTCTTTGTCGACAAAAATTGTTCCGTTAAATTGGTTCAGCAAAATTGTTCCTGGTGAAATTTCCTCAACAGTGGGGGTACTTCGGTTGTCTATTAGGCTACAATTTGCTGGTTTGCTTTTTATTAAGTGTGCTAGACACATATCAGTTTCCAGATTGTTCTGATTATTTCTATTACATATTGTAATGTTGTTATAAGTTTTACATTCTCTTTTTTTCCATAATTTACATTGTCACATATAAGAATATCTTGAAAAATAATTTTGTTTACATATTTTCCAAATTTAATGGGTCTTACTAGTATTTTATTACATGAGTTTACACTTGTTATTGGAGTACTTAGTATATAAACAATTGAGCTGTTGTCTGATGCTATTTTTTTCTGCAAACTCAAATGCTTGCTCTAAATTGATGAATGAAATCGAATCTTTACTTATTATATCTTTTACAATATTGATTTCCTCAGATTTTAATAGGAACGAATTGACTACACCCACCTTTGCCCAATGTATGGCATGTTGGATATTAACCAATTCTTCTTTTACAGCATCTAATTTATACTTAAGTAGTGTAACCAATTGTTCCTTGACAGAATTACTTGCATTATAGCTACTATCAGTGGTGTTGTGCTAATTTTTTTTACCGGAACGCGTTCCGGGCTCCTGTTCACGGTTCGGAAAAACAAGCCGGTTCGTTCCGGTTGTTGTTCCGGTTCGGGTTCGGTTCAAACCCTTGTTTATAAAAATACATATAAAAATTCTCACCCAATTCTCGTTATCAGAAATCATCTTTAGTTCCGGAACGCTTTCCTGCGGTCAGGGTGCTTATTTGAGCATTGTCATTAGATGGCCTAGATAAAGCGTCGGCAACTACATTGGTACTGCCAGGCTTGTCTTGTAATTCATAATTGAAATCTTCAAGGAATGCTTTCCATCTCTTTAATTTGAAGTTTGAATTTTTGTTATTCAATGCGTATGTCAGAGGAAGTTGGTCGGTAAAAATTTTTATTTTCGTAGGCCCATAAAGGTAATTCCTAAGTGACTTTAATGCCCATACAATGGCAAGAAGCTCTTTTTCATTTTGGCGTAATTTTCTTTCACCTTGCTAAGGTTCCTGATAGAAATACAATTGGTCGATTATCTTGGGATAGCACAGCTCCTAAAGCGTAATTTGAAGTGTGTGTTGTTAAAACAAACTCTTTTTTAAAGTCTGGGTACGCTAGCATCAGGAAGTCGCCATGGTCTAGTAGGTAGTGTGTTGGCTTATTAGACGAAAAGCCAGGGTTCGAGCCCCAAGCCAGACATCAAAATAAAATACAAAAAGTATTTCTTCGGCGACTTCCTCTCAGCAGATCTCTGGCAAAAACTCTGAGAGTAAATAAAATTGCCATGAAAAGTTTCTCAAAAATCTGTCGTTCGGAGTCGACTTTAAACTGTAGGTCCCGCCACTCATGTATAAAATTAACACACACAACATAAGTGGTGTGAGAAACTAGGTCGTAATCCTGACTGAAGGGTTGTAATGACCAATTACGTACGTACGCTAGCATCACGTCATCAGAAGTCAAAGTGGTTTTTAATTTTTTAAACGCATCCACAGCTTGTTGGTCTAGCTTAATTTATATCTTTTTTGAGGTATGTTTGGACGAACGTCCTGCCTTCCCTCTTAAAAGTATTGTCAGGGGCTTAGCAATTTTGGCGTAGTCGCTGATAAAGCGCCTATAATAGTTTGAAAGTCCAAGGAATGATCTTAGGTCTTTCAATGTTTTTGGTGGTGGAAAATTCAGAATTGCTTCGACTTTTTTGGGATTTGTTTTTATACCTTAATATTAATTAATTTAATTGCTTTTAATTTTTTTAAATTTATATGATTTTTATTTACCAACTAACCTCTATAATGTTGTAAAGTCCCAGTGGCATTGAATATTTTAAAATAATATGAATAAAGAATTGAATCCATGCCACGAAGTGTCCAGAAGTTTAAAAAGC
The DNA here is from genome assembly GCA_936449025.2 of Sarcophaga subvicina. Taxonomy (NCBI): domain Eukaryota; kingdom Metazoa; phylum Arthropoda; class Insecta; order Diptera; family Sarcophagidae; genus Sarcophaga; species Sarcophaga subvicina. Next base: position 8,642,584 of record OW388085.2, read on the forward strand.
AAAGGTTTTTTATCGTATTTATTTATTTATTTATTTATTTATTATAATTAACATAACACAACAAGATTTTAATCTTATAAGTTATAGTGCTATGTTTAGGATCAATAAGATATAAAACATAAAAGAATAATAAAAATTGTGATATATAAGAAATATAAGAAGTTAAGCAAAATAACAAAGTAATATAAAAAACAAATTGATTAAAATATAAAAGTTAAGTAGAAATATAATTTAAAATAATATAGAAAAACTAACAATACTACAGAAATAAAAAGAAAATAAAAAGTTAAAAAAAATAAAGAATTCCAATAATATAAAAAGGAAATATTTACAAAAATCGATATAGAAAGTAAGGATAAATATGTAATCGATATAATAACCAAGCATTTCATTAAGAGAAAAATTTAAATAACTCCTTTTTGAACGCATTTGCATTGCCTATCTTTTGGATATAATTTGGTAGGGAATTCCAGAGACTAGTGGTGTGTATAAAGAACTGTCGCTGTGACAAAAGAGTCTTATAACTTTGTTGAATAATCTTCATGCCCCGGCATGATCTAGCAAACTTAATTCGGCCTAATAAATATTCCGGCTGTCCCGTATTAATAATTTTATGGAATAGTATGAGGCATTTAATTTTCAGAAGATTATCAAATTTCACACTAAATATCTGGTACGCTAAATGAGAAATATGATCCCGGCGACCCTTAAGAAAGACGTATCTTGCTATATTGTTGTATGCCAAGTTTAGTTTCCGATTGTCATTACTATCGCAGTTTACAAAAATTTCGCACCCATACAATAGCACAGGAATTAAATAAGTTTTAGCAAGTTGCATACGAATTTCAAAAGGAGTTGAATCAATGACCGCCCATAGATTCCTAAGCATGCCATATATTCTGCCAACAACGACACTTATATGGCCAGACCACGATAATCTGTCATTAAATACAATACCCAGATTGGTAGCAGACTTGACAAAGTCAATTTTATTTCCCCTGATACTCAATCCAGGTAAGGCAAACGAAACATTGGTCTTCGAAAGAATTAAACATTTGGACTTAGAGGGATTAATGCGTAGTCCATTCGCCGAAGCCCAACTGTCAATCCTATCCAAATCACTGTTAACAGTGTGCAAACAAGAATCAATATTCTCCTTACGAGTACTGGCATAAATCTGCACATCATCCGCATACATATGAACACGGCAGTCAACCAAAACATCCGGTAGATCATTAATATACATACAGAATAACAGTGGTCCCAGTATTGATCCCTGGGGAACACCTCTACAAATATTTAGCGAATCTGAAATATTCCCATTTAAATGAACCCTCTGACATCTGTTCAACAAATAAGAAAATATTAGACTAGCGGCAGAATTAGAAAAATTAAACAGTTTCCGGAGTTTATTCAATAAAATTTTATGATTAACTGTATCGAATGCCTTGGTGTGGTCGAGAAGAACTAAAAACGCTACACTATTTGCATCTAGCTCCAACCTAAGATCCTCAACTACATTCAATAGAGCGGTAGTACAACTCCTATCTTTCATGAAACCCGACTGACTGACTGATAAATAATTGTGACATTCCAGATAACCATTGATCTGTCTGGCTATAATGTTTTCCATTACCTTCGGCAAAAAGGGAAGAATAGCAATTGGTCTAAACTCATTGTTCGATTTGGGAATGGGAATGATCTTAGCCAGTTTCCATTCATCAGGAAAAGTAGATTTAGTCAGCACTGTATTGAATAAGTGAGTATAATACGGCAAAAGTCTAGGTGTTAAAACTTTCAAAAACAAAGGATCTACATCATCAGAGCCAATTGCGTTCGATTTCACCGCTGAAATACATTCCAAAACTTCGAACTGATCAACGCAACGAAAACTAAAGCAATATTGTGGAGGGACACAACAAAGGTCATCATACATATCACCGATTGCCATCGGAACACTTGAATGTACAAACTGGTCATTAAGTTTATTCACATACACATCAAAATCAGTTTTAGGACACCTAGCACCAATTCCTATTTCACGAATCACATTCCATTTAGATTTATTGTCCATCGCATTGTAAAACCTTCTACCATAATACAATGTTTTCTCAATTCTTATGCGCCTAGTAACCTCGTATATAGATAAAGTATTATTATTATTAAGGATATTCTTTGTTTAAACTAAGATTTTTTTCGTTTTTATTTATTTTTAATTATAGTTAAGTATAAGTTAAAGGATTATATGTTAATTTGTTTAAAAAAAATATTTTTTATTTTATTTTTAACACATTATCACTTATTCAGTAAAGTACACAATTAGAACTGAACTGAAATTAATTCTTAAACTTAATTATTGTCTGGTAAAAACTGCTAGAAGAGAAAAATAAGCAATATTCCATATGTGTGTTACAAAAAAATATAAAAGGTATGTCTTGTGCAATATTGGATAAGTGTGTTGACAAAATATGCTTATTAATTAAAATTATAAAATGTGTATCATGTGGAAACACACTTATTGGTGTTTGGTAATTGTCTGGAAATGTGTCAGCAAAAATGAAATTAATGTTCTTTTAGTTAACACCTCCCCTCTTAAATCCGAGCGTCCTCGTTCGGTCAAATATATGGGATGTCCGATATTTTGGCGATGCTCTTCTGTTCCGGTTTCTTCCTTTCCGATAACTCAGGCATGGATGTGTGAATCGATGGAACTGTATTTATCGCTGTTGGGATAATAACAGTCTTGTTGTTTCTTTTCAGTAATTTTGATTTTATCAGGAGAACGATCATAGAATATATGGCCATTAAAGAGAGACCAAGGTTAACTCCAAAACCCTTTTTATGCTTGTCTTCTAGCAGATCAATGGCTTCAGTATTATTTGTTCGTATCTCTTTTACCATTTCTAACGATAGGGTTTCTTCTATATTTTGGCCTAAATACCTGGGTTGGAGGATTGCCGGTAAAGGTTGTAATTGTGTTCCTTCAAAAAAGCTATAGGCTTTATCGGCTTCTGATACAGATATGTTAGAAAACTGTATCACATTGGTGCCAGTAAGGTTTTGTAGTTCTTTGTCGACAAAAATTGTTCCGTTAAATTGGTTCAGCAAAATTGTTCCTGGTGAAATTTCCTCAACAGTGGGGGTACTTCGGTTGTCTATTAGGCTACAATTTGCTGGTTTGCTTTTTATTAAGTGTGCTAGACACATATCAGTTTCCAGATTGTTCTGATTATTTCTATTACATATTGTAATGTTGTTATAAGTTTTACATTCTCTTTTTTTCCATAATTTACATTGTCACATATAAGAATATCTTGAAAAATAATTTTGTTTACATATTCTCCAAATTTAATGGGTCTTACTAGTATTTTATTACATGAGTTTACACTTGTTATTGGAGTACTTAGTATATAAACAATTGAGCTGTTGTCTGATGCTATTTTTTTCTGCAAACTCAAATGCTTGCTCTAAATTGATGAATGAAATCGAATCGTTACTTATTATATCTTTTACAATATTGATTTCCTCAGATTTTAATAGGAACGAATTGACTACACCCACCTTTGCCCAATGTATGGCATGTTGGATATTAACCAATTCTTCTTTTACAGCATCTAATTTATACTTAAGTAGTGTAACCAATTGTTCCTTGACAGAATTACTTGCATTATAGCTACTATCAGTGGTGTTGTGCTAATTTTTTTTACCGGAACGCGTTCCGGGCTCCTGTTCACGGTTCGGAAAAACAAGCCGGTTCGTTCCGGTTATTGTTCCGGTTCGGGTTCGGTTCAAACCCTTGTTTATAAAAATACATATAAAAATTCTCACCCAATTCTCGTTATCAGAAATCATCTTTAGTTCCGGAACGCTTTCCTGCGGTCAGGGTGCTTATTTGAGCATTGTCATTAGATGGCCTAGATAAAGCGTCGGCAACTACATTGGTACTGCCAGGCTTGTCTTGTAATTCATAATTGAAATCTTCAAGGAATGCTTTCCATCTCTTTAATTTGAAGTTTGAATTTTTGTTATTCAATGCGTATGTCAGAGGAAGTTGGTCGGTAAAAATTTTTATTTTCGTAGGCCCATAAAGGTAATTCCTAAGTGACTTTAATGCCCATACAATGGCAAGAAGCTCTTTTTCATTTTGGCGTAATTTTCTTTCACCTTGCTAAGGTTCCTGATAGAAATACAATTGGTCGATTATCTTGGGATAGCACAGCTCCTAAAGCGTAATTTGAAGTGTGTGTTGTTAAAACAAACTCTTTTTTAAAGTCTGGGTACGCTAGCATCAGGAAGTCGCCATGGTCTAGTAGGTAGTGTGTTGGCTTATTAGACGAAAAGCCAGGGTTCGAGCCCCAAGCCAGACATCAAAATAAAATACAAAAAGTATTTCTTCGGCGACTTCCTCTCAGCAGATTTCTGGCAAAAACTCTGAGAGTAAATAAAATTGCCATGAAAAGTTTCTCAAAAATCTGTCGTTCGGAGTCGACTTTAAACTGTAGGTCCCGCCACTCATGTATAAAATTAACACACACAACATAAGTGGTGTGAGAAACTAGGTCGTAATCCTGACTGAAGGGTTGTAATGACCAATTACGTACGTACGCTAGCATCACGTCATCAGAAGTCAAAGTGGTTTTTAATTTTTTAAACGCATCCACAGCTTGTTGGTCTAGCTTAATTTATATCTTTTTTGAGGTATGTTTGGACGAACGTCCTGCCTTCCCTCTTAAAAGTATTGTCAGGGGCTTAGCAATTTTGGCGTAGTCGCTGATAAAGCGCCTATAATAGTTTGAAAGTCCAAGGAATGATCTTAGGTCTTTCAATGTTTTTGGTGGTGGAAAATTCAGAATTGCTTCCACTTTTTTGGGATTTGTTTTTATACCTTTGTCTGAGACAATGAACCACAAGACTTCTACTTCATCTTTTAGAAACTCGCATTTGTCTAATTGAACTTTCATATTTGCAAGTTCGAGAGTTCTGAAAATTTTGTCTAGATTTCTATAATGTTCTTCTTCGCTTTTGGAAAAAATAATGATGTCATCCATATAGACAAAACATATTTTTCCTATATGTTTCCTCAATATGTCATCCAGTGTTCGCTGAAATATAGAGGGAGCATTCCTCAGCCCAAATGCCTGGTAAATTCGTATTTACCATTGTTTACTGAGAAGGCCGTTTTTTTCCTATCGGCTTCATTGAGCGGTATTTGATGGAACCCGCTTTTGAAGTCTAGGGCGATCTGGAAGGTCGAATAATGCCTTGCTTCGAAAGGTCTTAGATTTGTTTTTCGACTTCATCTTTTAGATGCATTGGGTATTGGTAATATCGGGAATAAATAGGTTCCTGAATTTTCGTTTGGATGTCCGCGACTACAGTCGTTGTATACGTCAGATTTTCGTCCGGCTCATGATTTTGAATAACGTCTTCAAATTTAATTTTTTGTTGTTCTGTCAAGTGGTCTGTTCGAACATTAATGTTGTTAACTGATTGTGAGATTTTCTGTTTGATTCTAATTTTAAGCGATTTATTTATTAACATTTAATTTTCTGCTGAGTAGATGATGGCGGATAGGTCCCTTAGGCTATCATTTCCTAAGATCCAATTAAAAGATTTCAGCGTTGGTAATAGAAAAATTTTTATTATTTATTTTTTTTATTTTATCAGCATGTTTTCCAAACAAATTAATGAAGGTGTAATGAGTGATTTTGTTATTTCCACCCTCCGAACTTGCGAAAAAAAAGGTTTTGGTTTGGTAAGGGATTTTTAACTAAACAGGGTTGTATATAATTCTTGTTCGAACCGGTGTCTATTAAGAAGTTGAGGATTTGTCCGGTACTCGTCCTACACTCAAAGTAAGGTAAGGACGAATGCGTGAATCTAAAAAATGAATATCCGCGAAGTCTTAGATTTCAATTTGATTTGCATTCTCAGGTGTGTCTGGTTGATTCTGTAAGTACTCGTCCAATGTTGGTAACTTCTCTAGTTGATCTTGATAGTATTCGTCACTAATATTGTCCGTTTCTTCTAAATGGAAATTTGCACTTTGTGGGGGCCTCGGAATTGTTCCGATTGAACGGGTGGTCTTTTACCGAAAAATTGGCCATTTTGAGATGGTCTATTCATATAGTTCACAGCCTTTGTTCTCCTAGAAGAATCCACGTCCACAGGTTCAGGCCGTGGTTGTGGTTTTGGCGCAGTTGGTCTTGGAGGAATGAACCTTGGGTTTTGATAACCCGAAGCCTAAGGCATTTGGTTGAAGTTATTGTAATATACCCTTGGATTCATTGATCTGTATTGGTTATGATTAACCGAAGATTGCGGTATATACGCTAATTGTGGATAAAAGGTTTTCCTGTTTTTATCCTGATCTGCTCTGTTTGGTGGTTGAGATATTTGCCTATTGGAGTTGTTTTTGTTAGTTTGGTTATGCAAGTTTGCAAAATGTGATCTCACAAATTGATTCTCCATTTTAAGGCACAAATGGAGTGCTTGCGGAAGATCTTTTGGTTGCTTCATTCCTAGGTGCAATGATAACTTACCTCTCAAACCTCTAGTGAAGGTATCTAATGCCTTATCTCTGTATGTTTGAGCGAGAAGATCGAGTGCCTCTCTACCTACGTCCATACACGACAATTTGTTCGTAATAAGATAAAGGTATGAGGATACCTTTTGATAACATTCCTGTATGGTACTGTTACCCTGCACTAGAGTACTCATTTGGTACTCCAGAGTTGTCAAGTCCCTTTTATCGGCATAATGTAAAGCCAAACATCTAGGGATACACTCCCAATTTAATGGTGTGTTATAAGATTCAAGTGCGGCATCCGCTCTGCCTGTAATCTTGTTCCTAATCGTATTCAGAAAAGCGAAATATTTTGGAGTTCCTTTTGCCGAGTCATATAGTCTAAGAATTCTATCTACACTCTTCTTCCAGGACCTGAATTCGATACAGCTACCAGAAAATTCCCTCAAACATTTTACGACGTCAGGCACCTTGCCCAAGTCTGTTAAATTATTTCTAAACCTGTCATCTATTGTTTGGTCTTCCCCTGTAATGTCCGCTTTAGGATCTAACAGGTTCTTTATCGCAATTTGACTCTGCTGTGCACAAATTCTTGCAATAGTCTCTTCCATGTTATGGTTATTAATGTGTCCTGCTTCTGGAGGATTTGGTGCACTTAGAATTGGGGGCCTGACTAAATTACTTGGGTTAGACATTCTATCTATTATTTTTTCTGGTTACTATTGAGGTGTCGATGTCACTATTGGAGGGTCCCGTCGGAATCGCAATAGCTACTATGTTGTGGTTTTGTGTGTGTGTTATCCCTGCTTCTATTAGAGGGTCCCGTAGGAATCTCAATAGAACTACTAAACTTTTACTTAAAAAGGAACAATTAGTTTCACTTATGATTATGTTTTTAAATAATTGCAAATTTTCCACTTCTTAAAATAAAATTTTCATTTACGAAAAATTTTGTTTATTTAATTTTTAATTTATCTTTAACTTTTTTCCTATATATTTGGTAGGTAAAAAATTTGTTTACGAATTTTCACTTCTTAAAAAATTTGTTTAGTTTAAAAGACTTATAATTAAGAAATTTTCATTTCATATAAAAAAAATTCTGTTTAAAAAATGTTTAACTTATCTTCTTTAGCTTTGTTTTAAATAATTATGAATTTTCACTTAAAAATTATTGTTTAATCTAATTTATGTTCTTTCACTTAAAAAATTTTGTTTAATTTAATTTATCTTCTTTAACTTTGTTTTAAATAATTATGAATTTTCACTTCTAAAATTTTTGTTTAATTTATGAATTTTCACTTCTCAAAAAATTTTGTTTAATTTAAGAAAAATTTTTAACTTATCTTCTTTAATCTTTGTTTTAAATATTTTATAAGTCAAAATAAATTAAATATTTTACATTAAGTCGGCAACCACTTTCATGGTGAAGCTGGTGGATGGTTCTTGATTCTTTTCCTTGAGTACTTGGGTAACCGGTCTCCACTCCTAGTTCTTCACATAGAACGTACTGTTCTATATGCCTATGGGATACTTGGTTAAAGTTGTCCCTACTTCTCGTAAACGCAGCCTATGGGGTGCTGTTGTTGAAGTATCCTTTGCAGCCTATGGGGTGCTGTTGTTGAAGTATCCTTTGCAGCCTGTGGGGTGCTGTTGTTGAAGTATCCTTTGCAGTCTATGGGGTGCTTTGATTATGGGTGTCTTTTCCTAGTTTTGCAGCCTATCGATTAATTTGTTTTAAAAAAAAATATTTTTATTTTATTTTTAACACATTATCACTTATTCAGTAAAGTACACAATTAGAACTGAACTGAAATTAATTCTTAAACTTAATTGTTGTTTGGTAAAAACTATATGTGTGTTACAAAAAATATAAAAGGTATGTTTTGTGCAATATTGGATAAGTGTGTTGACAAAATATGCTTATTAATTAAAATTATAAAATGTGTATTATGTGGAATGTTCAATAAGTGTGTTTGGTAATTGTCTGGAAATGTGTCAGCAAAAATGAAATTAATGCTTTTTTAGTTAACATATATAATAAATTGTTTTAGCACTCAAATTTTTTCTTGCAACCAATACTCAGGTCATAGAGTCTGCTCATGCAGGGATCTGTGTCGGAACTAAGGAAATAGGCTGTAAATAAAAATTTATGGAGATTCTACCTGTAAAGCATTGCGCGATCCACGATCAAGATGAAGGGCTATGTAACAACTAAACAAATTAAAATTTAATTACATCTATTTTTTTTTTTTTTGTAAGACTGACGATTAGGCAACGAGTGGCACCCACAACTAGTTGGTCAGGAGGAATTTTCTTAAGCAATTATTGGTATTCAATTGTGCTTAAATTAAACAAATAGCCAACAGACCTCAGTATAATCACCAAAAATGATTTACCGCCTGACTTTAGGCAGTTTACTTCATTTTATATTAATACTAGCTGTACAATGTGCGTGTTGTCACCAACTAAAATAAATTTGAAGGAAAGACATTACACAAATGTCCAATTAATTTTGAATCATTTTCTAATCTCACTTCTCGTTGTTCAAGTGGTTCAAGCAAACGGGTGTTAGCGGCATATACTCGAAGATTTTCCAGTCTCAATGCTCGTCTGATTCTGAGGCTCGTAATGCTCTTTTCCGTGCTTGAGGTGTAGGTCGACCAATTTCTTGTCATTCATTTTGAATAATTTTCAGTGACGCCATCCATCGGAAATTAATCGCACCAACCTCCGTCGACTCATGCGCAACAACTTTGTTAAAGAATGCACAGTTTACGATTTAATTCATTTTGAGTAATTTTCAGTGGCACCACCTGTCGGAAATTGGGTATACCAACTTAGAAACATTCATCGGCTCATGCGCAACAACTTTGCTAAAGATCATGTCATGATCAAATGCACAGTTTACGATTTAATTCAGTTTGAGTAATTTTCAGTGGCGCCACCTGTCGGAAATTGGTCATACTAACTTAGAAACCTTCTTCGACTCATGCGCAACAACTTTGCTAAAGATCATAACATGATCAAATGCATAGTTTACGATTATATAATGTCCATACAAACAAACATTAATTTTTGTATATATAGACTATGGGAGGTGACACGCCCACTATAGCCAATCCGCCCATTTTGTTCATATATACGTCAAAGTCGTCCATACAAAATTGGAGTACTCCAGCTGTTGCAGTTTATGAGATATGCGACATTAAATACTTATTGGCCTACTTGAAATTTTAAAATAAAAAGTAGCCTATAACTCCTTCAAGACATACAGGAAGATACTGTGAAAATTTCAAGAAAATCGATCCAGCCGTTTAGCCGTCTATAGACTTCAAACAAACCAAAAAACTCACAAACAAATAAACACACATTCATTTTTATATATAAGATGACGTGAGCTGTTAATAAATACAATAAAGTGAAGTCCTTATACATATGAGATATATTAGGGGTTATAATGATTTGATACCATTTAATATATTGCCACAATTAACTGCCTTTCTAATACAAATCCGCCACATATCATACAAACATATACCTGATCAAAATTCAAGCAAACAGAGTAACATATTACATTTGAGGCTGCCAAAATTTTTGTTTCATCTAAATTATGTACTAATATATAAAAAGGAAAACATTCCAAGAAAGGATTGCTTAGCTTGCTGTGGAATCGAAACGATTTTCAAAGGCGAACGGGCTATGTCAGCTGGTGACTTACGTCAATAAGACTTTTAATTTCAAAATTCATTATATAACGCTCTGCCTATTCTTATTTCTTGATACAGAATAGATGAGATAATACTGGGGTTCGTACTCGAACTTTAAGCTGTTGTCCTAGCGCTACTTGTATATTATTTTCTTTGTACATTATTTAAAAGTCTAGGGAAGCATATCGTTTTAGCTCGAAGCTTTTATTGAGAACAGGCATTCAATTTAATGGTTTAATGGAACAAAATATTCTTATAGTGGTTTCCAAGAGCGAATTTGACATTCAAGAACAGTAAAATGGTACGAAAGACATATTTTTAAGACCAATACTCAGGAGTTGAATTCGTACTCATGCAGTACATTGCGTTGGAAAGAGAACCGTCATATATTTACAGTGCACTCGGGAAAACGTCAACACTCGTTTACCTCAACATCCCAAACGTCAACCCTTAATTTTTTACATTGTCTACTCTAAAACGTCAACCAAACCACAAACCCCTAAAACGTCACCTTTAAATAAATAGAAGTGACCGATGATGATGACAACGGTTTATATGCAAGTACAAATGAGCAGACAATAAAACCAAACGAAGCTGTCGAAATATTTAACCGGGCTTTGGATTGGGCTCAATGCGAGAATGTTGAGCAAAATGAATTACATAAATGCATTAAGATGTTTGCGAGAGAAAACTCTCTTCCAAGTATTAGAAAGGAAAAACCAACAGAAAATATAGCAGATTTTTTAGATGCATAAGTATGTGAAATTAAAAATATGATCTCATTTAAAATGTGTTCTTTTAGTTAGGGTGAAAGCCTTTTTTGTTTCTTTTTTGGATTTGTTTATGTTTGGTTTTAGTTCATAGCCAATTAAAATTTATTAAAATTTTTTACATTCATAAACGTCAACAATTTGTTAAACGTTAACACCTGCGGTTTTAATTAGTTGACGTTTTCCCGAGTGCACTGTATAGGAGAATTAAATTTGCGAGATCTAATCGTGGAAGAAAAATTATTATGCCAATATTTAAAAGACCCTATCTCAGCGACAATTTCTCATATATACAGTGAGTCACTGGAATATTCTCCTTAATAACCTTAAAAACTTGGACAACGCCAGTACTTTTAAAAAGGAGGTATTTAAATATATCTATTCTTAATTTTATGGCTACTTCATCAACGATAATTTTCAATATTAATATTATTTCCGTTACTATTTTTTTATTGTATATATTTAATACTTTTTAATAATATAATAATTGTTAAAATTTTTCTATACTTAATTAGTAATTTTTAGTTCAAAATAACTTGTTATTACTAGCACTATAATTTATAAGATGTTGTGTTGTAAAATTCATAAATAAATAAATAATATCAGAATTCAACGTAATTCACTCCAAAGTACAGTTTAATTGAAGAGCATTTTCAATGTATTTTCTCGTAGTATTGACCACACTAGACCGAGCATATAGCTTTTGTCACTCCGTTTTTAATATGTTAATATCTCTCTGCCAAAAGTTAAAACACATGTGCCATTTTTCGAATACTGCTGTTATGCTAATCTTGTCGTATTTATTTTTTATTTATTCATTTATTATTAATCATAGCACAACAAGATAATAATCTTATAAATGAAAGTGCTATGGGAGTACATCAAAGAGGAAAAATTAATAACAAATCATTGATTATATGAGTAATGAATTGTTTGAGGTACAGTAGAAATAAAAATAAATAAGAACATGTTTTAACCTCAGGAAATAGCAATCGATACAAAAAAATTAGTATAAGAAAATGAGTTTATGAAAAAAAAAAATATATTAGAAAAAAAATATAAAGATAAATACAAACAAAGAAAAATATATACATATAATGAGATACAATGAAACTTAAGCAATAAATTAGAAAAATTAAAATTATTAATCACTAATAAAAATAAAGATTAAAAATGTATAAAACAATCAAAATATGTTAAAAACTACTTAAACAGAATGTATAGCCCCTTTTTGAACTTAGTTGCATTGCCTATGTTCTGTAATTAGGTAGTGCATTCCAAAGACTGATGGTGTGTATAAAGAACTGTCGTTTCGACAAAAGGGTCCTATGCCTTAATTGGATAATTTTTCTACCGCGGTTGGATCTAGCAAATCTAATTTTGCTAAATAAGTATATTGGCTGTTTCAAAGTAATAATCTTATGGAGGAGAATTAGGCATATAATATTTAATAGATTATCAAAATTAATACCATATATCTGGTAAGAAAATTGTGATATATGGTCTCGACGTCCCTTAATAAATACATATCTAGCTATGTTATTATAAGCCAAGTTGAGTTTCCGCCTATCATCAGTATCACAGTTTGCGAAAATTTCCGATCCGTATAAAAGAACAGGAATCAAAAACGTTTTAGCCAGTTGCAGGCGTATGGCAAACGGAGGCGAATCTATAACAGCCCATAAGTTCCTAAGCATACCGTAAACTTTACCAACGATGAAATTAATGTGGTTAGACCACGTTAGCCGACCATTAAAGATAACACCCAGATTAGATGCCGATTCAACAAAATCAATTCCCCCTGATAATAATTTCGGGCACATCAAATGCTCTCTTAGTCCTGGAGAGCAATAAACATTTAGATTTAAAGCGATTTATACAAAGTCCATTAGCATTAGCCCAGTAGTCAATTTTCCGTAAATCATCGTTGATCGTGTCTATACATAGTCTGATATTCTCAATACAAATGCTCCTATGAAGCTCAACGTCATCAGCGTACATATGTATGTACGCTACAATTATACAAAACATCAGATAGGTCGTTAATGTATATACAGAACAAAAAAGGCCCTAATATTGACCCCTGAGGAATACCTCTTCCAACGTGTTGCGAATTCGAGATGTTGCCATTTAGGTGAACTCGTTGTGATCTGTTCATGAGATAAGAACGTATAAGACTACAAGCTGATCAACCGTATCAAAAGCCTTAGTGTGATCCAAAAGAACTAAAAACGCTATATAATTTTCATCTAGCTTCAACCTAAGGTCATCAACTACATTGACTAAAGCAGTAGTGCAGTTCCTAGCTTTCATAAATCCCGACTGCTTATCAGATAAGAAATTATTACTTATGAGATAATCGTTTATTTGTCTAGCTATGAGGTTTTCCATTACTTTCGATAGGAATGGAAGAATGGCAATTGGCGTGAATTCATTGTTGGATTTAGGAATGGGAATGATTTCCACTGATCAGGGAAGGAGGACATAGTTAAAACTGAATTGAATAAATGAGTAAAATACGGTAAGAGTCTAGGTGACAAGGCTTTTAAAAACAGAGGATCTAAGTCATCAGAACCAACCGCATTCGATTTCACCGAAGATAAGCATTCCAAAACCTCGAGCTGATTAACACAACAAAAACTAAAGGGGTTTTCTAGCGGAACAAAACAAAGGTCATTATATATGTATGTTACTGTCAGGGGTAGGAACATTAATATTAACAAATTTGTAATTGAGATCGTTTACATCGACATCAGTATTTACGGGATAGAAGTCCATTTGTATCTCATGATGGTAATAAATCGAACAATTTTTTAATATCTAGAGGTGTACCACAGGGCAATCGAGCCTACTTGGTCTACTTTTATATTCAATTTATTTTAATAATCTGCCATCTAAGTTGATGTTCTGCAATGTACAAATGTACTCAGATGATGGTCAGCTATACATTAGTTGCTTGTCATCTGATGTTACAAATTGTATAGACAAAATAAATTGCGATCTGCATAGTGTGTTTCAATGTGAGTCGATTAATGGTCTTTGCCTCAATCCGAGGAAATCGAAAGATTTGACCATAGGCAAGGTAAACTCTACAGCACAGCTTACACCAGTACAGATTAATAATATTACTATTGAGACAGTACATAATGTTAAAAATCTAGGAGTTATCTTTAACAATAGCCTTAACTGGTCCAACCATGTAAATGCTATTTGTACCATTTTGCGAAATCTTTGGCTAACGCTATATTTTACTCCGTTTAATATTCGTATGCTGTTCGCCAAAACATACCTCATCCCCACTTTTCTGTACGGATGTGAACTATTTTCAAGTTGTGACTCAAAAAGTAAGAATAAACTCTAAATCACTTATAACAATAATGCTAGATATGTTTATGGTCGTATGCAGTACGGTGCAGTAGAATATCTGAATTCTCCTATAAAATCTATAATACATCTGTATTAAGAAACAGCATTATTTGTTCAATGGATAATAATGATAGATATCGTAAACAAATATCTGAGAGACACTTTCGTCTCTGGAATGAACTCCCAAACAAAATACACTTATTAAGCAATGCTAAGCATTTCAAGACTGCAATAATTACATTTTTGAATGAACAATAATATACAAATGTAATTAATTAATCATATTTTTTAATATAATTATAAATTTTTCCTTTTAATAATATTTATTATGTTGAATTATTTTTAAGGTTATTATTTTTGTAATTTCTCAAACTTGGTTATGCCAACATCCTTAGCAGTACTATTATATAAGATAATATCTTGTAGTACTTGAAAAAATAAATAAATAAATGAAATAATGGGTGCCCTGGTACTCTAGTGGGTAGTGTGCTAGACTATTAGCGTGAGAGTCGTGGGTTCGACTCCCACCAGAGACTCTGGTCAGTGACACTACACCGAGCATATGGTCAAGTTACTCCGCTTGTATATAATTAAAATATAATTTGTATTTGTGTTGTAATTATTAATAATTAAAATAAAACAATATAATTTATATAAAATACATTATTTGTTAAATAATTAACAACTCAATTTTAGTGATAACACTGAGCTGCCAATATTATTACTCAATTCTTTTTACTAAAAATATCAATTTTTCAACTCATCAGTGTTTATACGTCGAATTTTTTATTATAAGTCTGTGGTTACTGACTGGCAACGTCAACTTACGTTCTGTTTATACATTGTTTATGTTGGTCTGGTAGCTTCGAGAAGTTACTATTGATTTATTGTTTTTATTCTCTTTATAATATAAATTAAATAAATAAATAAAACAAACAGTATAAATTATCTATATAAAAAGAAATAAAATAAGAAAAATATATATAAAAGTTTAAAAACAAAAATAAATAATAAATAAGTAAGAATTACAAGCAAAAAAAATAATACACAAAGCAGCAAACAAAATAAAAAGAAAAAAAAACAAAAGAAGAACACTGATAGAAAGAAAAAAAAAATAAACAAATAAACCGTAACCAGCTTACAAAAACAAAAAATAATTAAAGCAAGCAATTTTTGTTTTTGTTTTGCTAGAAATGATAATAATAATAATATTACAACTTAACAAATTAAAAACTTACAATTTTAAGATAAAAATTCAAAAAACAAGAAAACAACAAAAACAGCTTCCAACACACTTATAAAAAAAATTTAAAACTTAATTTAAACAATTAAAAATCACAAATATAAAACTTTTACAAAGAGCACTTCAAAAAACACACACAATCTCAACAGAGTTGCCAGACATTTTTATCTATTTATCTATCTATTTATCTATCTATTTATTATCTATTTATTCTATGTAGTGTTTATTTATTTAAGTCAATGGTACGAATTCTTACTGACAACAAAATTTGAATTACAAATATTGCATAAATAAGAACTACAATAACATTAAAATGAAATAAAAACAATTATATTACATTTTATAATACATAAATTTACAAAGAAATCATCAAAATAAGACTAATTATACTGATGAAATATAGTAGTCTGGTTAATAAATCTGCGATAACATAAAAAGGTTTATAACAAGGAATATTAAACTTAACAGATCTTATCAGATCATAACAAATATTTCGATTGATTAGATTATTCATAAATAATACATTTAAAATGGTACGACGACTTTTAAGGGCAGATAATTTTAATAATGGCAGCTTGTTTCCTCACGGATTTAATATGATTGCTATTGATTATAATGAGGATCCCGTGCTATCGATTCGTACTCAAAAGTGAGGCAAATAGTCGTTTCGGAAAGAATACTTCTAGCTTTATTCACAGTAATAATCTATCCAATAAGATGCCAAGATTAATGAATGATTCAACCAAATCCAATTGATGATTATCAAATAAATAACACGGTGCGACAGTGAAAATACACCAGAGTAACTACATAGTCTATGTTATTCACTAGATTGAATAGAACTCAAAAATACTTTTTTATTTTTCTCGAACCCTCCAAACTTGTTTTATTTGACAAAAACGGTTTTTAGATCTTTTCACACAAAATTATTGATTACCCAAATATGTTTGAACCTATTTTAAAAATCCAAAGTTTTTAGAAAGGGGAGAGATTAGTCTTTGAAACGGTATATATAAACGTTTTGTTCAAACTTATATTTTTTTGAGTTTTGATAGGGTAAACTTGGAAAATATAATTTTTTCAAGTTTAGCCATTCTTAATTGCAAAATTTAATTAAAAAATATAAACTAAGTGATGTCATTCTGAAAGTGCATTACCTTGTGAAGAGATTGACACTTTGTTTGATGAAATCGGACAAAAATTTCCGTAGTTATAATTTAAATAGTATAACAGTCGTCTTATATTTTTCATATATGTAATCTTATCAAATAAACTTTCAGTTCAAAAATTTTCAAAAGTTTTGATGGGTCTTGATTGCTCATCGCAAAATGTATAAATTTTACGTTTGTTTTTTGCAAATATTATTATTTTAATTTGCGCAAACATTGTTCAACTTCTGGTGGTCGCTCAAACGTGAAGTTGACACATTTTGCGATAAACAATCAAGATCCGTCAAAAATTTTGAAAATTAAAATAAAAGTTCATTTGAAAAAATATTGTATATGTATTTAGTAATTTGCAGATAAATTACTAATAAAACACAAATTTTATTTAAATCACTTTTTTAATTTAAGTTAATTAAATTACTTTCTATTTTTAACTTATTTAAATTAATTTTTAATTTAATTTTAATAAAAAAGCAGGCAATTAATTTTATTTAAGTTTAGTTCCGCTGAATATTCCGTCGATGTTGTTATGTCGAGATCTATAAGCAATAGAGATAGAGAAAATGAAAATGGCGATCCTTATAGCATTTGCTTGAGCGACCACACCCAAAAACAGTGCTGTCACGGACAGTGCAGCCAAAGGACAGTGCAGCCACACCATTCCCCCCGGCTGGAGGAGGTTTATCTGAATCTTAGAGGGATATTTACTCTTCTACCACTCGAGGTTACCTTGGGTTTTAAAACCTGTGCGAAATCTGCTGGCGGGCCGGGATCAGTAGGTGTAGGTCCGGATTTGGGATCGTTGTGTTCTGGTATTTGCTGGTTTTCGTCAGTGCTGTGTAAAATTTCGGAGGACAAATCAGGTGTGGTGTTCGTGATTGTAGGAGCTTCTGGTGCTATTACATTATCGTGCGTATTATCACTGGAAATGAAAGCAGGTTTTAAGCTGTCGATACTAATATCATTTGGATGACCTTTGATGAAAACAGTGAAGAACTTTTTATGGCGCTTGATAACTGGGTAAGGGCCGGTGTATGGTTGTGTCAGCGATGGTCGGATGGAATCGTTGCGTACAAAAACGTGCGAAGAACCATGTAGATCCTTTGAAACAAAAGTTCGTGGCGTTGTGTGGTGAGCTGTGTCTGTTGGTTTAAGTTTCTGCATAATAAGGCGAAATTCGGATACATAGTCGTTGCTCAAGTTAGAAGATTTTGCTATTTGAAGAAACTCCCCTGGTATGGTTAGAGGTTTGAAGGCAACTCTTAGTCCCAATAAGATAACTGGCAGATGATTAACCCAATTATTTGGATTATGGCACAAAATGGCTGTTTTTAATGAGCGATGGAACCTCTCTATGATGCCGTTCGATTGTGGGTGGTACGTAGGTGTGTCGATCCGATGGTTTGCATTAATTCGGCAAAATACCTGACTCGAATTGTCTGCCTCGATCGGATGTTATTCGCGCCGGGACGCCAAATCGCGAAATCCATTTGGATAATAGCGCTTTTACAACTGCCTCATTGGACATGTCAGGGATTGGAACAGCTTCGAGCCGTCGTGTGAAACGGTCGATTATGGTAAGGCAATAACGTTGGCCTTCGCATAGCGGGAAAGGAACCACGATGTCTATATTGATGTGTGAAAATCTTTCTTTTGGTGGTTCGTATTTACCAACTTCTGAATAGGTATGCCTTTGCACTTTAGATCTTTGGCACTGTAGGCAATTTCGCACGAAGTTTGCAGTCTCTACGCATGTTAGGCCAACAGAATCTGTGTAAAACCAATTGCGTAGTAGCGCGTACGCCCGGATGTGACATATTGTGTACTGTGGACAAAATTTGATTGCGAAACTCCTTCGGAATAAAAGGTCGTACGCGTGAGGTAGATGTGTCATGTGTTAATTGACTGCGGCAAACTGGTAACAAATTTTTTTTTAAAATAAGCGAACTTGCATTTTCGTTTTGGGGGTGTAACGCTTGTTGAAGCTCGTCGTCGCTTTGTTGAGCCACCGCTATACGCTCGTAGTCTATGATTTTTTTAATCGAATCTATACGCGAAAGAACATCTGCCGCTGCGTTCGCTAGGCCGGGCATATAACGAATGTCAGTGGTAAACTGGCTTATGAAATCCAGGTGTCGTATTCGGCGGGGCGAAGCCTTTTCTAGTTTTTGTTTAAAGGCGAATATTAGACGGCGATGGTCAGTAACGATATAACAATTACGCCCCTCCATCATGTATCTGAAGTGAGAAACGGCCTGATAAATAGATGTGAGTTCGCGATCATACGCTGAATAACTCATCTGTTTTTTCGTCAACTTCTTTGAATAAAATCCCAAAGGTTGTAGTTTTTCGCCGATTTGCTAGTGTAAAACTGCGCCTACTGTCATGTCAGATGCGTCTACGTATAAGGCTAGTTGAGCTTCAGCTGCCGGATGGGCCAAAATTGTGGCAGTTGCGAGCTCGTTTTTGCAGCGTTCAAAGGCGGCATCCGGCAGGAGTCCATGTTAGCATCGTACGATCGTTTTTTTATTGCCCACAATGATTTGCTGAAGCTGCGTCAGGTACGATATAGCGGGTGGTAAGAACTTTCTATAAAAATGTACCATGGTAATAATTCTTTTTAGCTCTTGAGCCACTTTAGATTTCCGAAAATGTTTTATAACATTGACCTTTTCTGGCAATGGGCGAATACCTTCAGCGTTCACAAGGTGCCCCAAATTTGGTTTTACCAAATTCGCACTTTTGAATATTAATTGCCAGGCGGTTATCGTGAAAGCGACGAAAAACTTCGGCAAGGTCGGAGCAGTGTTGTTCAACAGAACTTGAGGCTACACAAATGTCTTCGATGTAGGGGAAAACAAAGTCAAGTCCCCGCAGCACCTTGTTTATAAGCCTCTGAAAAGTTTGGGCGGCGTTGCAGAGGTCGAACGTCATGAACTTGAACTCAAAAAGACCGAATGGAGTGCTTTTTGCAAATCAATTTTGGTAAATATGCTCTTACCTCGTAAATTTGTTGGTAACGGGTAGTGTTTGCGCGTTAAGTGCGCGATAATCCCCACAAGGACGCCAAGTACCGTCACTTTTCCGAACCATATGTAGAGGGCTGGACCAATTGCTCTTTGATGGCTGGCATATTTCGGTTTTTAACAAAAAATTTAATTCCTTTCTAGCTGCAGCGAGATTTTCTGGGCTGAGACGTCGTGGTCGATAAAAGACTGGCTGACCCGTTGTTTCAATCCTGTGAACTATTGTGGACCTCGTTGTGGAGCCGTAAGGTGACAATTTTTTTATTTCAGGGAATTTGTCCAAAATCGTTAAAAGGTGTACTTGATGCGGACGTTTTAATCACTGCTGTTTCGATAAGTTGACGCATGAAAGTTTCAATTTGGCTCCTGTGGTACTGTCGATAAGCTGATTACGCCGTAGGTCGATAAGCAAGTCGTAATGCTTTATGAAGTCCGAACCGATGATTTGTGACGTGACGTTGGCTATGACAAACGACCAGTGGAAGGTCTAGTTTTATTTGTCTTTGACCGAAAACCCTTATTGGAGATCCGTTAGCAGCAAATAATGTAATGGCAGTTGGTTGAACGACAGTTGATTTGGAAGATAGGGGCAATACGGAAACATCTGCGCCGGTATCTACCAGAAAGTACTTTTTCGAAATTTTGTCTTTGACTTGGAGGCGAAATATGTGAAGATCGTTGGGACGGCCTTCACCAAGCACCTCCGCTGAGCCGTCCAGTCAGTTTGAGGACGGGGAAGTGGTGGAAGATATCCCCTTCTCTTATGTCGGCAGGGGCTTCGGCACTTTCAAGCAAAACTGGCGTATTTTTATGATACCAGCATTCGTCACCTTTGGCATCGACGTTGTTAGTGGGGCGACCTAGGGACCGGTTGCGCGTCACTGTAGCATTAGCCCAGTAGTCAATTTTCCGTAAATCATCGTTGATCGTGTCTATACATAGTCTGATATTCTCAATACAAATGCTCCTATAAAGCTCAACGTCATCAGCGTACATATGTATGTACGCTACAATTATACAAAACATCAGCTAGGTCGTTAATGTATATACAGAACAAAAAAGGCCCTAATATTGATCCCTGAGGAATACCTCTTCCAACGTGTTGCGAATTCGAGATGTTGTCATTAAGGTGCACTCGTTGTGATCTGTTCATGAGAAAATAACGTATAAGACTACAAGCTGATTAGAAAAATTAAAAAGAGTCTGTAGCTTATTCAATAATATTTTGTGATCAACCGTATCAAAAGCCTTAGTGTGATCCAAAAGAACTAAAAACGCTATATAATTTTCATCTAGCTTCAACCTAAGGTCATCAGATACATTGACTAAAGCAGTAGTGCAGTTCCTTGCTTTCATAAATCCCCTTATCAGATAAGTAATTATTACTTATGAGATAATGGTTTATTTGTCTAGCTATGAGGTTTTCCATTACTTTGGATAGGAATGGAAGAATGGCAATTGGAGTGAATTCATTGTTGGATTTAGGAATGGGAATGATTTCCGACTGTTTCCATTTATCAGGGAAGGAGGACATAGTTAAAACTGAATTGAATAAATGAGTAAAGTACGGTAAGAGTCTAAGTGACAAAGCTTTTAAAAACAGAGCATCAAAGTCATCAGAACCAACCGCATTCGATTTCACCGAAGATAAGCATTCCAAAACCTCGAGCTGATTGACACAACGAAAACTAAAGGGGTTTTCTAGCGGAACAAAACAAAGGTCATTATAAATGTTACTGTCAGGGGTAGGAACATTAATATTAACAAATTTGTCATTGAGACCGTTTACATCGCCATCAGTATTTACGGGATAGAAGTCAATTTGTATATCATGATGGTAATAAATCGAAGAATTTTTTAATATCTAGAGGTGTACCACAGGGCTATCGAGCCTACTTGGTCTACTTTTATATTCAATTTATTTTAATAATCTGCCATCTAAGTTGATGTTCTGCAATGTACAAATGTACTCAGATGATGTTCAGCTATACATTAGTTGCTTGTCGTCTGATGTTACAAATTGTATAGACAAAATAAATTGTGATCTGCATAGTGTGTTTCAATGTGAGTCGATTAATGGTCTTTGCCTCAACCCGAGGAAATCGAAAGATTTGACGATAGGCAAGGTAAACTCTACGGCACAGCTTACACCAGTACAGATTAATAATATTACTATTGAGTACATAATGTTAAAAATCTAGAAGTTATCTTTAACAATAACCTTAACTGGTTCAACCATATAAATGCTATTTGTACCATTTTGCGAAATCTTTGGCTAACGCAATATTTTACTCCGTTTAATATTTGTATGCTGCTAGCCACAACATACCTCATCCCCACTTTTCTGTACGGATGTGAACTATTTTCAAGTTGTGACCCAATAAGTAAGAATAAACTCAAAATCACTTATAACAATATTGCTAGATATGTTTATGGTCGTATGCAGTATGGTGCAGTAGAATATCTGAATTCTCCTATAAAATCTATAATACATCTGTATTAAGAAACAGCATTATTTGTTCAATGGATAATAATGATAGATATCGTAAACAAATATCTGAGAGACACTTTCACACTAATGCAAACAAAACACACTTATTAAGCAATGCTAAGCATTTCAAGACTGCAATAATTACATTTTTGAATGAACAATAATATACAAATGTAATTAATTAATCATATTTTTTAATATAATTATAAATTTTTCCTTTTAATAATATTTATTATGTTGAATTATTTTTAAGGTTATTATTTTTGTAATTTTTCAAATTTTGTTATGCCAACATCCTTAGCAGTACTATTATATAAGAGAATATCTTGTTGTACGTGAAAAAATAAATAAATAAGTGAAATAACGGGTGCCCTGGTACTCTAGTGGGTAGTGTGCTAGACTATTAGCGTGAAGGTCGTGGGTTCGACTCCCACCAGAGACTCTAGTCAGTGACACTACACCGAGCATATGGTCAAGTTACTCCACTACTTACGCCCAGCTAATGACATAGAACATTTTTAACACAAAATATTCTTCGAGTGTTATTCTGAAATAAAATGATAAAGCATCCGCGGCACATGTATTCTTGCCGCAGTCTGATCGACACAAGAATACATACACATGTACATACGTACGATGAGAGCAACACATTGTTACGCTCTTTGTTTGTGTTCATTTTGCTTCTGTCTTCCTCCCTCTCATCAAGAAATGATTTTTAGAAATATTTTGGTGAGAGCGGGTCGTAATGTTACGACCCGCCATAAGAAATTTTAGTTCTACATGATGCGTATTCTTTATATCCATATTCTTTGGTATAAGCCAATCGTCTGTAAGCAATGTGTTTCACGAGTGCATGGATGCTTTGTTTAACGAACTTTGCCAAGAATGGATTACTTTTCCAACAGATGAAAATGAAAAATTTGAAATTAAAGAATATTTTTACAACAAAACTGGTTTCCCAGGTGTTATAAGCTGCATAGATGGAACACACATAAATATTATATCACCAAAAGAGGAAGAACAATTTAAGTATAGAAATAGAAAAGGCTTCTTCAGCCTTAATGCAACTGTGGTAAGTTTAAAATTTCTAAAATCCGATCCAAAAAGTAATATATGTATACTTAACAGTTATGTGATCATAAAATGAGAATTAGGTATTTATCATCTTATCATCAAGGATCTGTTCACGACTCCTTAGTATGTAACATAAGTGACTTAAAGCAGTTTTTAAGAGAAAAATATGTTAATGGCGAAAGAAATACTTGGCTATTAGGTAAAAAATATAAAGTTTCCCTTCAGAATTTTAATTGTTTTATGATTTGCAATGAGCATTATTATTTTTTAACGTTACCCGTTAGAACAATTTTTGATAACACCATTTAGATCACCTGAAGGAGGTTCTAGAGAATGACGTTTTAACGATATACATTAAAAAACCAGGAATATAGTTGATAGGACCATTGGCGTTTTAAAAAACAGATTCCGGTGCATACTTGGCGCAAGGCAGTTGCTTTACACACCAGATATGGCCGCAAAAATTACGGCTGTTTGTGCAGCTCTGCATAACATATGGATTCATCTCAAAACCGAATTACCTGAAATTGAAGAAGCTGATGAAATAACATCGACGAATTCTGTGGTAAATGATGATTCCAGCGCATCGAATATAAGATTATCAATAATGCAATTAAATATTTAATTCATTTTTATTCCTTTAATATTACGACTTTTAATAAAAAAGTAGTAAAAATAACAAAAAATTAACCTCACTTTTTTAAACTATAATAAATATGAAACTATAGTAAATATAAACAAAAAACAACAAAATATGTACACGCATTCACATAAAATAAATTAAAGTAAAAAATAAAAACTTCAGTTGTATTGGCGTTGTATTCCATTTTTTAGTTCCACCAATTCAATTCGTCGCCTTTCAATTTCTATTTCCTCCGTTCTAAGTTTTAAAAGTTTTCTTCTATGTTCTTTTTTACATTTTAACTCCTCTTCATAAAGTTTAAGTTTTTCTTCTTACTTTTTAATAATTCTTTATAAATTTTTAGTTTCTCTTCTTTTAGCTGAAAGTTCTTGCGTGCGTAGTTTTGAATTTCAGCTAAAGACTGGCTCACTTTTGTGTACAATGATGTTTGTACTTTCAACCGCTCATCCAGAAGATAATTTTTCGATGTTTTTTGATCGGACCTTTTTTATTTAACAAAGAACTTTGTAATTCTGGAATTTCATTTGGTGTTGTTTTTGCTGTTGTTTCGTTGTTTTCTGTGGTAGGCAAATATGAAGTTTTTTGTATAAAATATGAGCACGTATGACCCCCGCATCCATTAAGATTTGTGCAGTATTCTCATCGTTTTCCTTATTAATGCCTCGAATACCAAATGAAGGACCAGGTGGGTAAACAATAGAGTTTAATTGTAATAAATTGGCGGCAGTTTCTTCCGTGGGTGACAATATAAACTGTCTATATAGACCATCTCCTGTAGCATGGTACTCGGTTTTGTTGTGAACCAATTTTTTTTTAAATTTAAATTTATAATCAGCCCCAACTTTTACCCAGCCTTCTCTAGTACGCGTTGGTGGTCCTAAAACATTGAGTTGATCGGCAATTTTGCTCCACTTTTCCTTCACGTTTATTTTATTTACACCGCTTGTATATCCTTCAGCCTAATTTGGATTTTGTTCTAACAGATCTACCATCTTTGTGCACTTCTGAGTGTTTGTAATTTTTGATCTATATTTAACAAACAGTAAAAATATTTATTATGATTGTATTTTTTTTAATTAATAGTCACTTACTTTTTGTTTAAATCCATTATTTTAAAACTTTTTAATTAATTTGCTAATTCGTCGTTTACAAAAACCTTAACGATGATGTTTGTCGTATTTGGCATTTATTAACGTCCTCGTGGTACCGCAAATTTTAATAGAATTGAAAATTTTTTTGTCGTTTTTCCTCAAGTATGGTACCATTTGAACCAAACGACTAATTTTCGACTCAAAAACGATACGACAACGACACTCATGATAAGGCTGAATATTCCTGGTTAATAATATTTGGAGAAAATCCGATTAGGAGATGCATCCGAGGTACTTTTGTCGTACGGTGAAAGGCTCGTAATGGTATGAGGTACTTATTCAGCTTCTGGGTTCGGTAAATTGCATTTTTTTGAAGAAAATGTCAACAAAATGCAGTATCTAAATTTTTTTTTAAGAAAATCTGGTATAAAATGCTAAAATGCCTGAGATAAAGCACACATTTATCCCATTATAATGATTCTGAGCATAAAACTGAAGTTCTTAAGAAATTGCTGTTGAACAATCCCTCCTCCAAACCTTAACACTCATCACAAGATTTAATCACAATCGAAAATTTGTGGTATGGTAAAATAAATATGAAAAAAAAACACTTTTAACCAAGCAAAAGTGAAAAAGACTATTTTGGAGGAGCGGAATAGATTAAGCTCCCAATATGCAAAAAAGATTGCGGAACCTGTGTCATTCACCATGACGGCTAAACAAATAAGTATTGAAAACATCTTCATCTTTTTTTAGATTTATTCAACGTACAAATGTTTAAAATTACCATTTTTGTTATGGCCTTAGTTTTTTTTATATTTTATTTAATATAAGACCTAATTTTTAAATGCTTAATTGAATTAACACTTTTTGTTTACTTATCGTTTAAATAAATTAAGTCAACTGACTGAGACCAAAACTTTTAAATTTAATACAATATCAATTGGACCAATTTCACTATGATAAACTGTAGGTGCGAAGCATAGCTTTCTATCGAAAACTGCCCTCAAGACATCGGGGTACCGGTCCGTCCTTCAATAGCAATAACCAGATTCAACCTTGTCTTTGGTTTAGGAGGTAAATAAGGTCTTTTTCGACATCAAGTTAGGTGAGAGCTTTTGGTTGAGTTTTGTTAGGAAGTACGCTAACATAATACGAATACTATTTGGAATCAGTCAAATTCTTATATTCGACACATACATACATAATTGGTCATTACAACTCTTCAGTCAGGATTACGACCTAGTTTCTCGCACCACTTATGTTGTGTGTGTTAAATTTATACATGAGTGGTAGGACCTACAGTTTTTTTAAAGTCGACTCCGAACGACAGATTTTTGAGAAACTTTTCATAGCAATTTTATGTACTCTCAGAGTTTTTGCTAGAAATCTGCTGAGAGGAAGTCGCCGAAGAAATACTTTTTGTATTTTATTTTGATGTCTGGCCTGGGGCTCGAACCCTGGCTTTTCGTCTAATAAGCCAACACACTACCTACTAGACCACGGCGACGTTCTTATATTCGAACGTTTAATATTTACATATTTTGTTTTTTAAACAAGTACGTTCTTAAAAACAGTTCAGGAGGAGTTGGATGATTTGGTATAATCGAAGTTATGGGAGCCGGTCGTCTGAGTTTAAGAGAGTTGCGTATGGTAGTGAAGATCAGACACTTAGAGACTGTGGTTAGGATAATTATTGACAAAAGTATCGTGAGTTTACAAATCGATTTTCTGAGAGCTCTGGACTAAGTAATGCAACCGAATGGAGCATTTGTTTGCTACATACTGTTTTAGAAATGACACTGTTCTGTGGTATACAGATGAATTTAGGACATATAATAAACAAAATCATTCGATGCGCGAAAAACATCGATGTTTTTTGTGAAAAATCGATATAACCGCCATGAATCTTTCTTTTTTAATGTCCACCACTCTGAACACTCTGTGGAGGTTGTGGCAAAGAATTCGAATATGTTCATCGGAATTGCGCCTATTGAAATTGATCGTCCCAATTTTGTGAGACCTTTTGGGGGTATTTTTCAACTAATATACATGAAAACCTAAAATTATTATTACCATGGACAGATGTTGTCTATCCTTATTGTGACTAAGGAAATCTTGAGATGAAATAGAAACTTTTTTAAAAGCTTTGGAAAGTTTATTTCAATTTCATAGCTCTTGTTTACAATAAAATTAATTTTTTAAAAAATATTTCAGTCGATTTCATATTTATTTGATTTTTTATTGAACAACTTTCTGTGCTTCATGTTATTTTGTTATGCAGTCGAGTTCGTTTAATTGCAAATGATAAAAACCAGCACTTTCTTTGCATTTAAATAGAATTTTCATTTAATTGAACTTCGGAAAAGTGGAAATTAATTTCAATTACACGAACTGACCTCAAGCTAAAAAAAATTGTTTCACTTTTTAATCCAATTCTTTTATAAATTCAAATACATAATTGGTCATTACAACCGTTCAGTCACGATTACGACCTAGCTTCTCACACCACTTATTTTGTGTGTGTTATTTTTATACATTAGTGGGGGGACCTACAGTTTGAAGTCGATTCCGAACTACAGATTTTTGACACATAATAATTAATGAGAGAGAATATTTAAACATTCTAAAGAACAAATTCAGCAAAAGTTCGGAAGAATTAAGAATTTCTAATGATCATTACTTCTAACATGTCAATGAACCTAATCATACGACTGCTAATGTAAAGATGTGATTTGCCTACCAAAGTCTCCACAGCCTTAGTACTACTGCACAAAGTTTCGATATGACTCCAAGAGACTATTTAATAGATCATTTGGAAGAACGGTTACGAAGTCGCTAAACCTTTTTTTATTCGTTGATTTTTAAATTTTATTAAAAAGCATCAGTAAGCGTAGTTTGCTTCTCTTTCTACTTAATTTTTTCAGATTTATAAAAAAGTGAACAAATTTAGCGGGGAAAAAATGCAACGCAATGTGTTAAAGGTAAAAGTAGGTCAACTAGAGTAATTAAAATAAAAGTTTAATGAAAATTTTTTTTGAATTTTAATATAGAAACAGCTGTCAGCAGATAGCAAATTTGCAGATCAATGAGTAAAGTTGCACATCAATTTAATATCAACAACTCAACGGTTTGTCTAATTTCATCGCAATATCGTCAAACAAATAACATGGGAAAAAGCCAGGAAACAGTCGACCTCGTAAATCTACTGCCCATCAAATGGTAAAAATAGTAAAAGTTGACCCTCGGAAAACGGCAGTAGATGTTTCTAATTATGCAAACGAGCAAATAGGGGTTTCTATTGGCGTCCACACAGCCAGAAACCGATTAAGAGAGGCAATTTTATGAATTTTAGCCAAAAGTTTGTATACAAATTTATAGTTTATATATTTATTTATTTGTTTTGAAGTCGCCGTAGTCTAGTAGGTAGTGCGACTTCATCTCAGCAGATTTCTGGCAAAAACTCTGAGAGTAACTAAACATGCCATGATAAAGTTTCTTAAAAATCTGTCGTTCGGAGTCGACATTAAACTGTAGGTCCCGCCACTCACGTATACAATTAACGCACACAACATGAGTGGTGTGAGAAGCTAGGCCGTAATCCTGACTGAAGGGTTGTAATGGCCAATTATGTATGTATGTGTTATTTCTGTTTTATTATAAAACAAAAATTTTTTTTAATGCTTTTCATAAAACAGGAGAAAAATAAGCAAATGAGAACTCTGAGTAAATTTAAAATTCAAAGGCCTAATACAGTCAGCGCCATAAGTGAGTCAACTCTTTTGTTCTTAAGTATAAAACAGTTTTGTTCTTAAGTATAAAAAAAGTTCCTTTATCATGAATTGTTAAAAAATGAACTATTTCAGTGGTGTTTACTCACTTTTGGCGCTCAGTGTATATGAAAATGTTATCCCTTGTATTTAGTAGAATATCCCTTAAGGTCAAGCACTCCATTTAACCCATTTGGAATTGAATGTACAAGTTTTGTTTAGTGTTTTCTTTTGGCACCATGAGCAAGTTTTTCAATTGACTTTTGTTTGAGGTTTAGCGATTACGTAAGCGTTATTTCAAATGATTTCCTAAATACTCTCTCGAGGTCATATCGTGACTTTGTGCAAGACTTTTGCTATCCACTGTATATGTATACGCTGCGGTTACAAGTTTCATGGTCTATTTTTGACTAATCGTACCATTAAATCTAGCCTGGGTGTCCTGTAAGTCTAGCGGGTAGCGTGAGGGTGGAATGTTCGTTTTCCACCAGAGACTCTGGTCTGTTACATTACACCAAGCATATGCGTGAAGTTACTCAGCTCGCGTATAATCAAATATAATTTATAATTGTGTAAATAAATAATTAAATGAAATCTAGCCGTTTGGCGTCAATAGTGGATTTAATATTCGCTTTGAAGTGTTGCAGGCTTGTCAGCAAAAACCAATATAAAAACTAATCCATAGGAAGTCAGTATAAACGAATTGAGACTGCGTTAAATCGATTGTTATGGAACCAAATGTCTTTGATTTTTAACCGATTACATTTTGGAAATTATGTCAGCATGGCTCGATAACACTCGCAATTTACCGCAACGGCTGCTCATTGCTAGCTTCGGAAGAAATAAGAACCAATGATGCAGATAGCTTGTAAACCACACCAATTTTAATGAATACAATGGTGATTCGCTAACGAATTGATGATTGATATCTAAGTCAAGATGCTTACTTCGTCGAAGAACAAACTCGAATAAGTTTACAACAACGACGAATTGAAATTTCGACGTCTTCTTTGAAATTTAGAATTATAGAAGCAATATTCTCTTCTGTCTTGGTAATGTTTCTGAATCAAAAAGAATACACGAATTCCACAAGCAAAATTATTTGTTTCATAGTAAATTTCCGCTATTTGGTAGCATTGTTTTGACTTTAAACGATTCATGAAAACTTGCTGAACCTTAATGAATGGAAATGTCAACAAAGTTTACCAGTTTCAGCTGTTAAGCCATAGTTATCGTTATCGATAGTTCTCATGAAGCTATAAAAGCACCAGATACTAGCTTAATATTAAAAATTTTTTTTTTTGCTAGGAGAATTAAAAGTCACAACAAACCTTTCACAGAATTATAGTTTTTATGTTGTTAATTTTTGTTACAAGTAGTACGTTTTTAAAATTTAATTATGTATTATTATTACTTTTTTTGTTGAGTCCAGCGATGTTAAATGGAAAAAAGTCATACAAGGAATACATATTGTACCCAGTTTTAATTCATTAATTTTATTTTGTATGTATTATCATTAAATTTAATTAAATACATTACAGTATTATATTTATGCTGAATAGGCACTAAAGTTGCCTACAATAAAACCGATCTGTACTGGAAGAAGACATTGGTTGTCTAAATAAATGTAAGCATGATTCATTTATCAATGTGAAGCGGTGGCAACAAGTTTAAAGTATAAAAAGAGACCATGTTGCTATTTTTCACTTGGGTTTTGTTATTAAATAGCTATCGAATATCAATAGCATATGTAAAACAAGACGGTCACATTATAGAATTTGATAATTTCGAAGAATACAAGGTGAAGTGAATGCAAGAATAAAATATTGTTAAAGAGTATTTTATATTTAAATATTGCAGAGATTTGTAAATAAAAGTTATTTACATCCACATGATGAACTTCGCAGTCGTTCTGCATTTGAAGAGAACCGAGCTACTGTGCGCCAACACAATGAACTTTATGATAAGGGAAAAACTTCATATCGCCTGAGAACAAATATAATGGCAGATATGGTAAGTGAATGTAAGACAAATTAAATTTTATAAATAGTGCGGAACAACGTTCTTCACAAAAATCTTGGTATTAAAAACGCATTAAGTTTGGTGGTGCATTTCAAGACTGTTTAACAGTTTTCTTTGTTTGGATTTAATACTTATCTTTTAGCGACGATGAAAAGATAAATAAGAAAACTTTTAATTTAAATAATACGTTCTGGTCTTTTTTAGTATTAAAAAGTGTAAAAATGTATGCTCTTGATGACCATGACCTACATGTCCACCTCTAGGAAGTTTTTAAAGATTTTGATTATTTTTGGCACACTTTTAACAAGACTATGTAATGCTTCTACATTAAGATTTTCCAATTCCCATTAGCAAATATTTTTCTTTTAAAGAGGTCTAAATATATTTAATTAATTTAAATCTAAAAGCTTTAGCTTGTGTGTGTTATTCTAGAAGAATCTTTTCCCAGTTTTATGGCGGGCATTTTTTAAGTATAAGTATTCCATAATGAGTATTAAATTAGTGGCAAACATATTTTCTTTTAGACGTAGAAATACAGAATGTCCATGTCCTTGTAGTGTGTAATACGTTAACATTTTTTGATTATTGATGGCTTGGGAATGTTTTCGGGTTGACCAACAGGGTCATGGTTGATAACTTGTACTTCTAATGAAATTTCACGTCATTAATCTTTCAACAGCATCAAAAATTTAATCACAATTGTTAAGTTCAGTATTGGTTTTTTTTTTTTCTTTTAAACTTTGTAAGTTCTTTTAATTTAAATTCTTTTAAAATCAAAATGGGCTCATAGGACCTTTTAAAACATTTGACCTTTGTTTCCCTAAGCACTACTTTACGGTCTTAAAACCAAAGGGGAAATGAACAGACTATTTGGCATTAATTTTTTTATTAAGAAGTATTTTTGATTTTGTTTGTACTATTATCGTTGTTGTTGTTGGAGTATTGTTATTTTTTATTTGTTTTTAGGTCATTGTATAATATTTTGTAAATGACAATGGAGTTGGAAAAATCTTAAGTTTTTAATATCGAAATAACAATTTTTATTTATCAAACCATAGTGTACATACATTAAGGCGACTCACCAAAAAAAGTGCTCGATGTACCCTCCTAAAAATGAACCTTGGACTTTTTAAGATCACATTTAAAATATTTCGGCTCCAGCTTTGACCTATCGTGAGCTGGACCTTTTCGAAAAAGATTCTATTTTTGCATGTTTTGTCAATTTGAGAATCTGTTTCTTTACCAACATATACAATATGGATATCATTTTTATTACAATCAACCCCTAACAAAAAATCCAAAAACCGTTCTTTTTTACAGAAAATCCTTAAAAAGAGACATGGATGATCAGCCTTAAATAAATTTTTTATACAGTTGGACGCGTTTTAAAAAAAACCATTCTTATGATACCCATATTGTATACGTTGGTAAGGAAATAGATTCTCCAATTGAAAAAACATACAAAAATAGACCCTTTTTCCAAATGGTCTAGCTCAAGAGTGGTCAAAGCTGGAGCCGAAATATTTTAAATGCCACCTTAAAAAAGTCCAAGGTTCATTTT
>OW388085.2:8675239-8775436 GCA_936449025.2 Sarcophaga subvicina
ATTTCAAGAAATTTAAGAAATTTAATTTAAGAGTATGCAGTTCGATAGACAACAAAATTCTGCATTATGTAGTGAATTTTCACGACTTTAAGTTGAGATTTGTAGATTTGAGACAATGTTAAATTCGGGAAAGTGAAGAAAATTAAATGCGTTTTTGGTGTTTTTTGAAATTTTAATAGGTATATATGATATTTTTTTGTGGTAAACGCATGGAAGTTTTATATTGATTTTTTTATTTGAAAGGTATGAGCAACTGCTACTTTTAGTTTTATATATATTATATATATATATATATATATCTCATATATTAATGTTAAAATTATTCGTTAAAAATTTAATAATAATAAAAATTTCACATTTTTTTACCCTCAGTAAAAAAAATAAGGATTTTAAAGGTGAAAGTAGTTTTTAGTAGTTTAATATTATATACCACAAGAAAATACGAACTCTCAACATTCAGGAACAAAAAAAAATTTGCCCCAATTTGCGCAATTATTTTGGCGATTTTTTGAAAATTTTACTTTTTTGAAAAATTAAAAAAAATTAGACTTAGTGTAATAAAGCCATAGGCAAAAAACCAATATGGCGTACGAATTATGCGAGGAAATTCAGTAGAAGCGATACCAATCGAGATGTCCTGAATAGGTTACTTTTAAGCAGTGACACAAAAATCGCGTAGGAATAGAAAAGCATTTTCACCAGATAATATTAAATTACTCCTTCCTGACATTGATGATGAAAATCATAAAGATTTTAAAGATTGTAGTTAGTTTCACTTTTTAAGTATTTTTAAGTTAAGTGTTAAATAATGTAAAATAAATATTATGGATAAATATTAATTATCAGAGAACTTAAAACTTAATTACATATGTATATCGACTATTATAACAATATGAGATGTATGTTTGATTTTCTTAATGGACCGTATGTGGTACGTAAGGGCACTTATGATCCGATCATAATAAAATGAGATCATAAATGATTCACATTCATATTAAACATGTTCATGTCGAATTTCATCGAGGTAATAAAATTTTTAAGCCAATTATAATTGCTAAACATATTTTCTTAAGGGGCCCTATTTTGGACCAAGGGCAATTATGGACCGACCATAACAAAATTTGGTAATATGATTGATTTACAAAATACACGTTCATACCGAATTTCATCACGATACCGATGTTTTTAAGCCATTTATAAGCGCAAACGTGAATTTCTAAAGGGGACTTTGGTCAAATGTGATCCGATTTTCACGAAACTTTACACCATGATTTCTTAGTACACAAAACTGATCCAAGCTAAATCATGATTGTTGCATAATTACCATAATTATGTGTAAATAAGTGCAATTTCGAGGGGAATTCGTATGGGGGCTAGGCGAAATCACGGACCGATTTGAGCCAAAATCAATTGGGTTCATCCTTGGGCCTAATTATCACAAACACTATCAAAATATTTCAGCCATTAACTCATAAAACACTCCTTTTAATTTTGGCCAGGTTTTCAGGCAAAATGCCTCTCTGTGCGCCGCTTGATTTTAGCTAATAAACCGCAGTTTGGGTGAGAATAAAAATTAAATCTTTTTCAACTATGAAGCCGTTTTGATCATTATTTTTATTCTAATTTAATCAATCAATTTACAGCTATTTATATTAATTTCTTAAGTCTAATTTCTTTACATATTAATACTATGGTCAGCATTTTGCTACTTTGTAATTATTACATGCTAAAAATTTGTATAATGCAATTTGATATCTCTTGCCGTCATAATTTGTTTGTCATTGACAGTTTTGTTTATATTATTGGATAATGTATCAAATGCATTTTTAAGTAGCACAAACGTAACCAACACATAAGTGTGACCAACACACTACACCGCCGTGTAGGGTTATAAGATGAACGTGTTGGGTTAATAATTAAGCAAAGGGTGTCGTTCTCGAAAGGGCTGTTGCTCATCATATGATAAGCTGTTGAAATTTCCCAATCTGCTATTTGTGCGCATGATATTCTTTGTGTCTAAGAACGGTGTGAGGGTGAGTAAATTGCTTTTTATGGGTAAAGAGTATGATCTTTTCAGACACGAATGTTCTTCATTGAAATATTGTGTCTGACAAAGAATTATTAACCCAGATATGCCCATTGCTTGATCATGATCATTTTAAAAGTATTTTTATATTATTTTTGGAAGCAAATGAGAAATAAAAACAGTGCATTTATAGGTTTTTAAAGATTTATTTAAAAAAAGTGGTTTTTGAAGGACATTGGGCACATAACTTATTCGGTGTGATACGACACAAAACATTTTACATGTAATCCTATGTCACATTTTCGGCATCTAGTTAAGATTTTTTGATGGCAGGCTCCACATCTTGTTAGTTTTTTCTGTGAAATTACTTACTTGTAAATGTACAAAATTTTACTAATTGGCCCCATATTCAGTCATTATGAAAATATCAATATCACTCTATATAATATACAATAATTCAATAACTAAATAATGCAATCACATAATCTCCCACGAGGTATTGATGAGTACTGAGTATGTCAACAAAAAAAGGTAATTTGACAAACGTGACGTATCATGTAAGCAAGAATGTGCTGGTGTACTATATATAGGTCATTGGGTATATCTGGGTTAAGGCCATTATTACAACTTGCCGTTAACTAAAGGGAGGATTTTAACGGGCAGATAAATTGTTTTTCGTTATTATGAGTACCCAGTAAGATAGAGGTGATCGTTAAGCTAAAGGGAAGATCATCCTACCTTTAACATTTAAAGGCCACTTTATGTTTGAATTTGACATATCATATATTATTTTCATTCGGCAAGTTCAAATTTAAACAAAATGAGCATATACAACAAAAAACGAAGCCCGCGGTTGCCACTGCGTTAAAAAAACTTGCATAATTGAGCAGTTTTATCGACATTGCTCCGGCACTGCCATATTTTTGAAAAATTTTATCTGTAAGTTGTAATAACGAAAATAAGTGAAAGGCAACTTTCCAGTTCCCTTTAGCTAAAGGTACCTTTAACTAACCCCAAGTTTAACGACAATTCGTAATAATGGCCCTTAGTCTATCATGGGTAGTTTTGATCTCACGCACATCAAGTTCAATACTCGGGTGGGTTAATAGTCTATTGAGTCTTTCATCAATAGATTGTGGATTTTTCGATCCAGAACTATGCTGTCATGCCTAATTCCATTTCTTCGAGTAAATGATGCGCAATCACAAAATCGATAGACATATGACAATATTCCAAGTACCTTGGATCATTTTGAAAATATATATATAGATATAGGTCAGTTCATGGGTATAACTCGTGCGTATAAAATCGCTGAGTATGTTTTTTCAGAAGCATCTAAAAACCCATGAAACTCAATTTTTGCTGGAGGTGAAAAATTTATCAATCTAGGAACCCGAATATTGTCCATTTTCATAGAGGAACACCAGCAGATTCAAGAGCTGTGATAAACTGTTTTTGAGCGATTCCAGCTTCTCGAACAGGGTGAGCACCGGCTAGCACATCATCGACGTACACATTATATCTCAAAATTTTAGATCTTGAATGTCTTTAGCTAATCTGTGTAGGGTTCTGATAACTAAATAAGGGGCACAGTTAACGCCAAATGTGACTGTTTGTAGTTCGTAATTTTGAATAGGTTCGTTAACGCTTTTACGGAATAAAATTATCTGATTGGGTGTGTAGGTAAGGTTTAATTGAATTTGCCTATACCTTTTTGTAATGGCGGCATTAAAAACAATCTTATAAAAATCAAGATTGAAACATCTAAATCTTGTTGTAGGGTAGGACCAAGTGTAGTGAATCATACAAGCTGTTGCCGTTCGAAGTTTTGCTCGATGCATTAAACACAACTCGACCTTGATCGGGTTTAACAACAGCATGATGATAAAATAATAATGGGTGTTTAAATAAGTGTTAGGGTTATAAATTATGGGATTCTTAAATACTGAGCCAACTCAATTCGAGGGTTACGAAATGGAAGAGTTACTTACTACGATGGGTAGTTGTCGTGTAAATTTTCTCACAAGTATAATCATTTTCAGATTGAATGAGTTCTTGTGGAACTGCTTCAATTTCCCAAAATTCGGTTAAAAATGTATGAAGCTTGACAGAACTGTAATAAGAAACGATTCTTCGGGTAGGGAGAGAATCTTGAACTGGTCCGGTTAAAATCCGATCAAACCTAGTTTCTTGAGCTATGAACTTTCTTTCT
Organism: Sarcophaga subvicina; assembly: GCA_936449025.2. Taxonomy (NCBI): domain Eukaryota; kingdom Metazoa; phylum Arthropoda; class Insecta; order Diptera; family Sarcophagidae; genus Sarcophaga; species Sarcophaga subvicina. The sequence continues at coordinate 8,679,478 of OW388085.2, forward strand.
ATATAACTTTCTTAACACCAACTCTGATAATTTGTGGGTAAAAACCGCTACCTATTATAACATCAACTGAGCGGCTTTCATAAAATTTAGGATGACCTAATGGGATGGGACCAACTCTTTTATGAAAGTAGGGTTTAAGTTTTCCGTGGGTAATTTTCGGGTGAGTGTTTTGACTACAATTGCTTGAATAAAAATTCCTTATTCGTGTTAGAGCAAAGATGTATATGACACATCTTGTTCGATCGTGTTGAAACAACCTCATTTAAATCTGAGATCTCAGCACCTATGGGTAGGGTGGGTAAGTGTAATTAGCGCTTTAGCTTATCGTAAATTAATGAAAAATCTGAAGATGTGTCAATAAGCGCTCTAGTAGGGAATTTTTCACCGTGTACTTCAAAATTCAAAACAGCTGTGCTAATAATTAGCTCTGTCACCTAATTGGGTTTTGCTTGATCAGGTGTGGGAAGAGAAAGACTGTATTGAATTTGACATAGTGAGTTTGTCGTCATTTTATGGGTTAGTGTTTGGGTTGGGTGTTATATCTGCCGCCACAGTATTTATACATAAATGTACTGCAAAATTCTGATACTATAAGGCTAATGGTCAGACAATTGTAACTATGGCATTCCTTCTTACGAATTAAATTCGTTAATTTACTCCCAGAGAAGTAAACGATCAGCATTCCCTCAAAATGTGGTTATTTTTGCACCGGGTTTTCGGGTAATTATGGGTATTTATGTGGGTATGGATAGAATTCGAGGGTTTGTTTTGAAATTGAATTTTTCTTGTAGATTAGGTATCCTCCTTATTGTTGTATGTTACATTGTGGAACGTCTTTACCCTTCTGTTAAATTAATTCTTGATGTCCTGGAGGAATTTGGGTTTTAGGTGGGTGTTTGGGTAAGGGTTGCTTTCCGGAACATCATTGACAGAAGTGAGTTCTTTGAAAGCATGTGTTAGAAATACATCCACATCAGTCCAGGAAGCCATTTGAGCGCAATTCCGCAGGGTCTTCTCAAATTCTCTTCGGGTTTCCTTGGATAATTTTGTTGAACACAGATATACAATAATAGAATCCCAATTGTCCGTATCTATCTCCAATGTATTTAAATTTGCAATCCAGTAATTAATCTTTCTCTGTAGTTTTTTTATTGAAACACTTGACATAGTGCTTACCGCTGGTAAATTTAGAAGAGTTTTAATTTGTGCATTCATTTGCATCCTTCTATTTTCATATGGATTTACCAGTTGGTGCCGAGCAATAAGAAAACCGTCATTAAGGGTATATTGTCGGCTATTTCTTTAGTCTCGCGCTAGTCTTATTTTTAAGGTAGAAAAGTTTTTCTACTCCACCTAGGTGGGTATTGTTGCCATAAATAGCCTTGAATAGGTCTCTGAAAGAGGCCTAAGATTTAAAATCCCCACTAAATGTTTGCATACCGCAAGGGGATACGTTAAATACAACTGCTGGGTTGTGTGGGTTCGTGTTGGATAAGGGTGGAATTTTTGGGTTGGGTTAAATTTTGTATGGACTCATTTGTGGAAATAGATGTCATAGAATTTTTTTGAGAGGCTATTAAAATTTATTGAATTTGCTATTTCGGGGTCATTGAGTTGTGGCGACTCATGGATTTGCTTGAATTGTTCATAAATATTTGAAACAACTCTTTCAATTCACGCTTCATGAATCTCAATGCGGGCAGTGATCGAGAATTCTCTGGGCTAGATTTATGGTGTTCCTCAAAGGCACTTAAATCCAGTTCGATTACAACGCATGATATCGGCCGCTAAAGTTTTTAATTCAGAAATTTTTATTTTAAAATTTTATACACAGAGAATCGGAAAAAAGTGAATGAGTAATTTGGGTAAAAATAGCAGAAAAAATTACCTACTTACCTTCGTTTATCCAGAAATAGTTCTCATCGTTAACAGAACAGAAAACCTATTTTGATAAAATTATTTTATTATTTGCACGCGGTGTTGAGTGCTATATCTCTTCATATGTGTTGCGACAAACACACACTGAAAACTAATCTGAACGATGTAGCGTCAACTGTCAAAATTTAGAAGTCCCTGTAGGAAGACCCTTTATACATATAGTTTTTCAAAAGGTTTATTTGTCATAGATTCGGACTGAGAATTAAATGAAAGAAGTGGTTCACTCTTTACTTTCTACATTGGCTTTTTTAATAAATCCTTCCTTAAAATAAATCGTTTATTTTAATCGTTTATTATTTAAATAATTATAAGTGCAAAAATTTTATTATAACAACACACTTTTTCGTGGTTTTTTCCTTAATTTCTTTCTTTTTCTGCGCTATTTTAAATTACAAAAATCATACTGTTAGTGTATGACGAAGTACTATTTATTACAACTCTTTATCTCTTAATGGATGACTGACAGCGTTGCAATTCCCTGTATTCATACTGCTTTATTTTCAGTCTGGCAACTTCAAAAATTTTCTATATAATGTTGCTCCTGAATTTTGATCTTTGTTTTGTACCTATTCTCTATTCTCGTACTTTCTTCTGCGTTTGTTTTGACGCCTTTTGCACGTTTAAATTTGTTTCGAAACAAATTTCAAAACTCTTGAGTTTGTAGGAGAGAGGGGAAAAACGAGCGGGGGTGATTTCACAATTTCATGTACTCGCAAAACTTGCTTTGTTCTTTATTCGTATATACACAGAGTTGTATTTGATTTCACATTTTCTTTTATTTTTTGTTTCGCATAGTGAAGTTAACATGCTGACTGCCGCGGCAATTTTCAGAAAACTGGCCAAAAATGACAATTTGATTTTTTTACATTATATTACTTAAAAAACTCTATTTTTAGATCGTAGTTATCATCAAAAATAAAAATTATGTTTTTTAGGAGAAAAAGTGGTTTAATGAGTATGAGATAACTCGTAGATTGCGTTCCGTTCTAAGGAGCCAACTACGAATTATATCGTAGTGGGCAGTCAACGTGTTAATATAAATTTTCCTTATTTAAAATAACATTACTTTTTGTTTATTTTGTGTTTGAAATCAAAACATTTGCAAAAGAAAAATTTTAGTACCAAACAATTAATTATAAAAATGAAAAAATAAAAATTAAAAAGAATATAATTTAATTTTTTAATTTATAAAAATCAATAAATAAGGTAAATATATTAAAAAATAATAATACGTACATAAATATATGTATAATATATTATAATATTATAAAAAAATATAATATTCATATAATGATCATTTTTAAAGAATTGTCTGGTGTTGTTTGAACCTACATCACAATCCCAAACAAAGTTATAACTGTCAAAAACAGCAGAATGACGCGATAAAAGAAAACAAAATTTGTGAAATTAATTTTTTACGTGCAAAGGCGAAAGAAAGTTTAAAAGAAAATGCAAAAAAGTTTTTCAAACTTGTTTCGAAACTAATTTCAACGTGCAAAAGGCGTCTTTGTAAACCTTTGTACAAATTTATTTGTGTTATGCTTTTTATCTTGATTGTAAATATTTCTCTGATTTGCTTTTTTAATATTAGTAAGGTAACTTCTCTCAGGTCATATTTTGGGTTTTCCAGTTCTTTCTTTGTTTTTTATAGAATATAGTATTCAGTATTTAAGTATTTAGTATTTATTATGCCTTCGAAACCCTGTTTTGTGAAAAGAATTTATTGATATTGGAACTTTCAGGAAAATTTGCTTTTTTAACGATCTGAAGACAGAATTGACTTTAAATGTAAAAATTTTATATTTTTTAAACTTAAGAGAAATTAAAACTTATACGTGATATATCGGAAAGCCGTTGTGGAGGAACATACATACATACATAATTGGTCATTACAACCCTTCAGTCAGGATTACGACCTAGTTTCTCACACCACTTATGTTGTGTGTGTTAATTTTATACATGAGTGGCGGGACCTACATTTTGAAGTCGACTCCGAACGACAGATTTTTGAGAAACTTTTCATGGCAATTTTATTTACTCTCAGAGTTTTTGCCAGAAATCTGCTGAGAGGAAGTCGCCGAAAAAATACTTTTTGTATTTTATTTTGATGTCTGGCCTGGGGCTCGAACCCTGGCTTTTCGTCTAATAAGCCAACACACTACCTACTAGACCACGGCGACTTTGGAGGAACACAACATATTAATTTTGACAAAAATCCGTCTACGGCGGAAGGCGACCAACTTAATTGGATGTGTGGTGCAACACAAGCCTATGCTACCAAAAAAATATAGGGACGAGCCTCTTTCACCAAAATATAAAGAAATAAGCAAACGTAATCAGGAAAAACGTTTTTAAGAGTGGTGAATCTAAATTTAATGTATTTGACTCTTATTAAAAGAACAACGTTACGTCCACCGAAGCAAGATTTTAATCCACACTACATTTTGATGGTAATTATGCATAGAGAAGTCGTATAATGCAAGGGCCACCTTCCATATAGCATAGTGTGGGTCCGATCACAAGTAATGATTCCTTCATGGATCAACATTTAATCAAACTCAAACATACATACAAAATTGGTCATTACAACGCTTCAGTCTGAATTACGATCTAGCTTCTGACACTACTTTTGTTGTATGTGTTAACTTTATGCATGAGTGAAGGCACCTACAGTTTAATGTCGATTCCGAAGGATAGAGTTTTTAGAAAATTTTTATGGCAATTTTATAACCACCCAGAGTTTTTGTAAGCAATATACTGAGAGGAAGTCGCTGAAAAAATAATTTCATATTCAGTTTTGTTGGATATGTCTGACACGGGGTTTGAACTTTAACCTCACGTCTAATAATTATTACACTAAAGACGAAACTTCACATTTAACGTAACATATTGTGCAAATTCATTTGATTATATCCGCTCATGAAAACTTGTATGTAAAATGAATTTTATACAATCTTGAGATACCACCTGAAAAAAACTAAAAAGAATTTAATTCCTGCTGAAAAGGGTTGAAGGGGCATGGAATGACATAAAATATAAAAGATGTCAGAGAGATCCTGGAAGTTAATTATTGGTTATTAAGAGAGAAGGAGTGCCTCCACAAAATATTGAAAAGAATTAAACCCAAATGGTGATTTTGTCCACCTTTAATGGGGGTGTGCTAATTATGTGACTAAGGAATTTTTTACTTTTATAACATCAAAAGTCTCATTTGTCGTTAAATTTTTTTTACTTATGTTCCCTTTATTTTATACATCACTTAAGTATACCCCATAGAATATTTAATTGCCCTTAAATAACTTTTGAAATAGAAGCTCGTGAAAAACACAGTGTTCATAAGAAAATTTATTCTCTGAATTTTCGAGTTCATATTATAAACTTTTTGATTAAATTGCACTATACCTTGCAAATCTAAATTACCTAAAGTTTCCTTATAAGTCTGCCTGAAAGTGCCATGCTAACAACTCTTGGTGGGCTCTTGTAATATGCTCTCAAAAGCAAAAATGCTCTGATAATAATATTTTAAGTCATTATTAAATTACACTTCGTCTTAAACTTTCTCCAATATATTGGACATCACCTAGCAACAAGGTGAGACAAGTTACAATTAACTTGGCTTCAGATTCTGAACCAGCAGCCTCAAATTTGCTTGTGTTATCATTTCCAAGTCTGGAGGTCACGGAGATCAAGAATATTTTCCATGCATGGGTATAAATATAGAGAGAGTTAATCTTCCCAACAAACGAGGTAACTCCGTAATTATATCATTTCTAGGGTACCTAGTGGATCGAGTGCTAGGCTCTTAGCGTAATAATCGTGGGCTCGTTTCCCACTAGAGGCTCTAGGCAGTTACATTACACCGAGCAAAAGGTCCCTCAGATCATAATAATTATAGCGTAATTCATGATTGTATTCTAATTAATACATAAGCAAATAAATAAATATTTAATTATAATTTTTAATTCTATCAACTTCCACCGCCAATTAAGAGGTTAGAATGCAGATAACTCTTTCAATGTCACGCATGTGAAATCCCAAGGATGAGACTGTACTCATCAGTAACAATAGAGGCAGCGGGCCTTTAACATCGTCTGTAGTATTTTAGGTAAAAAACTGTTCTACAAAAAGGACATCGCAACGGAGGGCCGGTCATTTCTAATAATATGAATCCATGGTTGCATCCAGTTTTTCCTTAGCAGTGCTTCTCCATCTAAGCAGATTTTTATGCTCTTTCGAACATAAGATACAGAAATTTCAAAATTTCCTTTTTTTAATAAAATTTGATTTTCGTAGAAGAATTGAGAACCGAGTTTTTAAATTTTATAGAAAAAAAAACTGCACAAAATATATTCGAAGACTTTTGTATTGATCAGAAAGAAATTGAGCATTTAGAAAACTTTTAAAAAATCTAAAATCTGTGAATGGAAGAACTCTGCAATAATATATAAGTTTTGGATCGAGGTTAATAATTATAAAACTGCAGATAGTAAGTTTTCATTCACCAAATTTTCCAATTTTGCTGAAAATATTTATCTGCATACATATGTATTCAAATGCTGAAGTTGAAAGGGCTTTTAGTGTCACGAATTTATTTAAACCTAAAATCAGGAATGCAATGTCATTCAATACATGTAACAGTCTAATATATTTCAAATATAGTCTCAAACGAAATAATCGTTGTTCTTCAAGATACGAAATATCTGACGATGTATGTCTAAAAAATAATTCTTAGGAAGTTGCAAAAAATAAACTAAACAAAGATCAAAAATGAAGATACAATACTTAAAGAAAAATCACGTAGTTACCAGACATACAGTGGCTCCATCGCATAATCGGACAAGCATTAGTCTGATATATATGTGCTTAAAACTTAAAAAGAAAATATTAAATATAATTTTTTTCTTTTATTTAAACTCTACATTACAGCCTTTCAGATTAATAAAAAATAACAACATTTTTCATGATAACGGTAATTTTTTAAAGAAAAAGAAAATTAACTAAATTTTTTGCTCTCAACGCATAATCGGACAGAGAAGAGCACCATTGCTAAAAACGATGAAAGAGAACAATTAATACTTTGAGGCATATCCTTTGATCTCAAGAACGGCCTGTAAACGTTTTGGAATTGATTTTTATCAAATTGTAGCATACCTCATGTTCTATGGAGTTCCACGCTTCCAGTAAAGCCGTATTAAGCTGATTCAAAGTGTTAAATTGTTGTTGGTATACTCTTCGAGCTAATTCTTCCCAAAGATGTTCAATTACGTTGAGATCTGGGCTCTGTGCAGGGGTTTCTATAAGTTTGGGGCAATTATGGATCAACTAAAGCTTTGCCACACCTGAAGTGTGCTTGGGATCATCGTCCTGGTAAAAAGCAAAATCATTCGCAATGCCTAGGAACTAAAAATATCTTTGAAAAACAGCAATGGAAAAAATATTTGCTTAAATACTATTCGTAATACATTGCACAAATATAACTGCCATGGTAGACTTGCCAGAAAAAAGCCATTTATTAGGCCTAAGAATAAGAACAAGAGAATAAAATTTGCTAAAGAGTATTTGCTTAAAACAGAAGATTTATGGAATAAGGTAATTTGGTGTAAAGATATCTTAAAATACGTTTTTGCTGATAGTTTTTATTCGTTACAAGGTTCTTTTCACTGACGATAGCAAATTCTATTTGCATGGTTCAGATGGCATGATGTTTCTGTCGCGTAAACCAAATGCAGAATTTAATCTTCAAAATACAAAAGCTACTGTTAAGCATGGAGGAGGCTCTGTTATGGTTTGGGGCTGCATGTCGAGTGCTGGGATGGTCATTTTGCATTTTATTGATGGTAAAATGGACAAATTTGGCTAACTCAACATTTTGAAGGAAAATGTAAAGCAAAGTGCCGAGAAATTAGGCATTGGAATGATTTTGCTTTTTACCAGAACGATGATCCCAAGCACACTTCGGGCGTGGCAAAGCTTTAGTTGATCCATAATTGCCCCAAACTTATAGAAACCCCTGCCCAGAGCCCAGATCTCAACGTAATTGAACATATTTGGAAAGAATTAGCTAGAAGAGTATACCAACAACAATTTAACACTTTGAATCAGCTTAATACGGCTTTACTGGAAGCGCGGAACTCCATAGAACTTGTGGTATGCTACAATTTGGTAAAATCAATTCCAAAACGTCTACAGGCCGTTCTTGAGTACAAAGGATATGCCACAAAGTATTAATTGTTCCCTTTCGTCATTTTTAGAAATAGTGCTCTTCTTTGTCCGATTATGCGTTGAGCGCAAAAAATTGAGTTAATTTTCTTTTTCTTTAAAAAATTACCGTTATCATGAAAAATGTTGTTATTTTTTATTAATCTGAAAGGCTGTAATGTAGAGTTTATATAAAAGCAAAAAAAAAATTATATTTAATATTTTCTTTTTAAGTTTTAAGCACATATATATCAGACTAATGCTTGTCCGATTATGTGATGGAGCCACTGTAGAAGTAAAAAGAGATATACAGAAGGAGCAGAGAATGATGCTACCACGCAGTCATAATTAGCCATTCAGTATTGACACGTGAGCACAATACAGCACGTGAGTCTGTAACCAACTACGCACAATGTATTGTAATAAGTTTTTTGGTTTGAAATTTCTGATGTTTAGTTCAGGCCCTTTTTTTAAAATCAAAACTTTTTCAATGTAAAGTTTTTAGCCAGTTTTTCATGTCTTAAAGCGTTTAGTGTCCAAAGAGTTCGCAAAATAATTATGAATAACCATTCCCTAATTATGAAATTATCTTATAAGAATATTTAAATGTTGAAATTGTACTCGAAGTTTAATAATTGGCTTCATCGATAAATTTTATTCTTTTTTAGTCCATTTGAAGCCAAATCAAAACGACTAGGAAAACTTGGAAAAGCTTTTTTAATATAAAATCAGAAGTACAAGAAAACCAGAAAAACAAGAAATGAGTTACAAAGAATTTTTGAACATAAAGGCGTGCCACAGTGAAATGTTAAAAGCATTCTAGCATTATTTTCAGGAAGGTGATCGGCGTTATCTGCTTGCAAGCCTTCTGTATTTGATGACAAAGGGCGGGCAGCAATAGCGCTTTATTTTTTTTTGGTACTTGCTTTAGGTAAAGCCTAGCTATTGTTTCTTACTCATTTCTTCACTACATACAAGCACAAAACATAGCCTATTCCTACCATTTAAGAAAATAATCCCACCACATCTTTTTGTAATGAATGCTAATTCATTTTAATTTTGAAAGAATTTTAGAATACGGATATCAGTTTTTTGGGGAATATGATCTTTTACAAATCCTGCAGGCTCATAAGAAGCGCAATTGGTGGAGTGAGAAGGAAGGTCGTAGACCTGAATGCAGAGTTCTAAATTTGTTTTTGTCAAACATATAATCTATCTCTGCGCTTGGTTGTATCGTCATCTTCTTTACACTTGCAAGTGACATTTCTTAGTACATTAATCTCTTCTTATTCGCGTGGAACGGTGACTTAAATTACGTGAATTATTTAGCAAATTACACATTGTAAAAAAATATAAAAGAGACCTTGTGATTGGCACTTTGACAACTCTAGTACCCAATGGCTCAGAAACGGACTTAGCCGATCTGTTTGAGTAAATATCAAAAGAGTAGCAGTATTCAGAGGAAATTGGCATAACCCAATTTTTATAACTAAAACGAATTTTCTTGGCACAGCACAATATTATGCATCATAAACAAAACAGTGGTAACGTTTTCAAAAAATCATTTGTGTTCTAATTGGACGAAAATTTAAAAATCCTCCTAAGAAATTGGCAAAATATTTGTGCAGTTACTAGACATAGAAATAAAAGTCAGTCAGTGTTAACACGTAAGTCTATTAAGAGTTGTATTAAAAAAATGCCTATTAAGCATAGTGGCATTGAATACCGACGAAAAGTTTGAACTTTGTTAAAACAGATCGTGTATTAAATTGATTGCGCGATGTTATCATTTAAAGTGTGTTGTTATTTAAGTAAAGAAAGTATTTAAAAAACGATTAGAAATAAGTAGTTTCTTTTTTTAGTTTTACAATCTTCGAATCCAATATTAATAAATTTAGAAACGTTACAACATGAATTACGCTAAGAGAAATTTTGGGTGATTTGTTCGTTATGTATCGAACTTGATCAAATAACAGAATTTATGATTTCATTCTTTACACCACAAATTTAATTTATGTTACAAAAATCTTTGTATTTTGACTAAATTAATTATATTATTATGTTAATTAAAATAAAAAATTTATTCTTTCTATATATTTAAATAATTACATTTATTTATAATTTTATAATTATACTGATTAAAAAATAATCAAAATAAAGGAAATAAAATATTCCTAAGTCAGCCGTGTTGCCACACATCCGCACTAAAAACTCACCACACCCTTCTTTAAAAAAGAAGTAAATAATTATAGCATTGATGAAAATGGATTGGTGTGGCACGAATTTAGTGGAGACATTCACCCATATTTGTATGCGGCCGTCGCCACCAGGGGTATTTAGACTGAATAAAATTATAAACATATCTCTTCTTTTTCTCTTCTGATTAGTTCAAATCAGTAAAACCGAACTTTTTAGTAGAAAACAATAACCAACCAATTGGCATATGGCACTTTCACCAAATAATAGGATAATAATAATCTGATGGTACTGCCCACTGCAAACTCAAATGAATTTTGTCATATCGTGATTGCAAATTGTGTTATAAGACTAACAACTGTTTCATTAACGAGTTCCTGGCGCTTAAAAAGCTAACTCTAATATACTTATGATGATGCAGAACATTCCTTATTTCAGTGCAATCGATAGCAAAGCGCGCGAGAGCCCATGTTACCAAGGATTCGGTTAGGAATTGGTCAGAAAACATCGTAGAGACGATGATAAAATAAGAAGAAAACTAGAAATATGCGGCAAATTTTTGTGAGAAGCTACGGAAGCTACAAAGAACAGAAGCTTATTCTGGCCTAAGCTACTGTCGAAATACAATGAAAAGTCCATAAAATACGTTAATAACTAACTATTTAAAGATTAATATTATTATTATTATTGGTTGTATTGTACTTTTGCACCCATATATTAGCTGTTCTGCAGCAAATAACTGTGAATCTAATATATTCTAAATATGTAGAATTTCTTTTATCATAGAATATTGTTCAATATCAACATTTATCATCCTGTTGCTAATTATGTTCATCACTGTGGTGAACGAAGGTCGCTGATATAGATTTCCCTTTGCTTTGTATTGTTTAATTTTTGTGTGCGATTTTTTCCAACTAAGGTGGTTAGTGAATTCGCCCTTCGAATTATTCCATAAGGACATAGCATAGACAAGTCGCCGTAGTCTAGTAGGTAGTGTGTTGGCTTATTAGACGTAAAGCCAAGGTTCGAGCCCCAGGCCAGACATCAAAACAAAAATACAAAAAGTATTTCTTCGGCGACTTCCTCTCAGCAGATTTCTGGCAAAAACTCGGAGAGTAAAGAAAATTGCCATGAAAAGTTTCTCAAAAATCTGTCTGTCCTGACTGAAGGGTTGTAATGACCAATTATATATGTATGTATGGACATAGCATTCCACACATATGAGCTAGGTAGATTGAAGAAGAGGGAACAACCAAAGGTTTCATGCCCATTGACATACACCTAAGCCATCATGTAGGCTTACCATCAGAAATACCACATCTGTATCTCGTATAAATTTCATTGATTTCTTTCAGTCCAATCCTTTAAGACGGTTTATGGATGGTATGACAGAAATGACACAAAAAGTATTCCATCGTTTCGATATTTCCACCACATGTCCTGCATTTATTATTTTCCACAACCCCAAGACCCGTGAGTACGTTCATTTGCGTACTCGCTTCGCCTTAAATAATTTTAAGGGTCTCTTCAAAGTACTTTTGCAATTCTTCATACTTTGTCATTATTTCACAGTAGCCGATGTGACGTCTCCGCCGCACTTTCCCAGCTTGGTCTTCAACACACTGTAAGGCATTAAGTCACCCAACCTTATGGTATATAATAATCTGGCTCTATTAGCTAAATATTCGCTTCCCCATTTCAAATCACTATATGATGACTATGCACTATGTAATACGTACACTGTAAAACCAAAATCACATTCGTTGTTTAATGTTAAAAGCCGTCACCAGAAAATTTAATCGGTATGTCCCCGTTTCTGTATGTGCTGCATCTAGCTAATTAGATTTCTGCATCTAACCCTAAATCTGCAGCTACCAGCACGCTCCTGAATAATTTGAAATTTCGAGACTAGTTATTGTTTAGCTTATATACATACCTATTCAGTTGCAGTTACTCGGTAAGGATAATAATAACTGAGCTTATGCCACTAAAAAATGTTAAACATACATATATCGTTATGAACTTTTATTACTCCAAATTGCGATGATTAGTGTGTATGTGACGCTAGACGCTAGGAATATTTGGATATATTTACTGGTTGTGTTTCTTACCGCAATTTTAATTTAAGTCAGTCAAATCTCTTGGCACTTAAACGATTCGACTTTGCTATAATTTTATTAAAAAATAAAATAAAATTTATCTTGATGGGATAAGATAAGAAATGGTTCTCACAATGGTTTCTGCATCAATAAGATTGTATCGTTGTAACTGTAATAATGATATAATTGCTAATATTTTCTCTAATTTCATTTCTTTGGCCAATAAATAAGTAAAAGTGCCCAATCTTAAGAGATGAGTATTAATCGGGGATGTCTATGTTTCTGCTCTATATATGTACATGATTGAATAGACAAATTATGGAAAGATTACATTACTTGTGTGATGAAATTTTTATTTCATTGCTTTTGTTTTTGTTGCACTCCATTTTAATCATTACATAACAAACAACGGAAAATACTGTATGAACCGGCTGACATGATAAAAAAAAAACAAATTGTAACTTGTTGCTTTTCCACTGATTCAACCACCTAAAGGGTCATCATCAGCCCACTTAGTAATTATTAGAAAAACAGTGGGTAAAAAATCCAAACCACACTTGTCAGGTTAATTTCATTAAAAGACCAGCCATATGGGATGAACTCGCAACGTTCATTTATAAAAACCGAAAGTGTTCAAACATAGAATCGCTGTAGAAAAAATTGCGCAAAAAAGAAGATTTGCGAACACAGAGTTTGATTTATGAACGTCCAATTTCTGTTTTTTATCTTATTATTTCCGTGTGGGTCTTTTCAATAGACTTCAGTGCAAAGCAAAGGCTAACAGCAAAAGCCACAACGACCCCATTTGACATTTATAACTGTTGCTGTATTAAAAAGAAAAAAAATGGTAAAAAGAAAGAAAACAAATGAAAAATAAAAATCAGAAACGGAATCAAAAACTTAAAGTGAAAAAAGAAAAACTGCTTTGAAAAAATTTCAACTAAAAAAATCACAACAAAAAAGCATATAAGAAAAAATATTTGGGAAGGTACCCGAAGTTGAAAACTTAAAATGGATTAGAATAAGAAATTCTAATTGAATCAACCACTACGCAATTGCTTCGAATGAATGATTACCGTAGGAGAGTAATCACGGAGAATAATTCAGTTACACTGTGACTTTTCCGTCTCTCAACTGAAAGGGCAACACAGCTTTTATCACCAGGTAAGTATCAATCAAGGTTTGAACCGGATGTCTCATTTAGTTTGCGTGTGACAGCTATTGTTAATACACTATCGCGTGATTTGAGTAGAAAATAGAAGAGAACGAAAACATAAATTTTTCATGTGGTTTACTGAATTTGATTGTGGTCATGAAAGGAAGAGTGCGGAACGATCTGAACGTACAGTTGCCGTATCTACCCCCGAAACAATTGAAAATATTGATCAGTCCGTTATTGTTCATAATCGATCATTAGCGCAATCGACATGAGTGTTTCACTTTGTTCAAATGGAACTGTAAAAGAAGTGTTTCTTCATTTTGTAAACGTGGATTAAACTTAAATACACATACAGAGACCAAACCGCAGTTGTTTCCTGATAAGAATCGCCGCCAAATAAATGGATTCGTTATGGACCGTTAGTCGGGATGCACGCAGTAAAATAATATGTCCTTGCATGATTTTCACTGTCACTCTGGAATGTGCTCTTTAGGTATATATTGTCGTACATCTGTAAGAGATATCATTGTTTTATAATAACAATTATTATTTTTCTTAATTTTGAATCATTTTGTTGTTTTGATTCAGATGAACGGGCCTGAGTAGTACGCATTCGATCAGTTTCTAATCTCACTTATCGTTGTTCAAGTGCTTCAAGCGAACAGGTCTCAGCGGCATATACTCGAAGATTTTCCAGTCTCAATGCTCGTCTGATTCTGAGGCTCGTAATGCTCTTTCTTCCGTGCTTGAAGTGTAGGTCGACCAATTGCTTGTCATTCATTTTGAATAATATTCAGTGACGCTATCCATCGGAAATTAATCGCACCAACCTCCGTCGACTCATACGCAACAACTTTGTTAAAGAATGCACAGTTTACGATTTAATTAATTTTGAATAATTTTCAGTGGCACCACCTGTCGGAAATTGGTCATACCAACTTAGAAACCTTCGTCGGCTCATGCGCAACAACTTTGCTAAAGCTCATATCATGATCAAATGCACAGTTTACGATTTAATCCATTTTAAGTAATTTTCAGTGGCGCCACCTGCCGGAAATTAGTCATACTAAATTAGAAACCTTCAACGGCTCATGCGCAACAACTTTGCTAAAGATCATAACATGATCAAATGCATAGTTTACAATTCTATAAGGTACATACAAACAAACATTCATTTTTATATATATAGACTATGGGAGGTGACACGCCCACTATGGCCAATCCGCCCATTTTGTTCATATATACGTCAAAGTCGTCCATGCAAAATTTGAGGACTCTAGCTGTTGCAGTTTATGAAATATGCGACATTAAATAGTTATTGGGCATGTGGGCGTGGCACCTCGCTTACTTGAAATTTTAAAATAAAAAATAGCCTATAGTTCCTTCCAGACATACAGGAAGGTACTGTTAAAATTTGAAAAAAATCGGTCAAGCCGTTTAGCCGTCTATAGACTTCAAACAAACAGACAAACCCACAAACAAATAAACACATTCATTTTTATATATAAGATAAAATAAATTAAAAAAAACTAAATTAAGCATCGTCGAGTTACGATGTTATGAAATTACGTTTCGTAGTTGACCTGAATCCAAACGGAGATACGGTCGCTGCTAAAAAACTGAATCTTTTTAGCCAAACTTTTATTCCTAATAAAGTAAAATTAACACCCTTGGTTAACAGAGGCCTATAGTCACAACTATTTTAGAAAATATGATTATTGTTTTCGAACCTTTACTATGAACGTGAGTACTTTGAGGAGTGCTTCTTCTAGCGGGTAGTTGAAGTTTCCTCGAAAAATATATAAAACATCACCATATAGTTGGTTTATCCTAAACATTTAATCTCTAAAATCAAACGTTCCCAAATTTCGAACCGTTCGCCAATATTTTAGTTATGGTAGTGATGTAAATTAATGTGCTGTTTTTGTAGAACCTTGAAACTTCACATTCTTTCGTTGTTGTCGCCTAGGAATCCTATTGAACGTTTCTAAATTTGAATTCTGTTTATTAGGCTATTCAAAAGAAAGTCTTGGTAGGCGTATCGATGAATCATGTTTGTAGCCTGAAAATCATCAGAAAATTTCGTTGCTGGCACTATTGTATGTTTCTGAATTTGAATTTTTCTAATCTATGATAAAATTTTAAAATTTTCTGTTTTTTAGAGATTAAATGAAAAATTTTTATTCAAAAATTAGAGAAGAACTTTTTATCTGTAATTTAAATTAATAAAAAATTTTATTATTTACAATTGAATACATACATACATACATAATTGGCCATTACAACCCTTCAGTTAGTATTACGACCTAGTTTCTCAGACCACTTATTTTGTGTTTGTTAATTTTATACATGAGTGGCGGGACTGTGTGTAGTGTGTTGGCTTATAAGACGTATAGGCATGGTTCGAGTCCCAGGCCAGACATCAAAACAAAATACAAAAAGTATTTCTTCGGCGGCTTCCTCTCAGCAGATTTCTGAGAATAAATAAAAATTGCCATGAAAAGTTTCGCAAAAATCTGTCGTTCGGCGTCGACTTTAAACTGTAGGTCCCACCACTCATGTACAAAATTAACACACACAACATAAGTGGCGTGAGAAACTACGTCGTAAATCCTGACTGAAGGGTTGTAATGACCAATTGTGTATGCATATGTATGTTAATTAGGCTATGACTTATACCTACTTTATTTATTCGTATAAAGAATTCAATAATAAATACATATTAATGAATAATAACAATAATAAAAATTAGAAGATGCTTGAAAATTGGAAAAAGTGCCTAATTTTTCGTAATTTTATGGTAAATTTCATACGAGTATTTTATGTAATTTTGTAAGGAATTTCTATTTACAGTATTTTATTGAGTTAAATACTTTGGAATTCTTCCTTGGCAGATGCTACTTTTTTTATTTGACCCTGGAGATTGGTTAAATTGTTGGCTTTTCGGTTAAATGCTGGCTACAATTGTTTTTATTGCATATTTATAAAGGAATAAAGAGTAGGATGGAGAAAATTTAGTGGATTGTGTTTTTTTTCCAATACTATGGAGTCCTCCTGTAACAAAATGTTTGCATAAATATTTAGTACAAGTAAAGACACTTTTAACGAACGAACGCTTATACTTGTTACATTCTCCTCATTTAAATGCTTAGACATACATGTTATGCATATACACGCTTACGATTCGAAATTCTTTTAGAAAGTAATTTTTTGTAATTACTTCCACATCTGTAACGCATGAACACATGTATATTTTTGCATGTTGTTCATTATAGCCGAACTTACCTGTACCTGTTGTATAGATAGATTCAACAGGCTTATTCAATTCACACCCTCATAACAACAAATATTGTAAAAAAATTCAGAGAAAAAAGAAAAAGGAATAAAAACCATACATAAAAGATTCAAAACGGTGCTAAATGGGCATTAAAAACGACTTAAAAAATATAAAAAATTTAGATTTTTTACATAACAATGTAATAAAGAAATATCCAGTGTACTCAAATTGGCTTCAAAACATTTCTGTAAGTAATGTAGGTCCAACAATTAAACAATATGTCCAACAATTTAATGGAATTGACTAAAATTAATATTTAATAACGCTGCACATGATAAATATTAAATTGTGCAATGTACCTGAATGGAAACGTTCATTTAGCATATTTGAGCTTTAAAAATAAAACCAAATAAAAATTAGATAGGGGTGGAAGCGCTAATTAAAAATGGCGGACGGGGATTAAAAATATCGAATTGAAAAATTGACTCTATATAATAGTCCCAATGTGCGACCTATGTAAAATGTTAAGATGGCGAAGAGCTTTCACGATCAACGGTCAATTTTAAATAAAACTTTTAGTATACTTTCTATGAGAAAGACGGGTGCTACATAAAAATATTTCCTTCTTCTTGGAAACACGTCTCCATAATGCATGGAGAAAACAGTCTGTTGTAGTGGTGACAACACTGTACAATCATAGCTGGCAAATTTTGACGATTTATCGTCATTTTTACGATTTTGTGTTCCAAAAGGTCATATTGATGATCTGACGATTTATGCCCTTATTTTGACGATTTTTAGAATTTGAAAATGTACATCATTTTCTTTGTCTTAAATCTGTATTGAGACACTTAAAATTGTTAAACTTTAAACAAATTTTTCTTAAAAATTATATTAAACTTTTCAATTAAAAAAATGTCAGAAATGAAAATGCGTAACGCTAACCTTGGCGAAATTTGTTCCAAAAATTATAGTATTACCACATTCATGAGCTAATGTAGAGAGAGTATTTAACCGAGTTAATCTAAATAAAACAAAACTTAGAAATTTCTTTAAAAATCGTCTTTAGAAACAATATCTGTACATAAAAGTCTTAACAATTTAAGATTTAGCAACGGCTTCTACTTTGAAGTTGTACCTGAATTAATTAAAATGGTTAAATCTAATATATGTATACAGTAAATCACAGTGAAAATGGCCCACCATGAAATTAATCAGTATTTGGTTAATATTTATTAAAAAGGAAGAAAATAAAATAAATACTTTTGTTTAAAATAAAGTTTATTTGGTAATCAATATAAGGCACTAAAAATTCTTTTAATTAGATTATTAATTCATTGATTTTTAACATCAGAAACAAAAACAGTTCAAATTTAGGTCACAATGAAAATGGCCCAGTATATTATTATTAAAGAAATAACGTTTTTTATTTTTAATATTTTGTAGGAAAGCCTTTTTGACTTATTACCAATTTTAAACGATTAGGAACGGATTCTACTAACTTTTTTGTGTAACATGGAGAAATTTTTTCCCGTTCAATCAATGAATTAATAATGTAATTAAAAGAATTTTTAGTTCCTTACATTGAATACCAAATAAACTTTATTTTAAACACAAATATTTATTTTATTTTCTTCCTTTTTAATAAATATTAACCAAATACTGATTAATTTCATAGTGGGCCATTTTCACAGTGTTTGTAAACTATGTAGCCCTAATTTTTAAGCATACAAATATTTTGTATATAAATATTTCTATATTAAATTTATCTCCATACGTAAATTGTGAAAAGGACTTGTAAAGATTTTATTTTATATTTGATTTTTTAACAAATAATTAAAACTAAAATATGTACAGTGAATTAATATTTTACGTTATACTACAATAAAAATAATTTAAAAGAAACACGTTTTATTTATTTATTAATTTTTAGTGACGATTTTTTTACGATTTCAATGAACCACTTTGACGATTTGTTTTTCAATATTTGTCGATTTGACGATTTGATGCCTTACTCATCTGGCAGCTATGTGTACAATACATGCAACTTTGTGTTGTTGGCCGTTTTTGTGAATTCCTGTGAATATATGTTTCAACAATTGTAAAGTATGCAGGTTCGGTCGAATATAATAGCTACGGATGTCACGCTTATAACTCGAGTCAGTCTTACACGCATGGAAATCGATCCAGTACAAGCGACCTTATTGGGAGAATGTTTACAGATCAGATGTGCGAAGACTTTCCATCTGAAACGTGGAAACACTTGGACTATGGTTTTCTATTGGAGGGTAATTTTCAACAATTAATCCATTTAATTATAAATTTCATTTAGAATGCTTTTAATTTACAGAAAATATCCAAACTGTATGAGACCCTAAACAAGTTACATTAGTTAACAATCTTCGACAATTTTTTTAAATTTTTTATGTCTTCCTGTAAGCGATTCCGTAAGAAAGAATACAAAACTTCGCTTCATGATAAGCAAATATACAACTTTGGATTAAATTGTGGTTTTTCTTTTCTCCCATTTGGACATACATATCTTGTTGCATTACCGAGTTAACTTTAGCAATGAAAACTTAATAAACAGTAGCAGTAATTGTAAACGATATATGTACATCGATATCTTAAAATCAAAAAATCCCTCATAATCTTTGACGACTTCTGTCAGACTGACTTAACGATAATCCGTTAGAAATATGGAAGGCGCTGGGTGAGAATATATGAAAGTAAAGAACATTAGGGTTTTCTTTTTTCCATTTTGTTCCGAAAACAATCGAGGTAAGGAAAACATAGATGCATGTTGTGATAAATCGATATAACATCTATGCTTCTTTGCGATACATTGCAGCGAAAAAACCAACGATGTATATATTTTTTAATGTTCATCATTTATACTTTTTTAATGTTCATATTCATACTAAAGATGTACATATACACAGATGAAACAGAATACAATTATTTATCAATTTTCATTAAAATATCACTTAGGTGACCTATAGTTCGACTACGATGGTTAGAATGTCCACACCAAACCACGGGTAAATGAAAGTCAAAGTATTAGTTTATTCGGTAGTTAATTAAAAAAAACAGTAATTATTAAATATCAGTCTATCGTATCTTTTGCTGATCAATCTCTGTAATCGTAAAAAACGCAGTTAAAAACAAAACGCGGTGCATTTCGACTATAAAAGCTCTCTTTCAAGAGAACATAAACATACATACATACATGTTTGAAGATGAATTGTTTCTTTATATAGTAATTATTGCCTCCCCATTTAACTACAGCTCCAAATGAAACTTGTACTAATTCCTTAACCAGACGTGCGTAATTAAGGAAAGAAAAAACATCACTTCCTCTGTGGTGAAATCTTCTTGAATCACGCATAAAGTAACTTTTGTAACAATAACAACAATAGTTATTATAAAACATAACCCTTTTTTGTCTGAATTTAAATTATACGTATACAATTTTCCTACGTTTTATTATTTTTGTATTTTATATAGAAAGTCGTGAAAAAAGAATCGAAATAAAATAGAAACTTTCGTACCTGTGTATAGTTTTCAATGTATGTGTGTATCTACATTTCCCAACAAACCGAAACGTTTTAGAAATCGCTTGTAACAACCAACATAGGCCTTAAGCTTAGAAAATTGTTATAAATTCGATTGTAAAAGGTTTGTTAAAAATTATTTAATAAACAAAACTGAACCCTTGCTAGAAGCTTATAAATCTAATTATAGAACAAGCTTGCAGACAAATATTTTTTTCAACATGCTTATGATAAACTTATGTCTGAAACATTTTTATAAGCTCATGAATATAACTTTATAATATACGTACAGAGTAAATTCTACACTCAACAACAAAAATATTTTTTTTCGTGACCGAATTCATTTATTTATTTTTTGTTTAATTAAGTACATTTAAAAAGTAATATTTTTAGGTTTGTCGGCGTACTTTTTACGGCACTCGTGTCGATTTTTTGCGAATTGAAAAAATGATTTCGTGCTTTTGACGAATTCGTCCTCTCCAATCCCAATAGAAATTGCAACAACTTCAAAAATGAAAAAGTAAATATAAGTGACAATAATACAATAATAATAGTACAATAATAATACTCACACTCTTTTTTTCCGCCGTTCCTTTCCAGCAAAAATGCTCTTCCAGTTCGTCCGTGAACAATTTGCGCCAACAATTTTGTATGAAGTTTGGGCTTTTTACTACCGTAAGTAACTCATTTTCCTGGAAAGAAAGAGTGTGTTTTAGAGTGCTGTAACTTAGAAAAATTTTCTTTATTTAACATACAAACGATTTTAAAAAGCTTTTATCCTCCTGGAGTAACTTTTCGAAATTTAAAAATTCTTCCATTAATTTAAAGGGGCTATCAGGTATTGCCAATTTTACGTCCAATTTTTCTTTTTGAGTTCTTTTATTTCTTTGCGCAGACCAGTAATCTCCTGCCGCAAAGAATTGACCTCATTCGTGAGGCGTATGAACATTGGTTCCATTAATTTAGAAAATTGGGTCACCATTCCTAAAAATTAGTAAAAAAAAAAAGTTTTTTCAGCTTAAAAATAAACTGTTCTCATTAAAAAAGAACTAAGAAAAATATTATAGTGCTGTGAATATATACCCAAATACTTACCTTCTGATGTTACAGGTTCCCCACGTATTATATATTGACTTTCAGACAAGGAGTTATTAAGAACTGGCTGAAGGGTTGTAAAATTTTGAGAAATTTGAAAAATGTTGTTAAAATTTATATTGTTTTCTTCTTCTTATCCATAATAACTGGAAAAACCGTATTCATTATTTTTATTCCTTAAAACAAAAATTTTAGTTATGTCTTTTAAGGAGTGTTCGTAAGTTTCTTGTGAAAATGTTAAATTTGTTGCTTGTCGAATATAGAGAAGAGAAGATTCGAGCGGAGTGTGAAACATTGACTCTAAATTCAAAACTTGTTGACCAAAGACTTTATTGACATTATTTGATATTGAAAAAACGCGGAAAATATGTTCTTTAGCTTTATAATAATTATTTAAATGGGCTGTTGATAAAAACGTGATTGATTTCCTTGATGAGTGATCCTTGTATGAGGTGTTAATACTTTGTTCTACCAGACGGTTACATAGTTGTTCGGATATATTATTTTTTTTCTTCAAAAGTCTTTTTAACATTCCCAACTTATTTTCAAATTTAAAGGTGCTGAAAGTTTCGCATGATCCATATTGTAAACAATCTGCAGCTACGTGAGTTAAACAATGAAAATTGTATGTTAAAAGATAACTAACAGAATTATCAGGCAATATCTTCACAAAACTATTTTTGGACTTGCATCTTTCATTGTCTAATAAATTTCTCATGGCCAAACTAAATAGTAGAAAATGTATATATCGCTTTTCATCTAATATGCCTTTTAATATAAATGGTCCAACATACAGAAGAAATGTTCGAAACTCTGTAGCTTTATATCGATCGATCTCATTGATGTCTCTAGTACTTCTCCTAAACTCACATGGAAATTGTTTTTTTAAACACAAGACTAGTTCATTTAATTTAGAAATGTTTTCCTTTTTTTTAGCGAACTTTGTGTATTTTTTGTTTTTATCCAAGCACTCATTAATGTTTTAACAACACCCAAACAAACCACATGCATATAATCCATTGGAAACGAGCGTACTATGTCTATTAGCAAGTCTTCTATGGCCATGCGATTATTTAATTTATGATGATTATTATCCAAACGTTTTCTAAAACTGTCGTCAGACCGTAATATGTTGTTTTCATACCTGAATACTATGCGATTGTTGATATAATCACCTTTTTGAACACATTTATGACAGGAATTATAGCCAGTATGACTTTTTATTCCCATTACTAGTGACCTTGCCGGTGCATCACATATGAATGCTCGGCAGCTAACTTTATACTGTTTTTTATTAAAAGTTAAGTCGTCATTTTGAATCTCATTTAACTCGTTTATAAAAGGGAGTAAGAACTCATTTATATCCTTTGATTTACTGTTTCCACTATATATACCAACTGTATATACTGTATCAGTACCATTAACATTTATTAGAATTGGCCATGCCTGTGCTAGAGAACTTTTAGCTACAGATAATCCATCTATGTTAATATTTAAATTTATAAACTTATCTGTAAAGTTGTCGATGATAGAAAATCGGTAAGATAATCTTTCAATCCATAATGCACATAATTGCCGCCTTGTATGCGTACAATTGGGATATCACGCGGTGTTTGCTTTAATGTCCGTGAATCTTTGGGTAAATAAGGAAATGATTTTCTTAAAATCTTTAGCAGGTCATTTATCGCACTATTAGTTATTGTATGCTTGACAGCCCAGACAGCAAGTTCTTTTTGAATATAGCTGTCATATTTTTCATTATCCAACTTTTCTCCGCAACTCGAAATGTCGCAATCACTTTTTTCAACACTTTCAGAATCAATCTCAACTGAAATTCTTCTCTTTCTTTTATTATTGTTTAAAAGCAACTCAACAGTTTCTTTTGATTCTTTCCGAACACTCTGTTTAAATTTAAATGGCATATTTACACTTCTTTTGTTCTGTTTCATTATTTTTTTTTTTTAATTATACTTTTTAATATTAAGTCCCCACAATTTGTACAAGACACTAAATATAAAACTTTTTATGAAAAAAACGATAAATAAATTGACAGCTTTTTCAAAAGCATTTAGAAAACTATAACTAGCATAAGTTGTTTGCAATCATACTTGTAAAATTATTATCTAAACTAAGTGTATAGCAAGTATTGTTGTTTAAGGTATTGTCATTTAATCATTTTCTAAACACTGTTGTAAAAAATCGGTTGTTATAAGTTTATTCTACAATTAAATTACTTTTAGGTAAGGTTTTGGTTTGTTGGGTTATTACTAAGAAAACATTTTTGTATATGCGAGTGTGTTGATGTGTGTTAATTGAGTTTTTCGCTCAAATTAGCATAAACAATACCCAGTATATTCATTCAGCCGTACATACATACATACATACCTATTCTTAAGAAAACATTTTGTATGTGTTTTTTTCTTTTTTATCTCAAACATATTCCCATTTGATGGAAAAGAATTTCTTTTATAATTATATAAAATAAAAATGGCTGAAAATAAATTTGATACAACTACATCGCTAAGACAAACACCCTTCATTTTACGAATATGTATACGATTTCATTTCATTAAAATGTATACAGTTCAACAAAGGACGACTACAGTACTACAATTCAAGCAGGCACATACAACACGAAATGGAACATATATACATACATACACGTACACACATTTTTAACATGCTAACCCCAACACAGCTCTCAGTCGCATAAAAAAAAAGAAGTTGTGTCATACTCTCTCACTTAACACACTCACAGTAAATAATTTCATAATCATTGCAATACAAGGAGTAGCGGCTCACAATTGGCACCACAGTTGAAATTAAGTAAAACGACCAAAAATGATGATTATTAAAGAAATCGAAATTTTTTTAATTTTCCAAGACAGGCTTTACAAAAGTACGGCTAAAGGGAATGTCATTAAAAATCGCAGAAAAGTATACAATGCACTCATTGTGTTTTTGAACTTAAGGTGCATGATGCTTTATTGCACTTAATAACTATTGGAACATATTATAAAAGTTCTGTTTTTTTAGTTCTATATCATTGCTAAGAAGGGAGTAAAGAGTAGACATTTTCGTATGTTTTCGATTTCATATTTGCTAACGTGAAATAATTTAATTAAAATTGGTTGAAATTTGATTAAAATTTCATCATCTGTAATATTCGATAGTCACTGAAAATCGTACACTTTCATTTCTTGCACAAAATAACAAATATTTTGATTGTAAATAACCGCATTGGTTTTTTAATCACTATTCTTTTAGTCACTCTTGAATTTTAAAACTCAAGTAGTTTCGATTATAGGAGGTGGTTGTACCACAGAGAGCCCATATACGCACATTTTATGCGGATTACCTTCAATTTCGTTGATCAATGCCGTCATCTACAAATACTAAATTGTCTACGTCTTTTACTGATATCCAGTTCCACACCATAAGTGTTAAATAGTGTTAAACGGAAGGTAGCATGGTGGGTGGTATGGGAAATTTAGGCGTGGCAATTGAAAGTTTTGCTATTCACGAAACATGTGAACATTTTCATTTCATTCAAATTAAGCTTCTACGGCAATTAGGCAACCCCAATTAGTAGTTGTAAAAACCTTTTCGAATATGGATTATAGAATCTATAGGTGACTGTAATATATGTTCCACATATCCTTCAAAATTAAAAATTAAGTTGGGTGCCCTGGTAGTCTAGTGGGTAGTGTGCTAGACTATTATTACGAATAATGTCGATGTCAGTTCTTTTCAGTTTCTACAAACGCCTTGTTTGCGGGTGTAGCTCATTTTCACATTAAAGGTCACGTAAGTAGACAAAATGTACAATGGGTCAATTCGATCTCCGTGTACTGTACTTGTCTTTATTGACAAGTCCACGTTCTCTAAGTAGACAAAATTACGTTAATAATTGTGTTTTTCCAAAATAAGCGACCTATTATGCTCAGACATTTGTTTAAAAGGATTTGTAGTGTCTGACCTATAACTCTTGCCATCGGAAATGCATCGCTTCTCTAACGTCTGGAAGACCTCATATGTTCATTAAGTATACTGATCATTGTTCTTTCAATTAGAGTCAAATCGATTAAATTTAGATTCACCATTCCTAAAAACCTTTTTTCTGTTTTCTTTTTATTTTAGATAAAGACGAACGAGCCTCAAGATGATTTTTTGAAGGTTGCCTTTAATCATCGACAGATGATTTTGCTAAAATTAATTTGTTGTGATCCTCCATAACGAGTTTCTGCATTTCTGACGACATTGTTAAGGGATTCTTCTTCGTATGACTAATTATTAGACAATCTGCTGTACTAATAGTGCTTTCTGGTCGAAGCTTTCATCTAATGGCCGCAGTTGTTTTGTGATATTTTTGATACGACAGTATTATTGGGTAATTTTTAGGTATCTGCCGCTAGTACTTTCAATTTTAGAAATGGTGTCCTTTTCATTTCTGTGTATATTTATAATAATTTTGCGAAACTTAAAGAAGAATTTTTTTACTCACTTCAACATAGGAAAACACGTAAATGTAATGGAATTAATCCGAAACCACGTAATCTAGCTAAATTTTTCATATCACTTAGAACATAATAACAAAATACATGGTGTGCTTATTATATGTCCCGAAATATTTAAGATCTTTTCAAAAAAAAATTAATTTTAATAATTGTTGTTGATGTTACTATTTACATATCAGGTTTTATTAATCACAATCACTAAGATATAAGTTCTTCTACACATTTGTTTACATTAAAAGAAATTCTACTGGGTTTCCATCAGTTATGAAATTTGATAATCAAAAATCGTGTAATGATAATTTCGTATGTGTTGCCGATTTTTTCGCAAGTACCTATTCTTATGCTGTTTACAATGATATAAATAAGTATCCGTATTCAATTTTATCGTGTCAATAATCGTGTCAATAATATCTTTTTTTATTATAATGGCAGTGATATTTTGGTGTACTTGAAGGAGCTTTAAATTAAGGCGACCAGGTTTTGTTAATGAAAATAGATGACATAAAGAAGAAAGTAAACAATTTATTTGAATTCAACATTTTTTTACATATTTTACAGAAAAATTTGTGTATGTATGTAAACTAAATAAAAATAATAATATACATATGTATGTATATAAAAACTTACGTTTAGATTTACTTATAAATATATAAAATTAGTTAAAATAAAAAATAACGAAACTTAAAAACTCATTGCACTAACTTACTCAAAATAAATATAAAATATGTTTTAATTTACAAAAATAAATATTGATCAAGGTTTTAAAAATTTAGATGACTAAAGATGACAGATTATAGAAATAGATGACAGATAGAGGACATAAATTTTATAGATGACAGCCACTTAAAATAGATGATTGTCCTCTAAAAAAGAGGACGTAAGGTCAGCTTATTTAAATGTATTTTAGTTCTGGCCTGATGGAGTTCCGAGTCGTATTTTAACTCGATGTTTGGAATCATATATAGTATATACATAGTGGGAATAGCTTGATAAAGAAGTCGGAGATAGAAAAATTTCCAGCACGACATAAAAGCTAGCATTACAGAGTAAACGGAATAAAATAACCACAGAAAACACCTTAAGGGCCTTTATTACAACCTGCCGTTAAAGTTGGATTTAGTAAAAGGTAACTTTAGCTATAGTGTACTTTAAAGTCACCTTTAACTTTTTTCGTGAATATAACTTAATGATAAAATAAAGTACACTTTTTTAAAAATATGGCAGTGCTTGAGCATTGTCGATAGTATTACTCAATTAAACAAGTTTTTTTAAATGCAGTGGCAACGATGGGTTTCTTTGTTTGTGTTGTGTTTGCTCATTTTGTTTAAATTTGAAGTTGCCGTATTGAAAATAATTTATAATATGGCAAGTTTAAACATTAACTTAACTTTAAAAGTTACAGGCGAGATGATCTTCACTTTAGCTTAACGCTCACTTCTACCTTACTGTCCACTTATAATAATAAGAAACAATTTATCTGCCCGTTAAAATCATCCCTTTAGTTAACCGCAAGTTGTAACAATCGACCTAAAACTTGTATGTAGGTTCAATGCTTATGAGGCCAGAAGTCAAACTGAAATGAAAATAATGGCATACAAAATATTAAATAGTAATTAAATGTTGCAATAAGATTTATGTTTAGGTAGGTAGTAGGAATGCCAAACGGGATTGATTTTGAAAAATCTTGGTATTCGCGATTTTGTATTAATAAAAAAAATGTTTTATTAAAAATGTTATTTATTTTTAATCTTTATCACAATTACGTAGGCATGAAATTAAAAAAACAGAGCAAAAAGAAACAAAAAAGTGTAAATTAAAAAAAATAAAAATAATTCATTTGTGTCTATATACGAGATCCATAAATACTTTAGTGAAGGAACAAATTTGTACCCTTTTAAGAAAACTATTTGGAGTCCAATTTAAATAATTTTTTAAAAAGATTAATGCCTCTAATATTTCATCGGAGAACCGTGAAATGAATTTTTTGCCAAAATATACTGTGACGGTAAAACATTTTTCGCAATCTACCCTTATGGGTAAAGTGGTTTCAAGATAACTATATGCAGATACCTATAATCACCTCTACCACATCCTGATATAAACAAATCTATTTCTTTACAAAGTTGAGTATCTAAATCATCATATTAACAGATTTTTTTGGAGTTTTACATTCTTCGATGGCATCGAACAATGAAATTGCGTTTTCATTCACTTGATTATTGCAAGATACACTTGAAATACTATATGGGTGTTGTTTGATGTAATACTAAATAATAAAAGCACAGTTCTTTTTCTTACTTTATAAAGTATATTGACGAATTTACAATCGTGAAAATCCCGGGACAAGTTTTAAGAAATGCCGGGATATAGAATTGCCGAAATCCCCAAAAATTCCGGGATTTCCCAATTGACATCCTTAGTAGGCAGGTAGGTAGAGGTGGCCGTCCACCCAAGAAATTCTAATAGACGCACTTAGACCAAATGGGGACAATTGTGATACCATAGTTTTCATCATGGATTTCTGTTTCCTTTCATTTGACGCTTAAAACTGGTAATTATTAAATTTTAAAATTAACTCTACTTAAAGTAGCAATGAATTATTTTACATTGTTTTTTATATTTATTATATATATATAAATAAAATGTATATTTTTATCAAGCAAAATGAGATGTTTACTTTGTACAGAATGATTAAACATGACACACACCACGGTTGAGAAAGCTATTTTTAAGCAAAAAAGCTACTGCTATGTCCGGAAGATATTACAAAAAAACTATATACTGTCATATTTGATAACGACTATCTTGTTGAAGCTACATCTGCCAAATTTATTTTGGTGTTAGTTGGGTGTTCTTCCTGACCCTTATTTTCATTCAAAAATCATCTTCAGCGATAAGGCTCATTTCTAAATCAATAAAAACGTGAACGAACAAAATTGTCGCATTTCGGACGACACCAACCCACATGAGATCTAAGAGCGCCCAATGTATTCCGAAAAAGTCATTGTTTGTTAGGGCTGTTGGCCTAATCGATCCATATTTCATAGATATAATATACATATAAGCATATTATATATTGATTCTTGAAGTTATGTCTTTGCAAACCCGACTCACAAAAGACACGCAGAATTTTGTAACTAACGTAACGAATTACCGACAACTTCGTGTAAAAATGTTCCCATTGTAGTAATCCTGAAACGCACATACGAGAACACTCTTATTTACTAAGAAATATCCTTATATAAACGTAAAGAAAAAATATTTAAATTTTTACTAAGTTCAAATACACTTGTGTGTATGTACATACAACATACATATATGCATCGTATATACATACACATATAAGTCTAAGTGTGTTTGTTTTTTTATTTTTTGACGAAAAAATTTTGAGCATTAAAAAGGGGGTTGACGATTACAATGAAAAAAAAGAAGAAAACGTAGAAGTGAAACAAAGAAATTTGAGCCAAACGTAAACGACAGTGATAACGGTGAATGAATAGAAAAGGAAGTACATATAAGTAAAAAAATTAAGTCCAAACTATTTACATATTAGTCCCGAATTGTATTTCTATTTTTAGAAATGAAGTTTAAAACCTCGCGAGCGAATGTCGCCCAATCTTCCTCAGGTTTTGAGACTTACAATGCTGTCATACTGAATATTTTCGTCTCTAAAGCATATACATTCAGAATCATTAAAGCAGACATTAGAGGCAATGATAACGTCGAAAATCTTCAGGCACTCGTATAACTGCAGTCCCACATACACACAATTTTTTTTTGGCATTGCAAGCAAACACGATAGCCTGTTCTAGTGAGTGACGTTTATTATTTCTGATATTTTTTGACAATGAAATGACAACAGTTGTCATTACAATACACTATCAAATTTGCATACGTTGTCACAAAATGACAAATGTGTGTACGCAGATTAAATCTCCAAATAATAGCTACACTTATCTTAAATACCTATAATCAATACATATATGGAAAGGGTAGGGAAATTTGTTTATCCCGAATTTATGCTAGATGTACTTTGGTCGCCGTAGTCTAGTAGGCAGTGTGTTGGCTTATTAGACGTGAGACCGTGGTTCGAACATCAGCTCCAGCCCATACATCGGCGACTTCCTCTCAGAAGTCTTCTGGCAAAAAACTCTGAGAGTTAATAAAATTGCCGCTAAAAGTTTCTCAAAAATCTATTGTTCGGAGTCGACTTTAAACTGCAGATCCCGCCACTCACAGATAAGATTAATATACAGGTATATGAACACAGGTTGAAGAACAATTAATTTAAGTTAGTTCGAGTTTTAAATAATGAAGTTTTTAAAAGCTGCACTGTACTAAAATATTTAAAACTATTTACAGAGGAAAAAATTCGATATTGGAAGCAGAATTAAAGAAAGAAGAGGTATGGGAAAAAACAGATGTCGTGCCTACGTAACATTAAATATTGGATGGGGTTAAAAACAACAAAATATGAAATTAATGTGAAAACTATATAGATGCGAATGATTTTTTCCGCTTAGTAGTAAATTCTTTGAAAGGAATTTAAGAAAAAAATTTAATCAATTTAACCACAATCGTGCCACGAGGTGTGGAAATACTTTGAAAAGAAAAGAGAACAGCATTAAGAACTGCTTTAATTTTGTAGCATAAAAATAATTGTTTTAGTTTAAATGAAAAGTTTTGTTTGTTTTGTCCAATTTTTTTTTAAATAAATAAAGAAATTTTTTAGAGTTGTAAGCAATGTTTTTTTGTCCGATGCTGTATGTGTATGTTCATAGTATTATTTGTATAAGAATAAACAGAAGAAGTCGCCGTGGTGTAGTAGGTAGTGTGTTGGCTTACTATTCGTAAAGCCCGGGTTCGTATCCCAGGTCAGACATCAAAAATGAAATATGAAAAAAAAAATATTTCTTCGGCGACTTCCTCTCAGCAGATTTCTGGCAAAAACTCTGAGAGTGAAATAAACTGCCATGAAAAAGTTTCTCAAAATTCTGTCGTTCGGAGTCGACGTTAAACTGTAGGTCCCGCCACTCACGTATAAAATTAACGCACACAACATGAGTGGTGTGAGAAGCTAGGCCGTAATCCTGACTGAAGGGTTGTAATGGCCAATTATGTATGTATGTATAAACACAAAAACTAATAAAAAATCAAATTTGCAATATGTTTGGAATTTTATACCTTCTGTTTATACGGGTTATTGGGTGTTGGGTTAGTATTTGGGTAAGAAGGGTAGGGTATATAAGGATATGAAAGTACACAAACCTTTTTGATATTTATATGTGTTTGTCTATATGTTAATAATAAATGTGATTAAGAATTTTATTTTGTTTAAAAACGTTATAAAAAGTATTTATGTTTTTATTCAAGAATAATATGTATGTTTTTTTTTCAAATGTTTATTTTGTCACAAAGTTTATGTTTGATTATGCTAGTATGTTTATTTTATAATTTATTCAGAATTCAAATTTCACTATTAATTCACAATATTCAATATAACTTCGTTCAGGCGCGTAAGGCTTTTATGTAGTTGTTCGTCTTCTAAGGATCGATAATCAACTGATCAACAAGGATCTAAATAATTTTGTTGAAGGTGTTGATGCAATAGTGATTAAGGATTTTATTTTGGCTCGTATTTAAAAACGTTATAAAAACATTTAAAAACGTTATAATCAACTGATCAACAAGAATCTAAATAATTATATTGAAGGTTTGATGAAAGAGTCTTAATGAATGTGTGTATATGTGTATATTACCGTGATTATAAAAGTATCGATTTTACAGTTCTGAATAGTAGTGTTCATAATACCTGTTGGGATCAGATCTACTTACTGGACAATGTAAATGACCAAGTGGCACTAATTCAGGAAAATGTTCGTCTGCTATGTGACAGATGTGTTCCTGTCAGAACTAAGCTTGCTAGAGCCGAACACCAACCTTGGTTTAATGCTGAAATTAAAGCATTAATTGATAATCGCGACATTGATAACAGGCGATGGAAAAGGTCCAGAACGGACGACCTGAAAGCCATTCATAAATCCAGTCGTAGTGAGGTTACTATACGCATTAAAAGGTCAAAAACATTGTTTTACGGCAGGAAATGTTTTATGTAATTCATTACCACATTATGACTTCGTCCGATTTTTCTACCGATTTCGCGATAAGAATAATTTTCAGAATGGTAAAAATCCGACGAATTTAAAGAACTCTTTCTTCCCATATTGATTTATCTAACTGCAGTCACAAACTGTGACTTTAATTTTATTTGGTTTTTATGAAGCTTTATTACAACCGTCTACTGATTTATGATAAAAATGAACGTGGTACTATTCCGTTGAACCAAAAAATAAATGAAAAATTTAATACTTGACTACAAAGAAAGTGAAAAAGTACCGTTATAAAACATTTTTATACTATTTTTTTGTGTTTAAATTATCATTTACAGTATTAACTATTTTTCTGCAAAACAAAATTTTTTTATTCTATGTGTATTTGTAAGTTATACAGTTTTTTTAATTTAAAATATGTTGGTTCTATCCTGATGAACCGCAGTGTACTTCTCCTGATATCGATGTAAACGCTTTCAATGACAAATTTGCTAACATTAATGTTCCGATCCATGATAGTAACATATATAGCGATCTTTTTTTGTTCCGCTCGAAAATCCCTTTAGTTTTCGTTGTGTTAATCAGCTTGAGGTTTTGGAATGCTTATCTTCTGTTAAATCGAATGCGGTTAGTTCTGATGACTTGGATCCTCTGTTTTTGAAAGCTTTGTCACACAGACTTTTGCCGTATCTCACACATTTATTCAACACGGTTTTAACTATGTACTCCTTCCCTGATGAATGGAAACAGTCGAAAATCATTCCCATCCCTAAATCCAACAATTCGGGCCAATTGCTATTGTTCCATTCCTGTCTAAAGTAGTGGAAAATCTCATAGCTAGACAAATTAACCATTATCTCGTGAATAACAATTTCATATCTGATAAACAATCGGGATTTATGAAATCTAGGAGCTGCACTACTGCTTTAGTCAATGTAGTTGAAGACCTTAGGTTGAAACTAGATGAAAATCACATAGCGTTTTTAGTTCTTTTGGATCACACCAAGGCTTTCGACACGGTTGATCACAAAATATTATTGAAGAAGCTACAAACTCTCTTTCATTTTTCTAATTCAGCTTGCAGTCTTATACGCTCTTAACTTATGAACAGATCACAACGAGTTTACCTAAACGGCAACATCTCGAATTCACTAAACGTTGGAAGAGGTATTCCTCAGGGATCAATATAAGGGCCTCTTTTGTTCTGTATATACATTAATGACCTACCTGATGTTTTGGATAATTGTAGTGTACATATTTTTTTTTTTTGTAAAACCAGCACTCAGGGGATAGCCCCTACTCATGCAATGCATTGTGCAGGTTTAGGAAAATAGGTTATAGGAAGGTGGAAAGAGGGAGTAGAGTTTGTGGACATTTGATTTAAACTCAAGATGCGAACGGCAAGGAAAAGAGTTGCTGCTAGGTGACTATATAATGGCCAGTGCTATACCTTCACCACTAGACAGTCTACAGCAATCGTCCCCAAGAAACCCGCATCTTAAGGTTATTTGAGTTCAGATATTTAAATTTTTCCGGTTAAGTGTATGTAATAGGTATGTATGTATGTAAAAGGTTATTTTAATAACTATTTCGTTTGATGGTGTTGTTGTTTAAAACCTGTAATTCTTGACCGCGAAATTGTTATTGTTTTGGTTTTGTTTTATTTTGATTTTGTTTTAATTTTGTTTTCTTTTTAATTTTAGCATTTTAATATTTTTGTTATTGTTTGTGGATTATTTTAAATTGTTCTGGTTTTCGTAAAAACAAAATGTAATAGGTATGTATGTTGTAATAGGTTATTTTTAATAAATATTTCGTTTGATGGTATTGTTGTTTAAAAACAAAAATAGACGAACGACACAAAATAGGCGGACAGTGCGATTACATCTGCACACGACGGATGACAAAGCACTACTACGCTGATGACGTTCAGTTTTATAGGAGCACACGTATTGAAGATATCCATCTATGTATAGACACCATCAACTGTGATTTACAAAAAATTGACAACTGGGCCAGGGCCAATGGACTTTGTTTGAATCCCTCTAAATCAAAAAGTTTACTACTCTCCAGAACTAGGAGAACACTTGTTGTGCCAGATATTATTATCAGGGGGAATAAAATTGATTTTGTTGAATCTGCATCCAATCTGAGTATTATCTTTAATGGTCGGCTAACGTGGTCTAGCCACATTAATGTCATCGTTGGTAAAGTTTATGGTATGCTTAGAAACTTATGGGCTATTATAGATTCGACTCCCTTTGCCATACGTATGCAACTGGCTAAAACCTATTTGATTCCTATTCTCTTCTAAGGATCTGAAATTTTCACAAACTGTGATACTGATGATAAGCGGAAACTCAACTTGGCTTATAACAATACAGGCAGATATGCATTTATTAAGGGACGTCAAAACCATATATCTCAATTTTCTTACCAGATATTTGGGGTTAATTTTGCTAGTCTCTTAAATATTAAATACCTTATTCTCCTCCATAAGATTATTACTTTAAAGCAGCCAGTATACTTATTTAGTAAAATTACATTAGCTAGATCCAACCGCGGTATGAAAATTATCCAACATAGACATAGGACTCTTTTGTCACAGCGCCAGTTTTTTATACACACTATCAGTCTTTGGAATACTTCACCTAATTATATTCAAAACATAGGCAATGCAATTATGTTCAAAAAGGAGTTATACAATTCATTTAAGTAGTCTTTAATTATTTTGTACATTTCTACTTTCTATTTTTATTAGTGATTTTTTTCATTTTCCTAATTTAGTCTTCAAATTTTTATTGATACTCTATTTATATATTTTTCTTTGTTTGTGTATATTTCTTGGTTTTGGTATATACTGTTATTCGTATTTTTCCTACTATATTTTTTAACTATATTCATTTCTTTTTAATCCTAAATTTTTCTTCGATTGCTATATGTTCTAATTCATTTCTAATTCTACATTATTCCTTACATTTTCTTACTTATTTTATCAATGATTTTTTATTACTTTCTTTGGTGAACTCCCATAGCACTATCATTTATAAGATTAATATCTTGTTGTGCTATGATTAATATTAAATAAATAAAAAAAAAATATAAAAAAAAATAAAAAAAATGTATATTGTGAATGTTGATGTGTGTTAGAGATGTTATTGATATTATATGTGTAAGGGATATTAGAACATCCTTCCGGGCCGGCAATCTGTGAATAAAAAGACAATTATTGCCATATAAATATTTATGTGTTCGATTAAGGAGTAAGGGTATTGTTGGGTAAAAACAAGCAATCAAACACTTGGGTAAATGTTTTAGCCTAAAAGGATCCCATGACCAACCAACCAAGCGTTGAGTTCTGTGCAATTAGTGAACCCTTTCCGATATGGATCACATTGGGCTGTAATATAGTATAGTATAAAAAAAAAAACCGATTACAGTTTGCCAATATGATTGTGATACGTCACCATCAATGTTAACATTACATTTCACATTTGCTTCAATATTATAATTATTTAGTGATGTCAATTAAACAATGTTTTTCTCAACAAGTATATAATTCGTCGCCAATCTCGACGGACACAATAAGAGGAACCCATATTCGGTTCAATTTTTACCTTCACGTAAGTCTGACCTTCAACCTTAAATGAGACCAAACCTCTGTCTCGTACCACTGATGTCGCAATAGTAGACGTGCTTATAGTTGACCCTAGCCGTAGGTATAAATGTTTTTAGCGAGGCTGGCATTATCAATGGAGAACTTGTCGATGTTGTTAACGTTGTCCGTGGGTATTGGCACCGCATCTCTCTTCACGGTGACCGCTGGAGATTGTGCTCTGGCTTATTTGCTAATAATTCGCTCAGGTCCATGCAAAGTAGAGTGATGTTTACCGCCACACGTATTGCATTTTGCGGAACAAGTGCACTTTAGAACACCGTATAACCAGTATAGAAACGCAATTTTGACGTTTACCAGCGAATTATGAAAGGGACAGCAAATATTACCAAAAAGTATTTCTGTCCCTCCCTGATTGTAACTCTGTTTTGTTTATTTATGTTTTTTTTAGTTTTTGGAGCGGGTTTTTTATATTGGCGAGAGTTAATAAAAAATGTAATTTTTGTGTGAAACTATTAATAAATAATAAAATAACTAATAACAATAACAAATTTTAACTTTTTCTTTTAAGAAATTAAGAAATATTGGAAACTTTCAGCAAGAAAAATTTTTTATGAGCAGTACGTCTTATTTTGATCTTGATATATTCAGCTTCTTACTTACCTTTTGCACAAGAAATTATATTCATTGTGACCAAAAACTACACACATGTCGATTAGTAATTAAATATTTAAGAATCTTTAAACTTTTCATTGAAGAAATTGAAAAATATTCAAATTTTCCCTTTTTTAACACAAAATAAATGTTTGTTTACATTTAATTTTTCTGCTTTATCCGCCAGTTTTCACTCTGTACATCTGTTGCTTCTAACACATTTGATTCGCAAAACATTATAACATTTTTTTCTCCCTCTAAATTGGCTAATAATTTGCTGCTATTAGCGTTTGTCAAACGTCAAAGGTTTCTATACTGGTTATACCGTGCTTTAGAATCAAACACTATTGTGTAGCTTGAGCACATTTCGGTATTTTTGTCACAAGTTCATTTGGTCGAACCTACGATAGTCTCTCAAACGGTGGTTGGCCTTACATATACCGCAATCGTAATGTTTTCGGATTTGCTCGCGTTCGTTACGACGCTTATGACGTGGCAATTGTTTTGATGATCTGTTATGTTTCTGGCACTTGTTGGGTGTGGATTAATAAATATGTATTAGTGAAGGTGAAGAGTGGGTTAATTAATGCCCGAAATGGGTGGGTGGTCAATTTCGGGTGGATAATATTAGTGGATTTGGGTGAATAGCTTGGTAAGTAATGAGGTTAGTATTCTGTGTGAGCAATGGGTTATTAGCAAGGTAAATATGGAAGATTATCAGAAGGAGTTTAATTATTGTGTGAGTTGGACTACGACCTTGGTTATGGGCCGAGTGAATGTTCCCGTTGATGTTCGTAATTCGACTACTCTAGGCAGTCCATCGGAAACCGGCTGAGTTTCGGTTACTCGTCCGAGTAACCATTCATTTGAGGGTCTTGTTTTATGACGACAATGTCAACGACTTCCGCAGGACGTTTGGGGATTCCTCATTTATGTCGTTTATGGAGTTACTTCAAATATTCATCCTTCCATTTTTTACAAAACTGATGGTGTTGAATCTTCAACCTTTGCCATCTGTTTGCTAGGATAATATTTTCGTTACCAATCTAATTCGGTTTAGAACACATTCTCTGAGTACCAACCATACCATCACTTTCGGACAAAACCCAGGAAGTTTTAATATTCGAAACAGGTCAAATCTTAGAGTTCCTCGATGCAGGTTAGAGCTAACCAAACAGAGAGTATATTATATAGGCGGAGAAAGGTTAATAATTTGCCAAACGACTTAAAGCTTATTCAAAAAATTTCTATGTTTAAGTCCTTTTGTAAAGAGTTTTTATTGAACTCAATCGAAACGCTTTTAATATAATAAAATTGATATGACTTTCCCCAATATTTTAATATTTTTTATTCCTTTTAAAATAGATATTTAATAGTTGTATAAGTTCTTTTTTAAAATTTTCTTTTTATTTGTACATACACTATATTAAATTAGTTTTTGTCAACTTGCCTCAATCAATATTGTAAAATCAATTTTTGTTCAAATAACTTGACGGGCTTAAGGGTCTTGAGTTGAGGCATACTTTTATTCTAGCTTATAGGGTTGCTAGTTCCTCAAAAGTATATTTTAAATATGTCATTTTTTTTGATATGGGAATTCAAGGTCTTCACTCCAGCTTCCCACAAGCCTCCCATATGTGGAGTTCCGGGTGGGATAAAGTGCCACGTCAAGTTTTGGAAGCTATAGGTTGATGGAACCAATCCCTACAACTGTTTGAGAAATTCCTGTCGCTCCTTTTTAATCAGTTGGCTGGCTCCAACGAAGTTACTTCCATTATAGGAATATATGGCGACAGGGTATCCCCGCCTCTAAAAGAATCGGGCAAATGCTGCCACAAATGCTTGGTTAGATAGGTCAGATGTGGGTTCTAAGTTAATAATAGCTAATAATTTAGCAAAGGCGCTCGAATGGAGTGTCGTTCATCATATGATAAGCTGTTGGAATTTGCCAATCTGCTAGTTGTGCGCATGATATTCCTTGTGTCTAAGAAGGGTGTGAGGGTCAGTAAATTGCTTTTTTTGGGTAAAGGGTTTTATCTTTTCAGACACTAATATTCTTCATTGAAATATTGTGTCTGAAAAAGAATTATTAGTCTACCACGGGTAGTTTTGACCTCATGCGCATCAAGTTCAATACTCGGGTCGGTTAATAGTCTATTAAGTCTTTCGTCAATAGATTGTGGATTTTTTCGATCCAGAACTTTGCTGTCATGTCGAATTCCATTTCTTCGAGTAAATGATATATATATAAATGATATATATATACATATATA
Organism: Sarcophaga subvicina; assembly: GCA_936449025.2. Taxonomy (NCBI): domain Eukaryota; kingdom Metazoa; phylum Arthropoda; class Insecta; order Diptera; family Sarcophagidae; genus Sarcophaga; species Sarcophaga subvicina. Next base: position 8,718,164 of record OW388085.2, read on the forward strand.
TATATGTTCCTCTTACTCCTCTAGGGAGCATAGGGCCACAATGATGAGCGATCACAAAATCGATAGACATATGAAAATATTCCAAGTGCTTTGGATCATTTAGAAAATCTTTCCAAACTATCCTGGGTGGGATGAGTAAAGTTCATAGATATTTTTGGGTCTACAGTCGCCGAAAACAACTGAAAAATTTTAGCTTCAGCTTGAGCTTCGAAGGGTAAATATGATGTTGGCTACTTGGTTAATTCCACCATAACCTGTCGTCCTTGAGTTCGTCGGCGTTGCAACCACGTCTAGCAACATCGGCTGGGTTGTCATAAGAGGCCACGTGACTCCAGCTCTTGGTTGCTATCGCTTCGACTATTGCAGACACACAGTTTGTCACAAAGGTGTTTCAAGTAGTCGGGGGTTTGTTGTGTCACCCCAAAACTATTGAGAAGTCAGTCCAGAAATGCATTGGGTATTGAGTTAATCGCAGCTGGGTAATAATATTCTGTGCCATTTTTGGCAATAACCCTGCACCACAAAGTTCTAATTTCGGAAACGAAATGACTTTGATAGGTACAACTCTCGTGTTAGCGAAGAGTAGGGTTACAGATATAGGTCCATTTATGGGTATAACTCGTGCGTATAAAATCGCTGAGTATACTTTTTCAGAAGCATCTAAAAAGCCATGAAACTCAATTTTTGCTGAAGGTGAAAAATTTATCCATCTAGGAACCCCAATATATTGTCAATATTATCATAAAACTGCATATATTTGAGCCATTTAATAAGGGTGAGTGGGTTACGATATTCATCCCAAGCTATATTATACTGCCAAATTTGCTGCATTATTATTTAGGCGGATATGATATTTGGTGTTAACCAACCAGCTGGATCAAAAAGTTTAGTGATATCAGATAAGACTGAACACTTAGTGTAGGCTGGTTTTCTCTCTATTTTGAGGTACTCAAAGAAAAAATTATCTTTTGGATTCCACCGAATGCTTAGGGTTTTAGGGTTTTTCGATTTCGGAATGCTTGGGCAAATTATATAATAGTTCTTGGGTATTTGATGTCCATTTTCAGAGAGGAAAACCAGCAGCGATCAACTGTTTTTGAGCGATTCCAGGTTCTCGAACAGTGTGAGCACCGGCTAGCACATCATCGACGTACATAATATATCTCAAAATTTTAGATGCAATTGGGTGGGTATCTTGAATGTATTTAGCTAATCTCTGTAGGGTTCTGATAGCTAAATAAGGGACACAGTTGTAGTTCGTAATTTTGAATGGGTTCGTTGACGCTTTTACGGAATAATATTCTCTGATTGGGTGTGTAGGTAGGGTTTAATTGAATTTGCCTATACATTTTTGTAAAGGCGGCATTAAAAACAATCTTATAAAAGCGCCATCTCAAGATTGAAACAACTAAATCTTGTTGTAGGGTAGGACCAAAGTGTAGTGAATCATTCAAGCTGTTGCCGTTCGAAGTTTTGCTCGATGCATTAAAAACAACTTGAACTCGATCGGGTTTAACAACAGCATGATGGGTAAATAATAATGGGGTAAGTGGGGTAAGTAATAATAATGTTTAAATAAGTGTTAGGGTTATAAATTATGGGATTCTTAAATACTGAGCCATCGCTATGTGGCGAGAGTTTCCTAACTCAATTCGAGGGTTACGAAATGGAAGAGTTACTTGATAACGGTCATTGGGTAAACGATGGATAGTTGTCGTGTAAATTTTCTCACAAGTATAATCATTTTCAGATTGAATGAGTTCTTGTGGAACTTCTTCAATTTCCCAAAATTTGGTTAAAAATTTATGAAGCTTGACAGAACTGTAATAAGAAACGATTCTTCGGGTAGGGAAAGAATCTTGTACTGGTCCGGTTAAAATCCAATCAAACCTAGTTGCTTGAGCTATGAAACTTTTTTTCTATATAACTTTCTTAACACCAACTCTGATAATTTGTGGGTAAAAACCGCTACCTATTATAACATCAAATGGGCGGCTTTCATAAAATTTAGGATGAGCTAATGGGATGCTGTTCAACTTCTTGAATATTCAGTGAAAATTCCTTATTCGTGTTAGAACCAAGATGTATACCACATATCTTGTTCGAACGTGCTGAAACAACTTTATTTAAACTTGAGATCTCAGCAACTATCGGTAGGATGGGTAAGTGTAATTTGCGTAATTAATTGTAATTAGCTTATTCGAAATGAATAGAAATTTGAAGCTGGGTCAATAGCGGCTGTGCTCTAGCAGGGAATTTTTCACCGTGTATTTTAATATTCAAAGCAGCTGCGCCTAATAATTTAGCTCTGTCATATAATTGGGTTTTGCTTGATTGGGTTTTGTTAGAGAAAGAATGTATTGCATTTGACATAGGAGTTTTTCGTCATTTTGTGGGTTAGTGTTTGGGTTGGGTTTGTGTAATAGGGTGTTATCTCTGCCACCGCAGTATCTGCACGTAGATGTACTTCGACATTCTGATACCATATGGCTAATGGCCAGACAATTGTAACAAATAACATTCTTTCTTACGAATTCAAATCTTTCCTATACTTCCAGGGATGTAAATGATAAGCATTCCCTCAATGTGTGGCTATTTTTGCACAGTTCGCACAATGAACCATCGAGTTCTTCTTGGGTTTTTGGGTAATTATGGGTATTTGGATGGGTTTGGGTAGAATTCGAAGGTTTGCTCTGAAATTGAATTTTGTTTGAAAATAGCGTATCCTTTCTGTCAAATTGTTTCCTGATGTCCTGGAGGAATTTGGGTTTTGGGTGAGTGTTTGGGTTAGGGTTATTATTACTTTCCGGAACATCATGGACAGAAGTGAGTTCTTTGAACGTATTTGTTAGAAATACATCCATATCAGTCCAGGAAGGCATTTCAGTGCAATCCTGTAACGTTTTCCCAAATTCTCTTCTGGTTTATTTGGGTAATTTTGTTAAACAGAGATATGCAATGATAGGATCCCAATTGACCGTATCTATCTCCAATATAGTTAAATTTGCAATACAGCAATTTATCTTTCTCTAGAGATTTCTTATTGAAACACTGCAGGTAGTGTTCCATAGGTCGCTGGTTCACGTCCTGTTCGAAGGACCAATGTTTATACGAGTTATAGGGTGTAGGGTTAGTATTTGGGTAAGCAGGGTGGGGTATATAAGGATTTTTCTATCTATCCTACACAAACCTTTTCGATATTTATATGTGTTTGACCATATCTTAATAACAAATGTGATTAAGAATTTTATTTTGGCTTTTATTTAAAAACGTTATAATCAACTGATCAACAAGAATCTAAATAATTATGTTGAAGGTGTTGATGAATGTGTGTATATGTGTATACTGTGAATGTTGAGATGTGTTAGAGATGTTATTGTTATGTGTGTAAGGAATATTGGAAGGCAGGGTTAGGGTTGAGCAAATTTTTTCACCTTCTGAACATCTTCTTTTAGAACTTACTTTGAATTATGAAAAAGTCAGTTTAACAATACGTTCATATAAAACATACAAATTCTATCAAATTATAATTAATTTAAGATTTGGATTGATATTAACTTATTATGAAACTAAAAGGTGAGTAATTATTACATGTCATGCTCGAAGCTACAAACCGAAAGCATCGGAATTTTCAAGGCAATGAACTTTTGACTATTTTATTCTACATCAAACAAAATTTAAATTTAAATTTTTCGAACTTTTAATAACAATAACAACTTTTTATCTAGATTAGCACAAAATAAAATTGCGCCATGTTGAAGCTAGATGAGGTCAAAAATATTCATAGCGTTTTTTATAATATATCTGACAAGAGTATGAATTTTTTTGTTCAATACAATTTCTTTGCCGCAAATTGCTTTAAGTACAAAAATAAATATAATCAACCATATTCTTTATAATTTAGTTTATATTTTATGTATGTATGTATATCAAACGATTATTAAGAATTATTTTTTGAAGACATGCTTACCTGAAAGCGTATTATACGAAGCGCAGTGAGAGGAATCGTCATAGGTGCTGCAAACGGGGTGTACCAGAACAAGAGATGCCCAAGAAATCACCATACACATAGCTAAAGATGCGATACTCTTTAAGACGACAGGACCGAATAGAATATTTCCAACACAACAAATGAGTTGGGCTTCGTATCAACTCATCATGTTGGAATTTACAACGCCTGCCAAACATATACATATACACCTAAAAATTGGAATGCGGTCGTTATGCGACCTCAAAGGCTTTTCGTCTGATTAGTCACAACTTCTTATTGCTTAAAATCATGGAACGCATTGTCGATACCATCTTGAAGAGTATCTGATGAAAGACTGAGTTTTAGATAACGTGACTACATCAAAGGAAAATTAGTGGTGTCCGCTCTACACGAAGTCACCGACTACATAGGGACGTCCCCAGATAACAGTATGCTGTATGCATTAATATTGAGGGAGCCTTCAAAAATATTTGAACCGATACAATAATCCAATTCTTAGATGAGATTCAGGTGAACCAGGCGCTCATCATCTGGTTTGACCGTATACTAAGGCATATATGTATAAATTGCTGCGCGATAAGAGATAGTGTGAAAAGAGGAACACTCCATGGAGGCATACTTTCACCTCTCATGTAGATCACAATTATTCACAGCCTTCTGAGGATATTAACCGCCGATGGACTTGAACCAGTCTGCTACGCGGACGACGTGCTGGTACTTCTGAGGGGTAATAATCCGCACCAATTGTGCAATAGAGTGGAACACGCTCTGAATATAGTATACAATGCCGCACGCTCAAGGGATCTGAATGTGAACCCGGATAAGACCGAGATATGTATCTTTACAAGAAAGACGAAGATTGCTCATTATGATAGTCTTTGCTTTCTTAACAAAGAGACAAACAAACAAACTGCGTTTAAATATCATTTAATCGTAGTCATAGCTGTAGATGCAAATATTTTTTTACTTATTCTTACAAAAACAGTAATTTAAACATAAATGGAGAATAAAATATTGTAAGGAGTTTCTAAGCTTTCTGTGGTAATTGTTTAGCAAACTATTAAGGTCCACCAATATATGCATGAAAACTATTGCAAATTTTTCAAGGAACTTTTATTTGTGAGCAAAACTTGTTTGTTGAGGTCAGTTACATGTTACAGAGTGTAAATATTACGTTTTATGGATATCTCTAACAGTAACCGTTACATTTACTGTTAGCTTCAACTAAACTATAAGTTCTATACCAGCCAATATGAAAACCATATTTTTCTAGCGTTAATATGGTTTTCATTCCAGCGTTTTCTTTTTTTTTTTTTTTTGAAGCCATGGAAAAACTGTGGACAATTTTTTTAGGTTTGCTGTCAGTAGGGCGTGTCTCAGTTATATTTCCAACAAATAAAGATTTAATGCGATGCAGCCAACAGCTGTAACTGGAGTTTAAGAAATCAAGCTTTCGCTGAATTCGTGGAAAAATATAATAAAACACACACGTATACAACAATATTACCATTCTTGAATATGAATTTTTTAAAAATTCTTTTCAGTTTTTCTATACCCTATGAAAACTAGTCTCAAGTACACATATCTGTGTAGACACCCCCAAAAGGTAGATGAGCAACAAAACAAACACACATAATAAGACATTATTTCTCTTCTTTACTCCTTTTTTTCTTTCCTCTTTTACTTTTTGTTTCTTTTGTTTTCTGCCCTAAAAGGAATAAAAAATTGAAAGACTAAAATTGTAAACGAAAAATAAAATAAAAAGTGTTTACCCTACAACATGCGAAACAGTAAGAAAAGTTAATCCCACAGTGTACAGGGTCAATGTCTTCAGAAAAAATAACAGAAGCGCAATGACAGTCTCATCCTTTTCATTATGCCACACCATAAAAAGTATGAAGATAAAGTTATTGCAAATCTGGGAAATTCATCATTTTTTTCCCACCTCTACGTCTCGCAACTTTTACAAAGTTTCACCTTAACCCACAAAAAGGTACTTTAGACTGACTTAACGCTTTTTTTCATTGAAACGATATCAAAAACTTTATTTCTTGCGATGGAATCTTGTTGCTAAGGCAAGGATTGTTTAAAAAACATAATATGGCTCGTTTAAAGGGAAGAGCAGTCAGATTTAGAGACAAGGCATTTAGAAATCGACATGACAACAACTATGCGCCAACTTATTTGTGAACTTATAATATGAAACTGCACATTTTTGGCTGCATTATTTTAATGCAATTCTAACTTGCTGGGTAGCAATCAAACAATATCAGAATTCGAAAGTGTATAAATAACTATGGTTAGTATGTTGTTTCAGGATCGGTTGCTATTTCATAATGTACTGGTATTTCTCCATTTTGTTGGAAGGCTGCTAATGTAGCACTAATACCCAGTGGTGTTTGGCTAATTTTTTTTTACCGGAACGCATTCCAGACTCCTTTTCACGGTTCGGAAAAACAAGCCGGTTCGTTCCGGTTCGGGTTCGGCTCAAACCCTTGTTTATAAAAATACATATAAAAATTCGTCAAAAATTAGAAAAAAAATCAAAAATCTTTTTAATTTTTTTTTTCAAAACGTCAGTCAATTCTCGTTATCAGAAATCATCTTTAGTTCCGGAACGCGTTCCTGTCCAAAAAGGAAGTACCGGAACGACGTTCCGGAGCGTTCCGTCTCGACGACACCACTGCTAATACCCAAAAAGAATGAGTCCAATAACTATGAAAACTGCCTCCATATGGCAATATGTTCACATTTTTCAAGGTTATAACAAATTCAATTACCCTGACACAACTTATTCTTTTGAATTAGATTGTAAATCGAATCGATTGAATAGTTCAAAATCTCCGTAGTTGTCTCGCTTGTAGGAATGGCTTAAATATTTTGGAGTCAGTAGTTGATAATCTCGGCATGAACGTCCAGTACGAAGTCCACCTCCACCAAATTAAGTGAAATATAAACTTTCTTCCATCTGATCACCTTACTATTTAGAGCATCTATGGATATCAGTCACAATGAATGAAACACTACTCTCATATATGGGCGGATGTTTATTCATGACAGTAGAGTTGTGCTTCACTGTTTTATCGTTTTTCATAAGTGGTCTAGTAGAATAAAGAAACTTGTTCCCTAAAATTTAATATTTTTAAGTAATACACATCCGCACCTAGTCGCGGATCGCACAAAACATTTTAAGAAATAATTCGTTCTTTGAGTTTAAACAAATTCAAACCTTGAGTCGATAATAGCGGACGTTTTAAATATTTCTCGGTCCTTTCGACCTACTAGCCGGTTTTAATTAATGTTGCAAAAGCTTTGTGTTGTACAAAACTATCTAAACCACATTCCTCCAGAATTCAATTTTAGAACAAACACTTTAAAGATAAATTATATGCTTGTCAATCCCACACCATATAATTATTTTAATGTTCTACAAACCTTTGAGGAGTTCCACGATAAACAATAAAATATCTTGTAGACAATAAACTTCATTACCTATTTAAAACGTGAGGACATTAACGATATATTCCCAAACTAATGTTAAAAAAACACGTTAAAAAATTAAAATTTTCTTAAGGTTTTAGGGAAGCTTGACTGTCGCATTGGAATGACTGTCAATAAATATTATTCCTACAAAATACAACCAATACAATGTGCAATCCATACATCTTTCCTCTACGTTTGTTTGTAGGTTTAATTTTAGTAGAATTTTCATGAATATGGGTGATTTTTTATACTTTTTTCTTTTTACTTAATTTTTAAATTCTTTTTTACTTTTTTTTAGTTTTCAGTCCTCTAGCATTCATACACTATTAGACAATGCTGTGTTAAGCTTGTGCTGAGAATTTCACGAAAAATTTCCATGGATTTGGTTATCAAGCCAGCCAACCACCAACATATCCACTAAAAAACGGGAAAAATTTGAAATAAATGAAACGCGACAAAAAATAAAGATGAAAAAAAACGACAAGAAAAACTAGAAAAAATATAAAAAATATTGTACTCGTATACATAAATTGTAGACATACATTCATGCAGTCGGTTGTACAGACATCCATTGTTCATATGTATGAATGTATATGGAAAGGAAAAAGTCTTGAGTTTGGCATACAATAAACACATGCTCAACACACGAAAACCTCAATTGTACGACCTACTCATAAATGTACGTATACACATGCATATAATAATAAGAATAAATAGTAGTAAAATAGAGCGATTAATCCGACTATAATATATCCTTATATGCCTATCGAAATGTAATAGGAAAATTGTAGAGTTATTTTCCTATATGTAAGAAAGTGTTAATTGATTAAAAGGTGAAAAGAAAACAAAGTTTTTTCAAGTCAAACGAGTTTAAGCCATTTTTAGCATTTGTTAGGTAATTGAAACGAGAAGCCTGAGTATAGAAACCTGCCTTTTATCCGAATACTAAAACAAGCGTATGGATCGATTCCAGCCCAATGTAATCGAGGTATGTTTATGCAAACCAAACAAAGTTTTTGCCAGAAAACTGCTGAGATGAAGTCACCGAAGAAATATTTTTTCATATTTTCGTTTTGATGTCTGACCTGGGATTTGAACCCTGGCCTTAAGTCTAATAAGCCAACACACAACCTACTAGACTACGGTGACTTCATAAATATAAATAATAAAACTAAATTTATTTTTTATGGTTTTTTATTTTCATCAATTATGTTAATTTAAATTTTTTATGTGTATTTGCAACGCAAATTTTCAGTAACATCGATTGGAGAAGGAACGCAACTGTTGTTTGATCGAAATCCAGATTGTTTTTCAAAACACAAATTATTTTCATATATGTATTTACTGATTTGAGCCTACATTAGTTTTTCAAACACTTTTGAAATTTAATAAAGTAAAGCGATATGGCAAAAGCTATTGTCCAGTTTTGGGATTGGTATGAATTTAGCGTCTTTCCATTTCAAAGGAAAATAGTTGGTTATAATAATGTTATTAAAAAGTGTGTTATGCAAGGCTTTAAGAACGGTAAAATTATCTTTAAAAACTTAGGAAGTATATCCGACGCCGTTGGATTTTATAGCTTGAAAAGAGCACGCCATATCAAATTGTGTTGCACAGGAGAAATTGTATCCGCGTTGCACTGAAACAGCATTATGTAGTTTAATGATGGTGGCGTGAGAAAATTAGTTGTTTGTTGGACCTACAAATATGTTAGTAAATAGTGCATTCAGTTCATTTAAGGTCGTAAATGAGTAACTGCCAGCATCCGTGTTTCCAACACCAACACCAATGCTGATAATAAAAAACTTTGTATCTGTTGTTTTGATACTTTCCTGGGTGCTGGATAATCTAAAGAAATTTTAAATTCTTTTGGACGTTAATGACATGATCAATATTCCGCTATCCTAACTTTGTATAGCAGACGATTGTGCGTTTAGAATTGCAACTAGAGGAGCTTATGCCTTTATATTTGAATGGTAACAAATTCTATAAAAAAATTTACATACCCGATGTTATTATACTATATTATTATATGTACTATTGTTTGTACAGTTCAAGAAATTGCTACTAATGTCTGTTAATTCGTAAGGTTACAATTCTACAGCAACTACCAGTTAAATAGAATATGGAACGTTTGAGTAAATTAACAAACGTTTTTCTTTAATTAAAAAATGATGTAATTTTAAGCACATCTAATATTTGCCTCAATTATATACTTATTACCAGGTATTTGTGTAAAATTTCACCGACTGACTACATTAAATAGTAATTTTCAGTTTAAATGTTCTCCTGTTAATATTGATTATATTTTTTTTACTGAAAACCGATACTAATTCTACTAACGAAAATAAAATTGAGTGCTAGCCAGTCATAGTAAATAATATCATTTAAAGTTTAAAAATCATCTAAGTTAAAATATTTCGTGTAAATCTTTAATTACACGGTGCGACAGTCAAAATACACCCAGCTAATGACATAGTGTAAGTTGTAAGTTTTGTTGAGTAGAACCAAAGAAAATAAAGTATAAAGAATATGCATTTTAACATATTTTGGAATATTTTTCAGAAATATTTCATGAGGTGGGGGGAAAGATAGAAGGGAATGATACAGAAATCAAGAGCGTAACAATGCGTTGTTCTCATCGTGCGTTTTTGTTGTTTGGCCACTTTTTATTTATTTTTCTGGTGTTAAAAACAGACGTCGCCACCAATCTCCCTCAGAGGAAGAACATCTTCGGCTTTTTACACACATAGGACACGAACTTCAAGAATGTTCGTTAAAAAGAGATAAAAATCTTGTCAGTTTTCAAAAAAGGAGGTTCATGTCGCTTTTTCAGACTTCAATGATACACCCAAAGATATATCACAGTAGTATTCACTAATATCAATGAGAAATGATTTCGATTTTTGGAAGAATACTTGCCAAGTTAGTGTCTTAGTGTAGTACAATTTTTCTATATTTTCCGATGACATATACATATCATTGGGTTAATAAGTAGACTTGACATTATTACTAACAATTTTCCTCTAGGTTAACACATGCCTATGGTTATGGATTAGTGAGTGAGAGAGAGAAAATAAGTTGAGAGAATTTATTTAATTACAGCCATATAAAAGTGTTAGTAATGTACTCTATTTTTATTTTCATTTCATCAACATACATATGTAAAGCTGATCTTTGGCTTAATAATTTTGGATAAATAAAAATAAAATAAAACATCGATTTTATTATTAAAAGAACATAAAGCTATCCATCTTTGGCTTAAAAATTAGGCCATGAATAAAAATAAAAAGAATAAAAAACCATTTTTTATTAAAAGAAAAAAAACGAGCATTTAGAAAAATATACTATGGGACAAAATAAAATACGCCCAGCTAATGACATAGAACATTTTTAACACAAAATATTCTTCGAGTGTTATTCTGAAAAAAAAATTATAAAGCATCCGCAGTACATGTATTCTTGTGCAGTCTGATCGACAACTAACTCAAAAAACACAAGAATACATACACATGTACATACGTACGATGAGAGCAACACATTGTTACGCTCTTTGTTTGTATTCATTTTCCTTTTGTCTTCCTCCCTCCCATCTAGAAATTATTTTTAAAAATATTTTAGTGAGAGCGGGTCGTAATGTTACGACCCGCCATAAAGCCGAAAGTCCATACCATGCGTTTTGCATTACATGCGTATACCGAAAAAGTAGAATCAGTGTAGTTGATTGTGACAAGTTACAGAAGAAAAAGCATATATTGCATAGACGCTTAGAAAGTAGGATTACTTCCTACTTTTCTATGCGACTAATGCAGTGTTGGAAAATGTCAGCAGTTTTTTAAACTTGGCATGCCAAATTATATACTATTGTGAATGGTTTCTATAAATATGTTTAAATAGTGCATTACTATTTTCGCATTTTTCTTTTTGCATTACAAAAATATTAATAAAAACATATTTTATAATAAAGTTTATTATTAATTTAACACATATATATCGTTAGTATAATTCGCAAAGACGCTAAGTCCACTTTTTTCTAAAATTGAGATTTTAATGCAAAACGATAACACTATACCAAATACATATTTTACGACAAAAAATGTCAGTATGTAGTTTAAAGTTGTTGAAATTTTGTGGTTTGCAAAAACTCTAAGTCCACAAAACTGCGAAAAATATTAACAGCACGTGCTAACTCCACGAATATTAATTATTCTTAATTTTTGATCTAGGTCATTTAAAGAGAGCTAAAATAATTTCGAGAGTAAAAATAATTGCGTTTAAAAAGTTTACAAATTTTAAAAACTGAAGAAGCCGCAATGTTTTTTGTGTCTTCTGTAAAATTAGAAAAAAGGGACTTAACACATTTGCGAATGAGACTAACGATATAAGATTGTTTTTATGTACTGAGTGTCTGTCATCTATTTTGAATTTATTAATTTGTAAACAAGAAAAATGGAGGATAAATTAAATGAAAACACTCGTCTTGTGTTATTTTGAGGATTTTCGTAGGCCTTAACAGCACAATACAATGTAATTTTTGTGTAAAACTATTAATAAATAATAAAAACAACTAATAACAATTTTTAATTTTTCCTTTCAAGAAATTAAAAAATATTGGCAACTTTCAGCAAGAAAAATTTTTTATGAGCAGTACGTCTTATTCTGATCTTATATTTAGCTTCTTAATTAACTCTTGCTCAAGAAACTATACTCATTGTGACCGAAATTCACCCACATTTCGATTAATATTTAAATATTTAAGAATCTTTAAACTTTTCATTGAAGAAATTAAAAAATATTCAAAATTTTCCCCTTTTTAACACAAAATAAATGTTTGTTTACATTTAATTTTTCTACTTTATCTGCCAGTTTTCACTCTGTTGCTTCTAACACATTTGCCTCGCAAAACTTATAACATTTTTTTTCTCCCTCTAAATTGGCCTGTCCTTTTATGTTATGACCGTTTTTCAAATGTAAAAATATCACGTATGTAAACTGATAAATTTGTAATTAATGCCATAAATTCTTAAAAATTACAATTTGATTTTCTATTTTTCCCAAAAATGTTCTTGTTCGCTTGTTTTTTGTTTACCACAACAGCTGATCAAAACAAAAAACCAGTCGCATAAACGCATTGTGTGTAACTTGCAATAAAATCGGCAAGATTCGCATGTAATGCAAGGCGCATGAAAAGGATGGTATGGACTTTCGGCTTAAGAAATTTTACTTCTACATGATGCGTATTCTTTATATCCATATTCTTCGGTAGAACTCAAAAATATTTTTTTTATATTTCTCGAACCCTGCAAACTTGTTTTATTTCACAAAAACTGTTCTTTTGGACTTTGCGCACAAATTTATTGATTACACAAACATTTCAGAACCGATGTCCAAAATTTAAACCTTATTAGAAAGGAGAGGGATGGACCTATAAAACGATATACATGTAGACATTATTTGACTTAATATGCTATGAGGTTTGATGAGGTAAATCTAAGAGATCTGCGTTACTAATTAATGATGCATAACTATTATGCAATTATGCCATTATTACAACTTTTCGTTAAACTTGGGGTTAGTTAAAGGTACCTTTAGCTAAAGGGAACTGCAAAGTTACCTTTAACTTATTTTCGTTATTCCAACTTACAGATAAAATTTTTCAAAAATATGACAGCTCAGGAGCAATGTCGATAAAACGCTCAATTATATAAGTTTTTTTTAACGCAGTGGCAACCGCGGGCTTCGTTTTTTTGTTGTATATGCTCATTTTGTTTAAATTTGAAGTTGTCATAATGAAAATAATATATAATATGCAAGTTCAAACATAAAGTGGGCTTTAAATGTTAAAGGTACGATGATCCTCCCTTTAGGTTAACGATCACTTCAATCTTATTGGGTACTCATAATAACGAAGAACAATTTATCTTCCCGTTAAAATTCTCCCTTTAGTTAACGGCAAGTTGTAATAATGGCTCTTAGTAGGTTAATATCTTCTACAGGATCGAAGCCTTGAACAAAGTTTTAAAATATGAACAAAGTTTAATTTTGCACCGCTAATAAATTGATACTTGGCGCAATTTTGGTACTTTTTTGGAGTTTAGTACCAATTTGCTATTTTCACAAATTAACTTGTTTGTGTGCAATATTTTTGTTTGTTTTGTTTGTTATGTTTTGCAAAAACATCTTTATTTTGAAACTACTTGTTGGAAAGGAGGCCCATATTTGATTTTATAATTTCAACCAGGGACCAAAGGCTCTAAAATGTTGGTAGGGATGACTGTGATATATTATTACCAAGGATCAATAGCTGTGGTCTAGTAGGTAGAGTGTTGGCTTATTAGACGTGAAGCCAAGGTCCAAACATCTCGAACAAATCGAAATATAAAAAATATTTCTTCAGCAGATTTCTGGCAAAATCTCTGAGAGTAAATAAATATTGACCTGAAAAGTTTCTCAAAAAATGTGTCGTTCGGAATCGACCTTAAAGGGCAGGTCCCGCTACTCATGTATAAAATTAACAAACACAACATAAGTGGTGTGAGGAGCTAGACCAGGGATTGCCATTATCATAGCACAATTGTGCAGAGAGAACTCGCATGCATTCTTCTGTTTTTTGATTTAGTTGTCGATCAGACTGCGACAAGAACACATGTGTGGCGTATGCTTTATCATTTTATTTCAGAGTAACACTCAAAAACTGTTTTATGTTAAAAATGGGGTATGCCATTAGCTGGGCGTATTCCATTTTTTTTTATTTTGTCGCATTGTATAATTTTTTTAAATGCTTTTATCTAAAAGCATGGACTAACTTTTAAGCCAAAGATAGATAGCTTTATGTACATATGTTAATGAAATGAAAATCAAAATAGCGTATATTACTAACACTTTTCTATGGCTGTAAATAAATAAATTCTCTCAACTTATTTTCTCTCCCTTACTCACTAATACACAACCAAAATTTTTTTGGTAACCCCTGAGCTAGACTGACTGAACATTTGTAATGACCAGTTAAATATGTATGTGTAGACTGCTACACCAACTGAATATTTTTTAGGCAGAGGTCATAACCATTTTGAATACGGCGCAATACTTTAATGAATATCTCATGATTTACTCGGATAATCAGATTTTGATTGAGTCCCTAATAAATGTCTCTTCGACGTGTGCCTTCTTTCATGAACTCTAATAATTTCTCATTTCGGACATTTCGAATCCTTCAAAGGGAACTTTTATATACGCTTTAGGACATTGGAATATCGTTCGAAAGTACATTGCTGATGAACTTATTGGAACCAGAACAGAGTTCATAATCTTTTTTTTTTTTTATTTATTATTAGTAGTATTTGTAATACTTTTACATTACATTTTTCAAAATATTTAAATCAATCATTAAATCAATTAATTTAAAGCTCTAATTTAATTAACATTTGTATATCTAATAAAATTTACAACTTTTTTTCTAAAAATGTTAATATTTTCTTCATTTTTTATACTAGATGGCATCCTTTGTAAAATATTGAACGTTGCGTTGCATTTGTATCTGCTCGTTGTACTCTGAATTCATTATTATTTCGAAGATTACTGGTTGAGAATCGCCAACATATTGTAATTGCTCAATTAGATATTCAGGTGCATTGCCCATTTCCATTTTCTTGATGAAAGTCAGTGTAGTTAATTTTATTCTTTGCTGAATGTTCATCCATTTTAAAGTGTCCAACATATGTTGTATGGAAGTAAAACGGTTGCATTTTAAAATGGTTAGCATAGCCTTGCTCTGTAATTTTTGTAACCTCATTTGCTCATTTGTGCAGCACGTATATAATATGGTTGATCCATACTCAAAATGAGGTTTAATAATCGTATTATATATGTTTATCGTTGTCATTATTGAGAGTTTATTTCTAATACGTTTAAAAAATCCTATTTTCTTTCCAATTTTTTACATATATATTTTAAATGTTCTTTAAAATTTAAATCTTTATCTATTCAAAACCCCAGATATTATATCTTATTTACTTTATCAATTATCACATCATTTATTTTAAAAGGTATATTATTGTTCATATTGATTTGCATTAACTTCGTTTTACTTTCGTTTAATTTCAATTTGTTCTCTGGTATTTTTCAGAGCATATGTACTTCGATTGCCTCGCTTAGACTATTTTCCACTCGTTTTACAGAGAGACTCAGGAAGAAACGCTAGACTCTGCTGGATTTGTACATGTACGAAGAGAACTGATTCACTTCTGTCCTTAAAACAATTGCGATTCTCTAATGACTTCTGCAAGAGTTGTGGATCTAAGGAGGAGGAAAAATTCTCTTTTATTTTATGTATCCATACACAGTTGTTGCCGTGAAGAGGTGAAGGTTCTTAATCTCCTATTTTCTGTCATCCTTGACTGAACTCTCCAATATAAAGATTGTTGCAATAGCAAGATTTGTTTTCGGGTTGGGTTGTTTATTAATTGTGGTATACATTGGGTCTAAACGCTTTCTTAATTGGGATCTTGTCCTTAAAGAAGGGTTCGACACCCAACATTACCTAACCTAAGAAAGTTCAAGAAAGAATCTTAGACGGTTGAGATAAAACTGCTAATGTCCTGTACCTAAGGCCGCTTCTCTATTAAAACTCATAAACTCCCACAGTGTAAGTGAATTGTCATGATATTGTCAGAAATAGAGACAGATGACAGTGATCTCCATCCTCAAGACAGGTCTTGTAAGATTTGTGCATTTTTAAAACCTTTAAGCATGTACAGTTTGTCAAAAAAATCTTTGCACATAGAGAAAAATAAAAAAACTTCGAAAATTTCATTGAGTTCTAATATAAATAACCAACTTTTTCAATTTTTTCATACAGGATTTTATAAACATATGTTTTGTTAATATAATAAATAAAAAACTTTTATAACAATGAAAATATTCTAATGTAAAATATTAAAAAACAAAAACAATTCAATTTTACTGCTGTCA
This sequence comes from Sarcophaga subvicina, assembly GCA_936449025.2. Taxonomy (NCBI): domain Eukaryota; kingdom Metazoa; phylum Arthropoda; class Insecta; order Diptera; family Sarcophagidae; genus Sarcophaga; species Sarcophaga subvicina. Next base: position 8,734,608 of record OW388085.2, read on the forward strand.
AAAAAATGTTTGCACACTTGATAAAATATTAAGACTTATGCAATTTTTTTAAAATTATAGTGCTAATATTTTGTGTGTCCACCTTGAGCATCAATCACCGATTGCAGACACCTTCTCATGGATTGAATAAGCTTCGGAATGTCATATTCTAACGGTATTTTTTCCCATTCTTCTTTGATGGAATTTATCAGTTCGATTTTAATTGTGGGCGATCTTTTTCCTACCTTTTGCTTTAGATGAACCCACAAATTTTCTATAGGGTTAATATCAGGACTTTGGGCAGGAGTATCAATAACTTTGGAGCAGTTGTAAAGTAACCTGGACTTACATAAATAAGATTTATGTTTAGAATCATTATCTTGATTTTACTTGTAATTAAATTTATTCGGATTAACCGGGTCAATAAAACCAAATTTCTTAATGCTAGCGGTCAGTAAATTTTTTAAAATATCAAGATATACTTCCTTAGTCATTATTTCATCCAAAATCCTGATTACACCAACTCCCTTGCTGGATATACAGCCCCATACCATTACAGACAGTTTTCCAAACTTTACTGTAGGAATAAGGTTTTAATTTTCTGGTACTGTCAGAGGCTTACGCCAAACTCTTTGCGGTCCGTCATGATAATAAAGCATTATTTTCGTCTCATCTGAGAAAATAACAGCGTCCCAGTACTCCGGAGGAAGTGAAATGTATTCGGTGGCAAATCTTAATCTCTTTTTGACATTTTGTGCTGAAAGCAGGGATTTTTTCCTAGCCACTCTTGAAGAATATTTGTGTTTTTGAAAACCATTTCTGATGATTTCTTGGGAAACACGTAATCCAAAATCTTTTTGCACTTGAAGAGCTAATCATGTCGTACTGGATTGTGGGCTACCATACACGATTCTAATAATATTTCTTTCAACTCGCTGCGTCACCTTTTTTGACCTGCCTGTAAATCCTTTTAAGTCTAGTCCTCCTTCTTTTTCAGCACGGGATATAATATTATATACAGCCCTGATGTTCAAGGAGAACATATCGGCGATTTCCTTGGCAGATTTGCCTTTGTATTAGTTGAAATAGACCAATTGTATAATATTTTTTGAAACTTGTTTTCCTGGCATTTTTTGTATTCAAATATAAGAACACTTGTTACATAAAAAAACGATCACTTCATTAATAAAACGTTGTTTACCCCTTTCACATTCCATCTCATTTGTAAAAAACCCAAAATGCACAACATTTTTGGGAAATAACGGCATTTTTTTTTAATATTTTTATTATCTTCATGCAATATGCAAAGATTTTTTTGACACCCTTTATACTGTGTAAAGTTCTTTTATTGTTGTTATTATTGTAATGTGTGTGACTATTAGAAAACTATTTTCGCCTTATGGTCGTAAACAAGTGCAGTTATAGAATGTGTGCAAAAATAAAAAAGTATGTAAAGATTTTGTTGTTGGAATTCTTGAATGAAGATCACATTTTAAATTTTTTTGATCTGTGCAAAGATTTTTTTGACAAACTGTATGTGAAAATGTTTTTATTTCTAATAAGCTAATGGTGCTGTACTCGTCTTTATAAAAAGTATGTTTTTCATTATCTGTTCATCTCATCTGCCATCTTCTTTGTCGGTTAAATTTATGTACACCCTCATGGGATACTCGTGGTTTAGAACTTTTCCCCGTTTATACTATTTTTCTTGATTTTTTATTTCTTTTCCTTGAAAAATTCTATGTATTTCAAATTTTTTTCTATCCCAAAACAGCAGTCTGTCTTGTTTGTGTGTGTGTATATATGTAGATTATATAAAGAAAGTTGTAAAGAAGGAACGTAAAAAAATTCTGTGTATTTTTCTTTAACTGTTGTTAAGGGTGTGTTTGGGCACGTGTATATATGTATGTGTGTTTGTTTAAAAGTGAAGGCGTTGGTTAAGTGTAGCTCTTCTGTTTGAAAGCCCTTCCTTTTTGCCATTAAAAATTATTTCTTTCTTAATAAAAAGGACTGAAAGGAAAAAAAAGTCTGCCACGTAAAGAAAAAGCAGAAGAGGCACGAGTGCTTATTTGTTTGCTTTAAGGCAGTATGGAAACATGGAATCAACCATTGTTGTTGGATGATGCTGCCATAGATGTGGTTGGTTTTTTGTTTCTAAGTTTTTTTGTCTACCTTAGAGGATTTTTATACACGAGCATTTTTTCGGCATATATTTTTTTCTTTTTTTACAGTTTTTTCCCTTTTTTACGTTACTTAAAAAATATAGCGATTGCGCATAACAAAATTGAATTTGTCAGCGCGTTTATGTGTACGAATTAATTTTTATTCCTTTTTTTAGAATTTTTCATTATATTTTTTATTATTATTATTTCTTTTTGTAATATTATATTTTAGTTTTTGTCCTTTTATATACACATTTAATTTTTTTGTACCATTTTAGTTTTGGGGTTTTGTTCGAATAATGAAAAAAGACGGCAATTTTCAAATAAAAAAATATTACAGTTTTGCTTTGTTACTTTAAATATTTGTCTTTTATAAATTGACTTTTTTTAAGTGTTACGAAATGTACGGTTTTCAAAGCTAATAAAGTTTTAGTTTTCTTTATCTACATACTCGTACATACTCTTATCTCAATGATATATCATAACATAAATAGATATAAAAATTTTAATAAATTAAGTTAATTATTGAACAAAATAATGTTTTCTGTTTTTTTTTGTTATTATTGAAACCGTCTAAGATAAATTTCATTAAATTCAGTCATTAGACTATTCTTAATTTAATTGTCATTTTAGTTTTCCGACAATGATTTTGGTTTGGATCGTGTCAATAAACAGTAGTATAGGTATAGTTAATCCAACATGGACATACGATAAGAACCATCTTGTTGAAGCTACATCTGTCAAATTAATTGTAATTTGCTTAGACTGTTTTGCCAAATCGCCATTGACGACGCTGAATGGGCTCTTGAGTAGTTGGCAACTTTTCATCGAAATATCATCTTTAGCTATAGGCCCATCTCAGGATGATTGAGTACGTAAACAAACGAAATTGACTTGCGGGCGACGTTAGGTGCCACACAGCTCATGGATAATCTGTGGGTGTTCATGCGCTCCACCCAGAAAAGTCATGTTTTTATTTATTTATTATAAATCATAGCACAACAAGATAATAATCTTATAAATGAAAGTGCTATGGGAGTACATCAAAGAGGAAAAAGTAAAAACAAATCATTGATTATATGAGTAGTGAATTGTTTGAAGTACAGTAGAAATAAAAATAAATAAGAACATGTTTTAACCTCAGGATAAGAAAATGAGTATATGTAAAAAAATAAATTAGGAAAAATACAAATATAAAGGAAAATACAAACAAAGAAAAATATATATGTACATATAATGAGATACAATGCAACTTAAATAGTAAATTAGAAAAATGAAAATTATTAATCACTAATCAAAATAATGAGTAAAAATTTATAAAACAATCAAAATATGTTAAAAACTAATTAACAGAAGGTATAGCTCCTTTTTAAACTTAGTTGCATTGCCTATGTTCTGAATATAATTAGGTAGTGCATTCCAAAGACTGATACCGATCCGTATAAAAGAACAGGAATCAAACCCGTTTTAGCCAGTTGCAGGCGTACGCCAAAAGGAGTCGAACCTATAACAGCCCATAAGTTCCTAAGCATACCGTAAACTTTACTAACGATGACATTAATGTGGTTAGACGTTAGATAACACTCAGATTAGATGCCGATTAAACAAAATCAATTTTATTCCCCTTGAAATGCTCTCTTAGTACTGGAGAGTAATAAACATTTAGATTTAGAGGGATTTATACAAAGCACTAGCACTAGCCCAGTTGTCAATTTTCCGTAAATCATCATTGATCGCGTCTATACATAGTCCGATATCATCATTATTGTTGGACAAATTCCACACATACTGGCGTTCGATGATTTCAAACGAATACAACATTTCGATGATATCTCTGATAAACATTGTTTTACTTAAATTTATTTAAATTTATTACTATAGGTGTTGACAGTTGGTAGAATTAAGTTAGAATTAGATTAACTGTCTATTGTGCTTATTCTTTCAGTACAAACCGTAAGTTCGAACAATTCTAGCGCGGATACATACTCAACTTTTGCATTTAAATCCACTGATATATTATGAAGATCGTGTTATTTTGTAAGTTTTCATAGTTCTGAAATCCCAAGATATCAGCCTTGCCTGCGTTAAAAATATGTACTTATCGTTAAGACAAGTTTATTACCCTGAGGTCATTTAACCCATTATATTCGTCCTGAGAGATGGAGAAACGTAAGAAGAAAGGAAAAGGAAGAAAGAGAAGTTGAGGAATAAGTGAAAAAGTAAAAATACAAATAAAATACACAAAAAAGTACTGACGTAACGAAATAAAGTTCGGGCACCTCCCAGACAGTCCAACCCTTTTACAGACCTCCTGAGAGCCCGAAAATCTACTCTCGACCAAGAGTTCAGCCCATCATCATTAAATTTCAGAATAAATTATACTGGAGTACACTTAAGCACAACTGCTTATCATATTCATACAGATGCAAAATTTGAAATTTATTTTAGGAAATCATTAACATAAATTGCAAACGGAGGTGGTTCCAGAGTTGACCCTAGAGGTGCATACAAACATAAATTGTACTAGTTCTGTATGTATTAGTACTTATGCTTTATATATTGGTATCTGCATTTATGTCATGAGTATTACATTTTTTCATATAATATTTTTACCTAAAGCTTAGTGGCGCTTCGTATTCGTAATTTTTGTTAAATCCCAGATATTTAAGTAATTTGCAGGTGATAGCTTATGTTTCTGTTTTTGCTCTATGACTGCAGAGCGACTTTTTACCATTGATTTCATTAGTCGTGTTTTCTAATTGACAAGAATATGTATGCATTTCAATCAATTAGTTTTGTACCGCAGCTATTGACTGGTGTTGCTGCACTGAGTGTAGAAAATTTGACTTAAATAATTTTTATCTCCATACATTTCTGGTCTAAAAGTCTAAATTTCTGGCGTAACACAAAAAAGCTACATTTATTTTTTTCTATTTTTATCCATAATTTAATTATAGAGAATAGTTAAAAAAACATTTAAAAATTCATTGGCATTTAATGTTATGCAAAAGCGAATTTAACCAACCAAATCCGAAAAAGAAATGGAAACCAACTAAACAAAAAAATAATACGAAAATTAATACGAATATGGGACCCAGGCGGAATAATTACAGAGGTTACCTATTAATTAGAACTCTATTGGAGATATCATAACGCATTTCAAGATATGTCAAGATACTTCAGAGGTGCTAATTTTTATTACTAAAATTCCTCATTAAGAAATTTTTGATTTGTATTAGATTCCGGTAATAAATAGTTGCTTTTAAATAGAATTAAGTTTGTAGTTATTTGCTATTATTCAAATATTTTGAAACATTACTTTATCTCCTTTTAATATTTATAAAAGTTTTGTATCTGCAACATTAAAAAAAATTCTACACAAATTATGTGTTTGTTTTTTTTGTACAGAGAAATATACGCTCATTCATAATAATAAAGAAATGAAATACATTCAATATTACGAGGTATCTCGTTTTTAGTAAATTACACGTGACCATCGGATCGCAAGACATCTCGTTTTCATGTTTTTTTTCTTCGATCCGTTCGCTAACTTCACCAACCAGCGTCAAATATAGGGTGGTCTAACAAAAACGCACGTATGGTTGGACCACCTTTTATTTTTATTACGTTACTAGGATAACGTAGCTTCTTCCATTCTTTAGGCAAATGGATATCTTTGTAGCAGTCAATTTCGGCAATTCTGAACATAATGTCAGGAAAAGAGTGTTATTTTACTTTTTTGCTTATATTTATTGCAGTTCACAATAGTCGGTTTGTATAATATATAAGAAGAAAAATTAAGAGTTGAATCCAAAGAAATGGTTACGCATTTGGTAGTAGAATAAAGTTATGAAGATGTGTGCGAAATTTGGAATTTATTGCGTAAACAATGAATAAGACAGTGTATTTGAATATTCTAAATAACAAGCTCTACCAAACTGCGGAAGAATTTGGAATTCATAATGATTATTTCTTCCAACAAGGCAATGATCCTTCTACAGTAGGAGCTTGATTATCCGTGGCTCGATTATCCGGCAACATCAATTATCCGGGATGGAAAAAGAAAATTTTTTGCATCGACTTAATTTTATTTTGGATCGACTTAAATTTTTCCTCTATTATCCGTGACTATAAGCAAAAATTTTTTATATTAGTTTTGGACAAACAAGCGAAAAAGGGGAATTCCCTCTTTAGTATACGATGAGTCAGAAGCATACATGTAAACCTGTTTAGTTTAATTTAGAAATTTGAGAAGTGCGGTTTTTTATATTTTTGAAACATGTATTTATATAAAATCCTTGAATTATTTAGTTTTTATATAAATATGTACATATTAATTTATTAACTAATAAAAATACCTATTAAAAAACTAGCCAAAACTGGTACTCAATTAATCGGGAAAATCGATTATCCGGAATGCTTCCGGTCCCGACCATCACGGATAATCAAGGTCCTACTGTAATGTGAAAATATAGCTTGCCTACTAAACTTACCACAGGCTTAAAACTTCTCCGTCTTACTCCAAGTGAGTATTTAGGAGATCGTTTCGCAAAACTGTAGTAAGGTCACTAAATCTAAAAACTCAACTGAAAAACTTGCTTATGAGTTAAAGGCAGCAAATATCAACAGAAAATAGAAAAAAAAACTATTTAAATTAAATGCCAAATGGATTAAATGGACTATTTAACCTTAAGGATATCCTTCTCCAAGTACATTATTTGAATATATTGAGCTTTAGATTTACAAATTCCATCTACGTTCTTCTTGGGGTACCTACACTTTTGCAGAGCAAATATATATAGAGTAACCAGAATAATATGTTTTTGCTTCATTATACGTAAAAAATAGAAATAATTTAATAAAATAAATATAAATTTGTTAACTTTTTTGCTTAGAATTTATGCTTAAAATTGCAAAATGCAGTTACGTCTTCCACAGGCCACTTAAATGTTTTTTCATTAAACTGTTTTTTTATTTTTTATTTCTAAAAAAATGAATTTTTTTATCAGAACATTCGAGTTAATATGTGTATATTTTTTTAGTTAAAAATCTTTTTATTTTTTCGCTAATTTTATACATATGTGAATAAAATAAATAAAATATAACTCAGGTGTTCTTTCGTTACTTGTGATAATATTGTCGAAATCGGTTAAAGCAAACAAATTTAGAGGGATTGGCAGACATTCATTATTGCATTTTATCTGTATGTAGCGGTACGAACTACTGCGACCAGACGATCTCTTGTACTCGTACACTCTGTGTTTCCCTAAGATGCCTCCTCCATGCCTTTTGTGCTGACTTATGTTCGGTTCTTAGGCTTATGTTCGGTGTCAATAAATACCCAGACGTACCAGACGTTTCCATCTGAAATGAACTAACCCATTGCCAGCCAGGACAATTGGGTTCAATAAGTTTTTTTTTCATAAAGTTTGCTGAACATTTCACAAAATCTGTTACGATCGTTGGCTTATTGAAATTCACATTTGCATTTCCGACGAGTACAATGTTGCCACTATCATAAGGAGAATCTTGTTTCGGAGTATTTGAATTATTTCTCTATGATAGTTCTCCATAATTGAATAGCATAACATTATATCAGTTGTAGGAGTAATTAGTAAGCTAGAAGTTTGGGATCTAATTTTTGCTATGAGTTTCTGCTAATTAGTCAATAAAATTCGAAGAATGTAGCTTTTATACGAGCTTATTTTATTTCTATCGGGCCTTTCATTAAGCGTTTCCTATCTTTAAAATTAAGTAAAGTAAAGTGTGTACATGGGGTATCATAGAAATTTCTTATTCGTTTAAAAGACCACTTGGTGCCGTTATGTGTGATATCTAAAATCGTTACAATTCGAAAATTACAATTTTCCTTGATTCCGGCGCTTAAATCAAACTGAATTTGGCTGATAGCATGGGTTATGATGCTAAAGGACAGCTTACACATGCGACTGCAAAAAACCCCCGAAAAAGTCTAACGTGGTCAAATCACATCGCATCCACTTAACATGACCATGCTCTCCAATCGCTCGTGCAGAATAGTCAATGTGGCATAAGCTGTGTGGCACGTAGTTCCGTCCTGTTGAAACCACATGTCGTATGTGTCGAAATTTTCCAGTTAAGGCTAAACGGAATGGGTAATCAGTAGCCTATAGTGATGGCTATCAGCTCTATATTCACGCAAACAATGACTTTTTCGGGATGCGTGGATTGGTATCGTTCCAAATTCTACAATTTTATTTGTTCATCTACCCCATTCATCTATAAATGGGTTTAATCAATGACGATGATTTTTCGATGAAAAATTCAGCGGACACGTCGTTGTCTGTGGCTTCTGGATCAGTTGAATTTTTGTATCGGGTACTGTCCGATCATTTGTTGAACTTAAAATTTATTCACCACGTTGCGCTTAGTTCTCTCGGTAGCCCGAATATGGCGATGATTTGGCAAAACAGACTATATAAATGGCAACTAATTTGACAACTGTGGATTTATCAAGATGGTATATGAAATCGATATATGAAATTTCCAAGACAGATTTCTATCAATGTGAATGCAAAGATATTTTATGTGCATATGCTGAAGCATAACTTGATTATTTATGTGCCGTATGTTGAGTATTACCTGAATACATATTGGGTTCACTTACTTTAATTCTCTAGAGCTTTAAACTTCTATGAAAAAATAGGCGACAATTATTGTAAAGAAAACAACACAAACAGCAAATAGAATCAATAAGTAAAACGTTAACTTCAGCATGGATTTCATATTATACTTTAAATGAAAAAAATTAAGCCTTGATTATTTTATTTTGTGTACTTTAAAGCGAAGAAATGTTCTCCATGTGTTAAATGCCTACGATGCCATCAAGGATAATAATTATAAAAGCATCAGTAGTTGCTTCTAATTTCATATACGATAAAAGAAGATAAGTTATATATTAAGTTGCATTTTAATAATAGTTTCTCAAATATCGACAGACTGACTGAGGTTTTTATTAAAGTTATTAACTGAAACTGCACCATCAACGTCAGTTAATTAAGGCAATATTTATATGGTAAGTACATATATGTATATATTTTGATATTTACATATCGAGGCCTCCTGTTATAGAACGGAAAGTCGAAAAAGTGTGTTTTAAGTTATTAGCTCTCAAAGTTTTCACGCGACATACGACTATATGTGTATTTTAAGAAGATTTTTCCCTATAACTTCGGTACGGATCGGCGCATCTTAACCAAATTTTGACAGTATTTAAGTTAGAGAACGTAGAAAGAACATTAAAAACGTTCTGAGTACACATAGAACGTTATAGAATGGAGGCGTCGATATGTACATATGTATATTACTACACAAGTGGTAGCTATCAGTAAGTCACTATACGGCTATACAATTTCCTGGCAATACCATACGTGGTAGTACCTGGCTTTGTGAATACTTAGTTTGAAATATAATTATTTACTTATTAATTACAATACAATTACATATTATATTCTAATTATATAAGAGCGGAGTAACTTGACCATTTGCTCGGTGTAGTGTCACAGACCAGAGTCTCTGGTGGGAATCGTACCCACGACCCTCACACTAATAGTCTAGCACACTACCCACTAGACTACCAGGGCACCCTAGTTTGAAATAAAAATTTTCATAATTGAATTAAAATATATTTGTAAAAAATAATAACAATAATAATGATCATAATAATAATTACAAGAATATTTTAATTTTTCAATTGAAGGTCACAGGCACAAGTTTTAGTGAATGTTTATAAACAAACTCAGAATATATTCCATATATTTTAGATGTAATTTTACTGTATATAGTAAGTGTCAATACAAAACATTGGAAGTATTGCGATGCAAATTAGAAATGTAATACTAAAAATACATTTCCTATTCATGTACTACAATGTACGTATGCATGTACATACATATGTATGAATGCGTAGCTGCAAAAATACGAGCAACCAATATTTTGTTTTTTAACATCCCTTTTTTGGCTGGCGTTAAATTAAATAAAACATAAGTAAGCAAAATTTAATAGTGATAAGACCTTAAAATAAAATGATATAATAAAAAACAATATTCAGTTAAATATACATAAATTGTGAAAAAATATGCAAATCAGGCCGGCTAACCAAAGAATGTACATAATGCCCAGTAAAAATTATTCTTTTTTTTAATGCAAAATAAGGGGTGATAACGAAGGCCAAACTGGATATTTTCCACAAGAAAAAAATCCTTTCTTTTTCGTTAAAAATTGAGGAAAATATGCTTTAAAAAAGCAAAAAAAAGTGTTTAGCGAATTTTATCTGCTTATGGGACAGTGTTTTGTGTTTCGTATCCGGTTTTTAGCGGAAAACGGCACATTATGTACATCAGCGCACACATACACAAAATAGAAGCAGTTTGGGTTCCCATTAGGATTATCAAAGGAATAGACTTTAACCGGACAACGGACACTGGCGACAAACAAACGTCTGTTTAATTTTTTTATATTCCTACAATATTTGTGTGTATGTCACTGCATTTGAAAACTAAAACTGAAAAGAAGTTGAATTTTGTTCGAGTTGAACGAAAAGCAAAAATTAAACGAAAAGAAAAAGAAGCATTCACTCGAAAACAAATGAATAACTGTGTGGCCAAATTCAGTTCTATGATCGTTTCGAACATAACATAAATACAACAATCATGCATTTTATAAAGTGTTGTAGTAACTTGTATTTGTGATTTTTAAAATTTGATTTCATTTCCTCTGGTTTTTAGTGCAAACATTGACGGCTACAATGCAGATGGCGGGATTATAGTTAATACATATATGAACTTGAACGCGTACCAACTTTTCGGCCAAATGTGTATCGCCTTCAACCAGCTCTTTTGAAAACGCTAGAATAAAAGTACAAGTAATAAACAACTTCTTCTTGTTCTTGGCCACAATCGATATATTTTTACGCAGAAACTATTACAGAAGAATTTCGAAATAACTGCACTGGAGTTGTTGGCGGACGCTGTAGTAGGTTCATATCGGTGTAATTTGCCAACAATTACTATATGGCTTTTTAAAAAAGTATCTCATTATCTTCATACTTAATCTGTTTTATTTCCTATCCTCTAGCCATTGAGTGCAATATAATTATATTTTATCACACTGTACTGATATCTATCATCTACGATATTGTATAAATATTGAACTGAACCGTCGAGTAATCTTAAAACAACTAGAGTGTTGGTAGTTAAAGAGATTTTAAATGGTTGTTTTTTTATGGAGTAGAAACTATCGAACTCCGTATGGAAAAAATTTAGAAATTCGAGGAATGTTCGCAAATAATATCAAATGAGTTTAAAAGACTTTGAAGAAGCGATAAAATGCATATAAAGATGTCTTTCACAGCAAACCACACCATATTTACTACACTCTTACGAATATATATTTTAATCGGCAGGCAGTAGTCAATAAGTGTGAACTACAAATTTTATCTCAAATATAGATACTATTAGGATTTCACAACCGAATTACGTGATACTTATTACGGAGGGGTCCGTTTTTACACACATAATATTCTGATTCCTAATATTAAGTATTATCAGATCGAAGTATTTATAATGCTTAAAAAATCTGAATTCTTCTGCCGCATGCTTAGTAACACCACTTTTGAGTTCTATAAATAGCACATACCATAGACAATTTTATGAATACATGAATACATTCGAGAACATTTCAAAACTGTCCGCATTTTGATGCATCTTATTTTTTACTTAAAGTAAATGTGGAATGGAACTTTAAGATATAAAAAACAATACTCAAAACGTAATGGACACAATCTTAACCAAACCTGTTATTAAAAAATTTACCAGTCAGCATTGAAATGTACACGTGAGAATTATAAAATATTTTAAAAAGCATTTACGGGTAAAAGAAATCTTTTTTTTTTGTTCCGTCACATATCTAGACTGCATTAGTAAATCTGTTGTGTAAGAGACAAGAATTTCAAAATCTTAATGATCTTTAAAAATATTTCTTATGTTTTATGTTTTGCAAAATACAAAAGAATTTATTCTGTCCCTTTTCTGTGTCTTTATATGCTTGACCACTGCTCAAGATTGTATTTAACGCTTAAAGAAGAATCCTGTTGTTATTAATTACGTTATTTTAAAGGCATTTAACTGTGTGAATGTGATGTTTGAGTGTTAGAGGACTTTGATTAACAGTCACACAAACCCTTCTCCCAAATATATAAGTATTTATGCTTCTACCGTTTCTAGTAAACAACCCCGTTGATTCTCGATAATGCTATGCAGAGAATGTAAAACAAGTTACGAATTTTGAATGTGATTTTTTCGACATTTTCAAAGCCTATACGTATGTACGTATTTATGTATGCATATAGGCATAGATTCCTTGACCACGTGATAATAATAGGCTACTTTATTATTTCTACCTTCTTCTACAATATGAATACATACATATGTGTACATACATACATACATATACATACAACAAAAGAAAAAAATTCAAAACTATCGTCTAAATATCATATCCTCATACGTTGAACATTACAAAATTAGTTAGACGGATGTAAATATTGAAGGAAAACACATAGATTTTAATTGATAAAAAAATTCGGCAAACACGATTAAAATTCATAAACAAAGTGATTCAGGTTTCGTGGGATCTTAATTGAATTTACTATCGTGTTAAATCGTTTCCTACTTGGCCTTAACATAATTGCGATACTTTTTCACTTTATTGCTTTATTGGATTTTTATTTGATTTCAGCATACATATCATATATTCCTGATTGAAATTGATTCCTTTTTTGTTATATGGACTTATATAGTACTGGGTAGCTACTAATTAAGACTTTTACTCTCTTGTTGTACGGAATTTAAAATATAAACCTTTTGTAAAAATATGAATGGACTAATTAGTTAGTATTTCAACCATTTACAATTATACAATTAATTTCAGCAAAGACTCAACCCTTTGCGAATTTAAAAATTCCTGTTAATTAGAATACATTTATTCCATATGAATTTAAAATGTCCTCTTACATGTGATGCATATAACATGCTTAAAACAGTATTCAAATTATTTCTATTATTTTTAACCAGGAAAGGCCACCTGAAAAATCTGTCAAATTGCTAAGGAATCTCTCTTATTAATGTATCAGCTAAAATCTTTTATACGAGTCTGTATACCGTAATACGCACATAGTGAATATTGAAAATAACAAATTGTTAAGAGAATGGCTTTCAGAAGAGGCTTTGGACCAGTAGATCAAATCTTTACATAGTTTTGCATTGCAATCGAGTATTTAAAAGGAATATGGATTTTAAAGCAGCTTTTGATACTGTTCCACGATATCCTATTTTTTCTTAATTGCGATCAAATAGATGTTGTGAAAAAGTATTTATAACGATCTAAATGCATGGATAACGTAAAATGAGGGATTCCAAAAATATAGTGAAGAAAAACTGAAGGACACGTAAGTTGTTGTAAATAGTTCTCGATTACAATAATGTTGACTGATAATAAAGATTTTCAAGACGTTTAGACACGGAAAGATATAAACATGTAGAGGGGCCATAAAAATGTAAATATCATTATAAATACACGCTTCAGAATCATTTTAAATATACTTATATATCTTGTCATGTAAATTCTGCACTCAGTGTTTATGAAGAAACTGTGTTCACTTCTGTATAATGAAGTTAATTTTATACAATCCTAAGCTTTGTTCGCCTGAATATTTGTGTTTCACCATATTAACTAAACTCGTCTGATTGGCGACCTCGCATTGAGCCTGTTATTTATATCTTGTTGTACCCCAATTGTACTGCCTTGATATGTATGAGTATGTTTACTCCAGAGCTTGTGTGAATGATTGACAAATATTCCCGTTGTGAAGAACTGAGAGTATGATGGCATACTCGTATACAGATCTGATTGTTGGAATTATTACTATTTTCTTCTCAATGCTTTCTATATGACAGTTCATTCAGTGGTATATAAAGCTTTTCTGAAATCTACCAACATTTAGAATTATTATGATGAGTATAGTGTTGGTCTATGCAGTTCCTGAATCACCGGAAGCTTTCCTGTTTGTCTCGTAAATTTTGTGTTATTTTACTTCGAAGCCATTATTATAACTGATAATACCTTGTTAAGTAAAGTAATTCCTCTCCAGTTGTTACAACTTTTTAAATCGCCCTTTTTCGCTAACTTAACGATGTGACTTTCTCCAAGATTAATGTGATTTGGGGCTGTAAAAGTTCAATTGTGGTATAGATGCTGCCTGCCTTATTGTGTCTTAACTTTCCGATGGGTTATATTTTCTGACTTATACTAGGAGGATTGCATAATGGGTACAGATATGACAAAAGTTGCAATTCTTAATTATTTGCCTCCGCATTACGCTTTTTTTGAAGCAAGCAAAATGAATTGATTTCAAACAATATTATTTTCGTGAACGATTGATTTCTACTGAAGTCACGCATGAACTGTTAAGAATACTTTAGACTAATTTGGAAACAAATCTTAGAACCCAGTCCTCTAGCACTGAAAACTAAATTAGTTAGTGATAATTGCAGACGAGTAATTAACATAGTCAGAGAATTTGGCACGCAATGAACGTATAAAATATTGTTTCTGTTAAAGAAAATGTGCTGGATAAGAAGAATTTGTCGATTCCAAGCAATAAAATATGGCTTCTGTTAAAGAAAACGTGGCGGTTAATACGAATTTGTCAATTGCAAAACATAAATGTATAGGTATGTAGATGTAAGAAACATAGCCAGAGAACCTAAAGCCAAATGTATGTTATTATTTATATTATTACCAAACAATGTATGCATGTATGAACGTGAACAGCTCGATCTCTGTTAGCATTATTATTCTTTCAGGATTTTAATAACATCAATTGTATTTTCTTCTCTTTGAAATAAGTTTGTAATTTTCAGAAGATAGTAAATATTAATGTTTGTTAGAAGAACGAAAAAAAAAAATAAACAGAAAAAAGAGGGTAAAAGTGTTTAATTTTAATCGACTTTTATTTAAAGGTCATTTTAAAAGTTTGCTTACAAAATCGTTATTGAAATGTATCGCCACGTTTTCATATGACAATTTTGTCATATGAAGATTTAAAACAATAAATCAAACAATTATTGCTTTATTAACTGTTTTTTAAGAGTAACCTGAAAGTTATTCACTCTTTTGCTTTTTGTCAGGCATATTCTTATTGTTGAAAAAGCTTTTAAGCCGATTGCCCGTAAGAGGAATTATGAAATGAAATAAACACTCATATGTTTCACATATGTATGTATGCGAGAAAAGTCTGAGTCAATGTATGAGTATGCCTTGAAAGAGCACATCAAGTGGTGTTTATTGGACTTTGTTCAATCTAAATTTTACGAAATCTAAGAGAACTACTAAAGTAAATACATATACGTTTGAGAGCAACACAACACACATGTTATTAAACATTTTTATTGTCACTTTTTATATTGCACTCAAAAAGAGTACAGGATTTCGAAAGGCTTTTTAATTTCACATTTTCTGTCTTTTGTATATCATTTAAAAATCTAACATTATCTCATGTATGTGGAAGTGTCGGTACAACTATGTTCAGTTGCGTTTGAGTATGTTTATCCTTTCATCTTTCACATGCTGTGTGTTTTCGTTATACATATGCACTCATATGAATTTTACTAATTTCTTATACTCGTACTCGTATGCACGTGTGTAAATTTGCTCGTCTTATTTTTTGAGAAGAGTAAAAAACAACGGTAAAAATGTAATGTAATAGAAATTTGTTGATGGTAATGAGATGTTTACTCGTAGCACAAGGAAACAACAAAACAACAGAACAAAAGCTGAAAATGTAATAAAAAAGGGCAGAATTAAGAATAGAAAACAAAAAATAAAAAAGGAAAAGAAAAGAAGCGAACAGAAAGAAAAATATATGTATGTGTCTATGGGGTCTCTGATATAAATGCTTTTCTTGTGACTCTTATAAGAATTCAGTGTGTCGCGTAAGAACGATGTGTGATTTAAACAATTAAATTTATTAAAACACATTTTAACAAATAAATATCTATGAAATTAAAGTGTAAATAATGCTTCAATTATTTCATTATTAAATTCTAATTTTATAACAAAATCTATAAATAAAAATCTGTCAGAGCAAAAAATAAAAAAAAAAATAAACGAAACTATTGTGTTACACATACAATAACCCCAGTGAAATAAAAATGATTTTTTTTAAGTTTTAATGCAACGTCATTGTTATGATTCTGATAACTACCTAAAACAACATTTATCAATGGATTGGTGAAATAAGTTTGTTAATGAAAAAATATGAAAGTGGCAGCCATTTATTTTATTAAAAAAAATTGTAGTGAAAAAAAATTTACTCCGGACATTTGTGATTACTCCACCGATTAGCAGTGAATTATTCAATTGAATTTTGCATTCTAAAGTTTTTATATATCTACAATATAATTATTCTTTTACTTCAATAAATCTACATTTAAAAATCTGTAATTATTTTTAAATATTACGATAATTATTCATTTATATACAGACATACAAATTAAGTTTTTAAGTTAACCAGTAAGTAGAATACGGAACGCATCTGTCAAGGAAATACAAGTCTGGAGCTCAGTGCTTAACATTGGTTAACCATAGCCGTGTGAGAAAAAATCAAATCACTTAAGAATATGTGAATCCTGAATCCTTACAATCGACAATTTCCTCTTTCTTTCACATACATTCATATATTATTATTACATTGGTTGATAATAGTGAAAATAAATTGAATTAAAAAAAATATGCATGCTGTCTAAACACTTTCATTTCAGATCTTTGAAAAATAGTTAAAAGCGTATACGTTAAAAAAAATTGGTTCCAATTTGTGCAAGCAATCCCTTCGAATGTTTTAGACGTTTGGCTTTTACCGAAGTCTGAATTCGTTTCTAAGTAATTGGAATTAAGAACCATTACATGAGCAAGGCTGTTAATGATACATTAATCACATTCAAGACTTCATATAAAAATGATTACATTCAGTGAAACATGTCTACATGACTGCATAACTATCATTGTGTCATGAATTTTTTTTACTTCGTACACTAAGGCTGTTGTTCGCACTATTTCGGCATTGGTTGGCATGCAATTTAGTCAATTTTCTTCCGACATATTTTTTCTTACGAAAAAAAGTTATTTCATAATATTTTGTCCTAGCATACAAAAATTACAGATCAGCTGACTAATTGACGACATTTGCTTTTAGCGGAATTTGGAATCCTATGGTCCGCTGTAGTCGTGAAAGTATTCAGTGCATTATAATCTTAATGCATTTATAGGTTGTACCATTCATGGTTCTAAGGCTATGATGTCAAACCGAAGATAAATGGTGAAACGAATAAAAACACGCACTTCAATTTCGATTAACTACAAATGTAATATCTTCGGATTCAGTCCATTTAGAAGTAAGTAGTATGAAAATACATTCCTGGTATTAGGGGAAACTAACTGACATTCGTGAAGTCGCCGTGGTGTAGTAGGTAGTGTGTTGGCTTACTATTCGTAAAGCCCGGGTTCGTATCCCAGGTCAGACATCAAAAATGAAATATGAAAAAATAAATAATATTTCTTCGGCGACTTCCTCTCAGCAGATTTCTGGCAAAAACTCTTAGAATAAAATAAACTGCCATGAAAAGGTTTCTCAAAATTCTGTCGTTCGGAGTCGACGTTAAACTGTAGGTCCCGCCACTCACGTATAAAATTAACGCACACAACATGAGTGGTGTGAGAAGCTAGGCCGTAATCCTGACTGAAGGGTTGTAATGGCCAATTATGTATGTATGTAACTGACATTCGACTGTAAAGGCACTCTTAAAGCAGATAAAAAACAAAAACCAAAAGCTCAACTGTAGAATATGTATGCGCATTTGGGTAAGAAGTTTGCAGTTTTTTTAAATTTCAGTTAATTTAAACAACACTTTTGACCTCAAAGAAGACGGTTCAATAAAATAGGCGTAAAATAATCATCAACCTTATATCGGGTTATCCAAACATCGGTCTGCAAGATAGTCAGACGTTATATACCTACCTTTCATTTGAAATGTAATTTATTTAGTGAAAACTTTGCTATTGCAATCACAAAGCCTGATTGGGTGCGGCAGCAAGAGGCTTTAATGCAGCTTTTTCGAAAGAATTTTTTCATTACTTGAAATTTAGGTCAACAACAGCCGTTAGACGCTTTTGTGGAGCTTTATTAAATACTGTGTGTAGGCAGATAATCCCCTAAGTTTGGAGCATTTGAAGACGAACATTCATCAAAATATTGCAGAGATACTAACTGAAATGTGCACAAAAGTTGTGAAAAATCACCACAACAAAATCGACTGCTGCAAATAACTCAGAGGCGCATAACATAGTGGCAATGACCAAGCAATATAATGAAATAAAAGTTTCATTGTAATCTTAGCTTTATGTGTGTTTCATTTAATTTTGAAACCGAAAATGGTGGCACTTTACTACATTTACAAAAGATAGGAATATTTTTCTTTAAGGGAAACACTAGCAAAATGAAAATATTAATCACTTTCGATACTTAGTTAGTTTTGAATTCTATTCTTAAGGTTTAGCGCATTCTCTGTTTCATATTCTTTATTTGCAAACACCTTCCGGTTTTAAATTAACCCTTGTTTATTGGCTGTTGATTACTTGCAGCAAATGTTAATCAAATAGACTCCTCGCTTAACTATTTCAACTAAAAAGATTTAAATATTTTGCCAATAACTGTATGCAGTCCTTGGCATTAAATGTTATTACAAAAACTTTTTAGTAAAGCTAATGCCTAAAATGATATTTTTCTTGTTTTTTAATTTTTTTTATCAGATATTGGCTTTAATAGACGCTGTACTTTTATTTAAACAGAATTAAGATTCTATACACACCCACACACGTTAATAACTGTCTTATGAAAAATAAACTCCTTAGCCACGTCGTAAACAAATTTGTCTATGACCACAAATACGTACATATTTTTTAGAGAGTAGCAGAGGAGTAATATTGGCTAGAATATTCCGCCAAAAGTAAAAATATATTTACATTCCCAGTGAGGTACGTATTCTGCATTTGAAAGAATAAAACATATTGCAGTATGAAAAAAATTAAAAGTATAAAATGGCTAAACAAACATTGTCTGGGCTTAAAAATAAGACAAAGCGCTACATTCGTCAATTACGATATGAATTATGATATTTAAAAACGTTTGTTAATATGCAAAAATTTTTCACTTTTTTTGCGAAAAGAAAGCTTTGGCGATATGTCTGTGAATGAAATCTTATCATATCCAATTTTATGTAATATTTCAAGACTAAAGGGGAAACCTTGAGAAATAATGCAATGCATTTAACATACTACCTGATCTCATGTTCCTATCGATAACCTTAACTCTAGTGTGATTTGGAATTCTTTGTGATCTGATTAGTTTATTTTACATTGTCTTGCTGAAATGGCACTCTCCAGATAGCAAAAGCTTACTAAATCTTAATGTGATGGTGTGAAGAGTGGAAATACTTGGTTGTTTAATGTTAATTTATAAGTAGGCTTTGCCTGCTCAATTATGTCATGCATGGCTTGTGTGGAAAAAACGTTAGAGAAGAAAACAAAAAAGACGAATACAAGCCAGACTTCATCAGTATAACTACTGTCATCTAATTTGTAATGAGTTTCCTACGAAATACCTCACTGCACTGACATTGAGTGAATCAGCACTACTTCACGAGTAGTGAGTTCTTCTAAGAGTAATGAAAAGCTCCTGTAGATCCAGCACTAGGCCTTCTACAAAATCTTATAATATTTTCGCATTTACTGTAAGAAATTCGATTAACTCAGTTATAAGTGTTTTCACAATATCCTTCGATCTTGCATTTATTTTATTTATTTTTCGTTGTTTATGTACTGCATTGAATTGTAGTCAAATATTGTTGTGGATCCTTTTATTTTCTCTGACAGAGATTAGTTCCCTTCGATCGTTCTTCAAGTGAATATTGTATCGACAATGGTCGAAAATATTTGTCAGAAAGTGTAGATAGTTGGATCGGCTGATTTGATTTTTTATCAACATACTCTGAATTTTCTTAAATTTGTCGATTTTTTTTTTTCACTTGCTTTTATTTTTGATTTCACTTGCTTTCCGCATTCTATTAATTCTCACAGTTTATACGATATACTGTTATATTTGTTTTTCTAGCGTATTCTGTTCAAGAAATGCTGATTTTACGTCTCTTGATTGACTCATGTAGTGTGTTGGCTTATTAGACGTAGGGGTTCGAGCCCAAGGCCAGACATCAAAACCAAATACAAAAAGTATTTCTTCGGCGACTTCCTCTCAGCAGATTCCTGGCAAAAACTCTGAGAGTAAATAAAATTGCCATGAAAAGTTTCTCAAAAATCTGTCGTTCGGAGTCGACTTTAAACTGTAGGCCCCACCACTTATGCATAAAATTAACACACACAACATAAGTGGTGTGAGAAACTAGGTCGTAAACCTGACTGAAGGGTTGTAATGACCAATTATGTATGTATGTTTGATTCATGACTTGTAAATTTCAACTTTAGGCGGATTTCAGTTACAATCTCACCATTTGATTGTAATTACTTTACCCTTTACATACATACTACTTATTGTTTACATAAATATTGTCAATCGATTTGCGGTCAATCAATGGACGCGTATGGCGCCCATGAAACTTTATATACACACATATGTAGATATTCAGGAATGACGAATATGAACCTAGCGCTTTTACATTTGCTCTTATAAATAATTGTTGCACAAAATTTATATCTAAAAATCATAAAATAATATATAATCAAAATCATTAAATATGTAATTGTAACGGTTAATGGAGACCCTATACACCTGATCAGTCTTCAATACTAACGCCTTGGGCAGTTGGTTGAAATTTTGTTAGTAAAAAGTTCGTACTTTCGTTGGCCATAATTATTGCAGCGAATTAAAAAAAGAAATAAATAAATCTGTACTAAATAATATCGGTCTGAATTCAGCCAAGCCCTGTTCCAATGAAGGAGAACCTTTGCTGCTGTTGTTGATTTTATTGATATGATCCATAGTAATTCCGTTGTTTTGAGTAAAAGTATTGCTATGGGAAGCATAGATATCTGTATTATATAACATGAAGAAACAATTTCCGTGTGTTTTGACAAATAAGTACCCATTAAAAATGTTGACAACCAGGAAGTTTTCGCGATTCGACCATGACGCCATGAAGGAATTTTTTAAAATGATAAACGAAGAGAAAAATAGGTAACGTGAATACACTTGAAATATTTTTAGTACTCTTCAGATATTATACCCTCAAGTAGATTATAATTTTTGGAAAAGATTACAATGATATCTTTATATTGACTTTAAAGGCATTGGCACTTATTTTTTTTTTGTGTTAATTAGAATATAATTACAAATTATATATATTATGTAAAAGAGAAATGAAGATAGCATCAGTAATACAATATTATTTAAAGTCAGTTTCCATTTTTTTAAATATTTGTGCTTTAATTGGAAGAAAAAATTACATACTTAAACTTCTCAAAACACTCAAATACGTTGAATTATTTGACAGTTAAAAATTAAAAAAAAATTGTAATGAAGTAAGAAGAACTGAGATTTGAAAACAATCTAGGGAACTGGATAACATCTTGGAAAGTTTTGTATTTTTGATTTCTTTTTTCATAAATTTATGAACGTAATCAAATAAAGAAAAGACTGAAAATTAGAAAATATTGTTCTTTATAATCGTATAAAGATACGAAACACTTCGCGAATCGTTAGAATTTATGAGAATTGTAAAAATGCAATTATTGTTTGGAGGTACTTTCTTAATTTTTTTAAATAATTGTAGACCTAGAAGATTAAAATAAATGTTATAGGTAATATTTTTATCTCAATAACAGGGATAGTATTCTGGCAATGAAAAAGACCTTATGATCAAAGCTTCCAAATAAATAAAGCATCATATCGTCAAACATTAGAAAAAAAATCGTTAAAATCGTCGAAGACGTTCATGGAAATCGTAAAAAAAATCGTAAGAAAAAATAAATACGTAAATTAAAAGTTAAAAATATTGTTGTGAAACACATACATATATTAGCTCAAAAATAATAGAAAAAAATTAACAATAAACTTAAAAACGAGTGTTTTATACAATATACGTATTTGTGTGTGTGAAACACATAGGTACGTAGTTAGAATTAAACATTTTAACCAAATCAGATACAATATTAAAGAAACAGTTACGATTGCTAAGTTTTAAATAATCTTTTCATTAATATTTCTTCTAAGGAATTTAGTCTAATTTAAATTAACTTGGCTTAATACTCTCTCTACATTAGCTGAAGAATGTGAAATACTATTTCATTTTATTAAATTTAGTCAAGGCTGGAAATTAAAAGCTACCATCCCTAGTTTTTATTTCTGATTTTTTTTTTTCCAAAAATCGAAAAGTTTTAAATCATTTTCAGGGAAAAATTGTTTAACATTTAAACAATCTATCCCAGTACTGTTATTGACACATATGTAAGCGCAGCAATAATATTGCATCATATATATATCTATGGGCGGTGTAAATATTAGAGTCAGAAGCTCGTTCTGAGCATGAAAATTCAGTGTGATGTCCGCTGGAACCGACACATTTTTCAGTGCCTCAGCTTCTTAAGACGGTGCAGGAAATAGTTTACTTCATCAGATCTACTTACTATTTACACCACTCATGTATAGGCCGGTGTCTCAAAGTCAAATACAAAGCTTAAAATGGCTTTTAATGTACTAAAGTAAAGAATATGATATAAATTTTTAATTTCCAAAAATCGTCAAAATTAGGGCATAAATCGTCAAACCGTCAATATGATATTTTTGGGGCACAAAATCGTCAAAATGACGATAAATCGTCAAATCTAGCAGCTATGTTCATGATAGCGTATACTTTACTTTTTTGTTACAACGCTATAAGAAGTTGCATATTGCTTGACATCCCAGAAATATTACTCTACAGTTTTGTGTGTCTTTCTTTTTAATTTCTTTTTTATGTTTTGTTGGTGGCTAGAAAAAGACAAGATAGAATAAAAAAGAAAAAAATCGGCGGTTCAGCTAAAAACACTATGTATTCTGTATAAGGATGCTCAAGAAAAAATATTGGCTATAAATTGTCTGTGTAACATCCTTTTCTCATGAATAAGGAAAATAAACTTTTAAGTGTTTGTTTTTTTGTCTTAATGAGCAGATTTAATTTCCTCAGTTTGCTTAATTTTTATCTCTTTTTTAGATATTTGTGGAATTCTTTAGCATATTCAGTTGTTGTACTGTCTGCATAAAGACACCGACATAGGCACTGAGTTGGACACGTTGAAAGAAAAAGCATGTGCGTATAGAAATTAAATTATTTCTAATTTTTTAACACTAGCAACTATATCCTTTTCTCCAAAAAAAAGTGAATTGAGTTAAATTAATTAAATGTAGCTGGTTCACATTGTAACAAAAGGACGCAATGAAATTCTTTGTGTTTGATTTGTCTTGTGTCGATAGTTTTATTGCAGGACAAGTTAATCATTTCCAGGAATACGACCATATTCTTCGCCATAAGTTACTTCTACTGTTTTGGACCATCGGCATTTTGTTGTATGGTCTAGAGTCTGCACTATCCTCAAGTGTTTTCCATGTTCTATTTGAGTTTTTCGTACGCATTGTTGTTTGGCTCGTGCCTTACAGCAGATTTGTATTAGAAAACAATGGGTATTAGGTACCTAACGTATGATGTTTCCAGTATAATTCCAATACTCTCAACCATATAGTGAAGAAAATTTTGAATTTTGATTAGGTCACTACTTAAACTAATTTGATAGCTTAGCAAGCATTCGTGTAGTATTCGGCTTATTTGGCTGTAATTCGTTGGAGTAAAAATTCAAACGAGAACTTCGCAGATTTCCTGAAGTCTCTATAGATTAGCATTAAGAAGGTTGCCTGCCGTATGACAATTTGCTCTCTTGTGATGTGTGATCCGCACGGCACCACGTGTACTGGGTTTGTTTATTCCGATGTTGGCTATAACACTCCGATTTTTATAGCTATTAACAGTATTTAACGAGTCCATCTCCAAACAGTTGTAGACTGCGGTATAGTGGTCAGATCGTATTGGCATTTGACGCTCTATTGAAGCTTAACCGGTTCGCAGTTCTCTATAAATCTCTCTATATTCCTGAAAACTTTCAAATAAGACATATTATAAGTATACAAGTAGAGGCTGTTTATTAATTATTATTAATTAATTATTATATATAAAGTTGTTTTTACTGAGTTATTATTTTTATTTATACAAATTAATACAATAAAAGTTTCCACCACTCATGTATAAAATTAACATACACAACATAAGTGGTGTGAGATGCTAAAGGTTTTAATGACCAATTAGATATATTATGTATGTATGTATAGGATGTGCGCTAACCAAATGTCCACTAATGCACATAATCAATATATCCCATTTAATGTTCAACTAATTACCATTATGTTTGAAAAATTAATTTCTGCGAAATATATACGAAATATTTTAAAATTAGCGTTGCATAATGACCTCAACTTAAACCGAAATTTTCGGGTTTAACCGTTTACAAATGATGTCTAATTAAACATATTAACTTATTCTTTTTTATTTTACTCTCGATCACACACACACATACATACACAATCATGCGTTAAGATTTTCTATATCACACATTTGTTGTTATTTTGGCCAGTGTAAAATCGGTTTATCATTTAATGAAAACAATTTTATTTAAATTTTTTTCCATTATTAACTGCGATTAAAATGAACAAGTGGACGGTCCCCTTTGAATTTTTTCTTTACATTTTTTTCTAAATTTTTACAATTTGTTTTCATTTAAAAACAAAATAAAATAATAAAAGAAAAATATTAAAAAATGTACACCACGGTAAGAGTGTACCCATCATCGTCGTGCTGTATGTGTGTGGTACGAATACAATTGGGCAATTCACACGACTTTGTATCGTGTATGTTGTATTGAATACATTTGTTTGTTTGTGAACGCTCAATGCTATGCTGTATTGTGTATCTCGTGGCATTCAAACAATTTGATAGCCCGAAACCAAGACAACTTATTAAAAGCATATGAAAACATATACACATTTTTTTCAGTCTCAAAAATTGATAACACGAAACCAATACAACTTCCGAAAATATAGGAAAAAAATGTGTATAAGTGCATCGGATTTTTAGATGAAAAATATCAACAACAATTGGGCAATTCACACGACTTTGTATCGTGTATGTTGTATTGAATACATTTGTTTGTTTGTGAACGCTCAATGCTATGCTGTATTGTGTATTTCGTGGCATTCAAACAATTTGATAGCCCGAAACCAACACAACTTTTTAAAAACATATGATAACATATACACATTTTTTTCATTCACACGTTTTGATAGCACGAAACCAATACAACTTCCAAAAACATATGAAAAAAATGTGTATAATAGTATCGGATTTTTATATGAAAAATATCAACAACAATCATACACTGTTGTATGTTCTTCCAACAATACAATGAATATAACGATACAACGGCTTGTGTGAATTAACCAAATCATACACTTTTGTATGTTCTTCCAACAATACAATGAATACAACGATACAACGGCTTGTGTGAACTGACCAAATATGTACGAAAGGCATTTTATGTGTGCATTTTTTCTTATAAACACGTGAACGTTGTAAGTAAACACTAGACTTGACCACGAAGTCATGTTAATTAACATGTGTAACAAGTGCCTCAACATACGCAATTGCCAAAAAAAAGGAAAAAATAAAACACGAAAAACGTGAAAAAAATATCCATTTGTTCTGCGAGTAGTAAAATGGTCGTAAAATATTTTGCACCGTATACAATGAATGTAATTTTGTATATTGACGCGAAATATTTGCGAAACGATATTTGAGTGTTGTCAGGGTTTCAATATCAGTTTGATTTATTATTAATTTATCTTCAACACACTCTCCAACTATTATCACCTCTTGTAAATTGAAACCCCCTGGCGACTTAGCACAGGCCAACAAATATTGAAGTTCTCCTAATAAGCAAAATATTCTGATAGCAATGAATGAATGCTAATTAATATGCTGCTATTTTAACAACGTAGAATTATAGAATGTAGAATTGTTTATGTGCATGAATGAACCTATTAAAGGCGAAAAAGAATTCCATTTTGATGTGAGTCTGACTCAAGTTAATCGAATTAGTTAACTGTTAAAACCATACCGTGTGAATTTATTACAAATTATGACTTACTGCTACAGAACCCGTTTCCAAGGCCAATATGATGATGTGGGATTTATTGTCGGACATCAAAATTGAGTGTATGACGTTTATATCATCCGGCAATGAAATGTATGAAATTTGGAAAAAATACGGTTTTAATGTGAAAATTTGAACACTCATTGTGTTCAATTATTTGAATATCATTATTTGGAAGGACATTAAGTATATTATAAAATATCAATCGCCACTTACATTCCCTCAATATTAATGCATGACTTGGTTTAACATTAACGTCATATATGTACATACGAGTGATTGCATATTGTTGTTTTCTTATCATTTCTTTATTGAAAGACGTAGATTTTTTAATCCTTTCTTTTTTTTTTTGTTTTTATTTTATAAATAAAGGCTTATAATAAGGGTTTAATTCTTAACAACTACATTATATTGTTCTCTCCAGTTTTTTTATGATGTTAAGTGTGCCAAATAATAAAACAAATAAACAGAACAAATTTGTATACAATGCATCCACCTGTATATTATATAAGCAGTGAATGAAAGGACAGCGTGTAGGTAAACATAATTTATAAAAACTGAAACAATTATCTCAACGTTTTTGTTCTTTTCATTTTGTTTTACCATTCAAACAAAATTAAATTCGTTACAAATTTGGAGCCATTTTTTAGAAGTGATCTGATACATACATGATATGTGTGTACTTTTATATACACATTCACGCATACTTATTGGCATCCAAAATATACTTAAGTTACATATAGCGGTGGCTGTAAAATCTCTATGTGTGATACTATCAGATAATCAAAGTGGAGAAAGCCTTTGCCAAGACCATACGAACGTAATAGAGTAATATACAGTATATGAATGGCACCAATTTGCATTGATGTTATCTTTCAATATAAGGTATATTTACTAAAAATTTTACATTTTGAGAGTTTTTCAATACTTGCGAGAAGTGAACTGGAAATGGCAAACTTAACAAGCAATTAGTCGTCATCGCATAGACAACTTTCAATTGCTTACAGATTGAGATTTAATATAAAGAGGTGAATAAATCGGCAACATGGAGTCGTACTTCATCATCTCTTCCCGATTAATGTCCAGTACTTAGGTATCTCATCCAGAATTTATTGGCAGAATGCATCTACTCAAACGTGATTTAAATTCACAACTTCATAAAACTTTTGGGATGGCTGAGGAAGAAGATATAATTTCATTTCAGAAATTATAATTTCAAGATTGTCAGTCTTACAACGGGGTTTTATAACACTCAAGTAAAATATGCGCTACGAATCGGATGCCAATTTAACCTAACCTTAACTTATATGAAGAGATGAACTACTGTCTGCTAATGTTTCTATCCTCTTTAAAGAAAGGCAACTCTCCAAGAGGACTAATCTACTCTATTATATGGTTTTCCTATTTTTTAAAAGGTATGCAGTGATATAAAACGAAGTTTTTTCAAGTCAATACAAACTGAAGAGCCGTTATGGGTAAGACAGCAATTATCCATTAGATGAATTTGATGTTGGTAATACCTATTTGTTTTGCTTAGCACAGCAACACATAAAAATGTAACCTTCAAACTGCACTGTATTGTTGTTATGAAGAAGAAAAGATCATATGGTTTATGCAACACAGGTAGCTTCTCAGTCTTTACTTGTGAGTACACATTAACAAAAAAAGGCGAGATTGATTTATTTTTTGATGCGTGGCCGGATAACTTAGTATCGTCATAATAAGCCATGGCGTCATATAAGCCATATATTTCATTTCACGCTCATGATTGTCCATATGGTTAAATCGCTACATCTTTTTACTCAACGACAATAAAAATTCTATTTTTACGTTTTTTAATAGATTTAATAACAAAAATTCAAATTTAAAAATAAAAATTAAAAAAATTGTCCGAAGTGGGTTTTTAAGACTGTTGCCAAATGGCAACAATTTTTCTCACAGTATAAGAAAATTTAACTTTTCGTGTCTTTTTAAGAAAATTTTTTCATACACAGATTTAAAGTTATTTTTAACGATTTTGTTTTATTTTTTAATTAAACTTATAAAAATAATCTTTTACTAATTCATTTACGACAAAAAATTTATATTAATAAAAAATAAAGTTGAATTTCATTTAAAAACTTAAATCAAATAATTCATATTACAAGAAAGTTTTCTACAAAAATGAATAAAATAACAAAAATCATAAGCAAACGAATTCATTTATTTATAGATTGTGGTAATCATAAAAGCAATTTCGATCCTTGTTCGGTATACACAAATGTACATTGCATTTTGAACACTTGTACCTGGAGTATCCTTGACAGCCAATATTTTTGCATCTGCTCTCGTTGACTTTTTTGAAAACATATTTATTATGGGACGAACTTTGTACAGCTTGTCATTAGCTACCTCATTCACAGAAAATTTTAAATTGATGCGAATGGAATGAAATCGGGCCATATTTTCTGCAAAAGCCGGAACAGTTGTGGGGTTCTTCCAGTACATTTCTAATCGGGGATACCCTATTGATCCAGTCATTATCTCTAGGGAAGGAAATTTTAGAAACTCTTCCCGAGAAAGATTGAATGAGGTTCCGTTTTTAACCATAACTGTTTGATTCGATTCGATTTGAACTACTTCGTCAATAAAATCTTCCGTATAGTATTCCAAAAAATACTTCACAGGGGAGGATGCTTACTGTTGAAATGTGCTTCTGGAGTGGTCCAAGGACATTTTCTTCAACGAAAGTCTTCTAATTTTTTACAACAAACTCAGAAGTTTCATCTTCAACAGGTTCTGCTATTTCGATTTCAGTATTAGTCGGATTAACTTCATAGATATCTTCTCCTGTTAACTCCTTCCTTATAAAAGAGCCATTTTGGTCAAAAGTTTCTGTTAAATCTTGCAAAACATCAATATCTTCTGAGTCTTTAAAGTTTATCAGTATTTTTTCAATGTCACTCTCTTTCAGCGTTGCCACAAAGAAAAATTTTTCCCTACCAATATTCTTTCCAAAACCTACCAAAATTGTTCCAATCCTACCAAAATTTGAATTTAAATAATTATAGATTATTCAGTATGAAATTAACGTTTTATTGCTAAAATAAACAAAAAGAATTCCATATATATCACATTTAATGTGTTAAAAAAACAAAACAATTCGTTTAAAAAATATAAAAATAAAGGAACATAAACATTGTAGTGTATATAGTTATAGTTTCTCACACCACTTATGTTGTGTGTGTTAATTTTATACATGAGTGGTGGGACCTACAGTTTAAAGTCTACTCCGAACGACAGATTTTTGAGAAACTCTTCATGGCAATTTTATTTACTCTCAGAATTTTTGCCAGAAATCTGCTGAGAGAAGAAATACCTTTTGTATTTTGTTTTGATGTCTGGCCCTGGCTTTACGTCTAATAAGCCAACACACTACCTACTAGACTACATATATATATATAACAAAAATTATATTTATAATATTCAGGTATCATTGAGATATTTTTTTTCAGACCACACATAATGCGGTTCAGACTTGCATGTAACTTCTTTACATATCATTATGTTGTTTACTGTGCTTTTATCTAACATATTTCTTAGTTTCGTTTTTATTAACCATAATTGTGAAAATTTTCGTTCTGCAGCTGCAGAACTACGTGGAAGAGAAGAAAAATTAAAAATAAAAATTACATAAATCACCATAATAAAATTCATTTAAACCATTTTTAAATGTGCTTACATCGGCCCAAAATTCCTTTATGCTATATCCTTAGATATAACACTTAGTCGAAGTAAGTTCCATTGCATTACGATTTTATCTGGATCACACTCCACTAAATTCTTAAATTTCAGTATCAAGGGCAATATATTTATTTTTTCTTTGGAAAGAACATTTCTGGGTGTTATTATTTGTAGTAATTTTACATCTTCTCTTCCAAAGTCATATCTTATTTTAATTTGGTTTAAATATTCAAACTACCAATCGTACCATTTTTAAATAAAAACTACCAATTTTGGTCCAATTGGACCAAAACGGCAACGCTGCTCTCTTTCATACGTCTTGTCATTATGGTAAACAATACAGAAAAGAAATTCCTACAAAAAATTAACGTTTCTTGGTCAATTATATACACAAAACAAATTTGTTGCCATATGGCAACAGGTTGATTTTAAAAAATCGCTATATACTTATGCGGGCTTGAAAACCATACTTTTTTGTAAAATCCCATAAACCAATGTGTTTTTATTAGTTTTTTTATTAAGATTTCTTTTTAATATTTCAGAATAATATTAAAAAAATTACAAAAAATCAAGTTTTTTACTGAAAATTGTAAAGTATATACGAGGTTAGCCAGATTTGGATTATTAACATGAAAATTTATCTAAAATGTCAAAATTTCACATTTTTTGTCTTCCTAAGATATTAAAAAATAATAATCAAGAAAAAACAATTAAGATATATTAAATATGTACAAAAATATTGGCCACAAAAGTGACTGTTGCCATATGGCAACAAATAGCGAAAGGGTTAATATTCTCGTCACATATTTATTATACTTATATATTATACTTCGCATAGTATGTCATATAAAGGGTGTTTTTTATAGAGGTATAGAACTTCAAGTTGGCATTACTTTTCAAGATGGCGACCGATGTAACAGCTGTCAAGTGACTTATTCTCAGTTTGGTTTGGCAATTCATCATGAATAGACTCACGCCTGAACAACGCTTGCAAATAGTGCAATTTTATTTCGAAAATAATGGTTCTGTGCGGAAAACGTATCGCGCACTACGTCCATTTTA
Source organism: Sarcophaga subvicina (assembly GCA_936449025.2). Lineage (NCBI taxonomy): Eukaryota > Metazoa > Arthropoda > Insecta > Diptera > Sarcophagidae > Sarcophaga > Sarcophaga subvicina. The sequence continues at coordinate 8,765,930 of OW388085.2, forward strand.
TCGTCGACAAAATCGTCCATCAGAACAGTTAATTCGATTAACCATGGAACGTTTTCGCACCACGTTTACTCTTATTGATAACTCGCATCCCGAGAGACGCTGTACGGCGTGTACAGAAGAAGCTATTGCTGCTGTAGAGCGTAGCATTGAGGAAGACCCGAATGAGTCCATCCGCCATCGAGCACAGGAATTGGGTCTGTGTACATCCACTTTATGGAAGATTTTGCGGAAGGATCTTGGTTTGCGTGCTTACAAAATCCAACTCGTGCAAGATTTGAAGCCAAACGATCATCAAGTAAGGCGTAGATTCGTCGAATGGGCCGAAAACGAGATTACCGTTGTTCCCGATTTTATAAGCGAATTTTGTTTAGCGATGAAGCGCACTTCTGGTTGAATGGCTACGTCAACAAACAAAACTGCCGCATTTGGAGTGAATGTAATCCTCAAGTGTATGTGGAAACACCGTTACATCCAGAAAAACTGACTGTTTGGTGCGCTTTATGGGCTGGTGGAATCATTGGTCCGTACTTTTTCAAAAACGATGGTGGCCAGAACGTTACAGTCAATGGTGATCGGTATAGAGCCATGATTACTACCTTTTTCATTCCTGAATTGAATAACCATGATGTCCAGGAGATGTGGTTTCAACAAGACGGCGCAACATGTCACACAGCTCCTGCCACAATAGATTTATTGAAAGACACGTTTGGTGACCGCCTAATTTCACGTTTTGGACCTGTGAATTGGCCTCCAAGATCTTGTGATTTAACACCGCTAGACTACTTTCTGTGGGGCTATGTAAAGTCATTGGTCTATGCGGTAAAGAATTTGGAAGACAACATTCGCCGTATTATTGCCGATATACGGCCACAAATGTTCTAAAAAGTCATCGAAAATTGGATTTAAAATGTAATGCCACAAGATTATCTTTCGGATAAATAAAATTCATGTCAATCGAATAATCCATCGTTGTTTTATTGCAACTTAAAGTTCTATACCTCTATAAAAACACCCTTTACAACCTTACCTCACTTTGCTTCGTGGTTACGTTAAAAAAAAAAACACGATGCAAAGTGAATTATGATTTTTTATAGCAAATCATGTAAAGATCGAAGATAGGATCCAGGGTTACAAAACCACTACTTATTAAGAAGAAAATTGAACACAGTAAACATTTAAAAAACAAAAATAATATAACATTTTACATACAAAAAATAAACAAATTAGAAAAATATTGACCTTTTTTGTAACCAGAAAACACTCGTAAAAATTTATTATTCTCCTTTAAAAAAGGCACAACACACCAATTGAAACTGAATTCCAAAATTAGAAAAACAAAGTGAAAATAAAACTATTAAAACTGTGTTTATTTTCGGTTAGTAAGGGAATCCCCGAGTTTAATTGCATGGCGCAATTAGAAACAAAAGTCGTGCCATCTTTTAGAAAAAAATTTAAAACAAAAAATTGAAGACTTGAACCCAAAACAACGCAACTTCGAAAATCTAATGACGCACAGAGGAAATTAGTATTAATTCAGCAGCGACACAACTTCGAAACAACGCAAACCGAAAACGAAACGACGCAAAGCGAGGTATGGGTGTAAATATAAAAATAAATAAAATAATTAATAGATTACGAAGTAATAGGTAGTGAAGTAAGTAATAGAAGTGAACTTTTCCTCAATAATACTAAAAAAGAAGCCTGTATCCTGGTGTTACTTTCAAAACTGATCGTGATCAATCTGTCATAAAGACGCTTAGCAACTATTAACATCAACAATGAACGTCACGTCTTAATAAAGTCTCAATCAGAAAAAATTTTCACCCAGTACATATTCACAGAGAGCACTCTGTTTCTAGGCAACAACAAATGGCTATATAATTCTAGGACTTGTTTAACTGTCAAAACTTGACTGATTAACCTGAAGTAAAGGTAAGAAACAATAACAAGATGGAGGAGTTGTTGTTATCGACCTAAGGTACTTAAAGTAACGAGGGGAAATATTAAAAACAAACAAAAAACTTCTGACTTCACAATCCACTTTTTCGGCACAAACAATTGTAATTAATTTTTGAGACTTAAGGGAGAACAAACAAAAAGTAAATAAAAAAATCAAGAACATGGTATTCTTTGACAAATAAAAATTGATAAATAGAATGCAATGAAATCTGAGGAAACTAATATGTGTAACAAAAGCTGTTCATACTTCTTTAAAAATAAAGTTGACTTGGCATATCATAAAATTAGAACTGTTGGTTTGTTTAGTTCGATAAAATTAGGGGAAAAATCTTAAATTGGTATTTATTGGTTAACCTGGTGCTGCGTATCTTAAAATAAATTTTATATATGTTTAGATCACTCTGTAAATCCAAAGGGATTTGGGGATTCCATTGCTCTCTAGTTTTTTGCGGGGGAGGACCGAGAGTTTTGTAAGCGACGGTTTAACAAAACTATTAATTTTGTTTCCCTAAAGTGAACGTATAGACTGCAATATGAAATAGCAGAGTCAACCTATTGAGGTGTTTTGATAAATTTTACTACATTAGGTCCTTACTGATCACCTCATTTCTTCCACCACGAAAAGATTTCTCAGTAACGTTTTTTTCAGATTATGATTATGTGCGATTTTTCAATTGTCCATTTGTTAGCCCCTTCCACAATGTCTGAAGTATTTGCAGTTATAAATTGAACCAAGCTTGGGGAAAACGTACAGCAATATGAAACAAATGACTGTTATGTTAGTTTAGGGTTAAATTGTTAGTTTTCAAAAGCACAAAGAAGGCGCTTAAATATTCAATCCAAGCAAACACAACCACAAGATGGCTCGGTGCCAAATATGGATTATGTTGTTTCTTTCAAATTTCATCTTTCTAATTTTTCCCATGGATCAGAATTTTTCTAATTGCTCAGCTACAATGAAAACTTTTGAAGTCATATTGCCAGTCACAGACGAACTATTGATGATTCTCTGCGAAATATTAGTTTTACTATTAATCTCCTATTCGGCCAGCAATAATATCAGTCAGTCGTGAATAGTCATTCACTGATGACTACGTGGGTATCTAGGTTGTATTTAAAAGTTCACGTTAAACACAGTGGTGTTGTAGCACCCAAAAGTTTAACCTTCGTTATTAATCATTCTGAATATAATTGATAGCGCAGTGTTATCAGTTAAAATGTGTTTTTGTTTAAATAAATAAAGAATTTTATAAATAAAGGTTTTACTTACATAAAGTAAGGAATAACGATCAGAACTAAATAATTTTGTTATTTTAATTCCAATCATCAAGAGTTTGCAAAATTTTAAAATGTTACAATTGCGGTTAGAAGAAGCGGTAGAAAATGCTATGGGAACAAAGTCGAAAAATTTAAAACGAAAACAATAGAATCACTAAAAAACAAGCTGAAGACTTTGCGGAGGAAGTTTAAGACGTTGAAAATAAAGGCGAAAGAGTTGAGAGGAAAGTCGAAGGCTTCGCAAAAGAAGCTGCATGCGTTTCAACTGGAGCTGTTATATTACATTACACTACATAGATGTTATTAGTCACTAATACCGAGCAATGGATAGCTGAGAACAGGATTGATCTACCGAAGAAGAACATTCTTTACGACGATGAAGTTGTCTGTGAGGAAGGTAATGCTTTGATGCCTAATTTTAATTGTAGGGCTGCTGACAACGTTTGACATAACCAATACGTTTCGGTGTTTAACATTTCAATATAAACTCTATAGGGAAAGGCATACCATGCCATTACTAGACACTACTGTGTGATCATGAAACGGAAATTTACATAGGATTACATAAACAATCTACAACAACTGAAAAGTGTGAAAGTGTTTTTCATTGTTCCATATTTTTTCTTTGATTTCAAGTATTTTGATTGCCTTATTGGTTCGTTTTTTGTTACAATAAATCCGTCAACTTCTGTATCACCGTAATACTGTGAAGTGCTGTTCGAGATATCTGCCTGTATCGTTTAATATCTCTTTTAATTTTTTTTTCTTTAAAGTGGGCATCTTTTTTAATAACATTTCAACTATTACTAATTAATACAAACGTGAAGGCATACTATTTATTTCGTGACTATAAATGCAACATTGTAATTCTTTAATTATCACTACACTAAATACAACTGAATTGGTCTTTGCATTTGCTAAATTGCTTTGACTGTGCCATGTGTTTCTGTATCCCAGCAAACATTTTTTTCTTATTTATATTACATCGATCCTGAATAATTTTTTTAATTGCAATATGGATTGTTTGAACTCTAACTGTAATGTTAATTGTAACGACCACTTACCACTGGTTGTGCTTAGTTAATTATCATTTAAAATGTTCTACTCTTAAAGCAAGAGATGCTGATGCCATCCCAGACCCATTAAAATCAATCTAATGGACTTGCACTAGCTGTAAAAAGATTAATTTAAATTTTTATAAATTTTTTAAAAGTTCCAAAGAAGTATTTGATCAAATTAACAACAACCTTTTGGCACTTCAAGCCAAACTTTTAAAATTTGGAGAATTATTAGATATAGGCTGCTTTTACAGACCATCTATTAAAGCGGACGTAAAATTATTAACTTTGGAAGCATTAACTCTGAAATACGAAGATATTGTTATATGTGGTGATTTTAATTCAAACCTGGATACCGCTATGAAAACGTTTGATCTCTATGCAAGTAACACAGTGATTCCTACGCACTATACTTCAGCTAGAAATTGGTTAATTGATATTATATTTACAAGTAAAATGGCAAATGTCGTATTGTATGATCAGCCAACTGCACTTTGTTTTTCTAAGCACGATCTCACATATGATTTTTATGCTGTTTCTCACATATGATTTTAAACTTCACCGAGCTGAAAATTTTGTTTCCTTCTACGATTTTAATGGCGTTCATTAAAATTTGTTCCTGCAAGAGCTATTTAGCATCAATTAGAACTCCATTTATTACACTCTATCAGCTGAAAATCAACTTAACTCTTTGCAGGCAAATATTGAACATTTGTTTAATATATAAATGCCAGGAAAAATGCCATTCTTAGATGCAAAGAAAAGCCATGGCTTATTTTTACCGTAAAGAGTGCTATTAAAAGAAGAGACATGATCTTTAATCTCTGGAAAAGGTTTAAAACGGCTGAACTTTACGAGGAATATCGCGTAGCTAGAATTGGTGTAAATAAAATCATCAGACTATCAAAAACTGTCTACTATTCTAGAATCTTCTCTTCAGGAATTGAATCTAAGGACACATGGCAGAAAATTCGTAATACTATCATTTGCAGAAACCAGTTTGAAGGACCAACATTAATACAGGAGAATTAAATACAACTTTTATTCAGTCCAATAATAAATCACCAAATTCGATCGTAACTATTCGAAATCGGTCTGTTCTGTGTTCTGGTCCATTTGATTTTCATTATGTGGATCAGTCCGAAGTTTTGAATAGCTGCATGTCAGTTAAGCCAAATGCAGTTGGTATGGACAACATTTATCCCGAGTTTTCAAAATTAATACTACCAACAATTCTGCCGTATCGCACATTTCTAATCAACACTATACTAACACAAAGCAGTTTCTCTCAGAATTGGCAATATGCAAAGGTAATACCCATTCTAAAGTCCAATAATGAATATCGACCAATTGCCATACTGCCGTACTTATCCAAAGTTTTTGAAAGATTATTGCATAACCAAATACCTTCATAAGTATGTAGAGAATAACAACCTTATTATTCGCAAACAATCTGGCTTTCGTAGAAAACACAGCTGCACAACTGCTGTTATAGAGGAAATAGTACCAAATATTGATGAAGGCAATGTGGCCTTCCTCGTTCTACAAGATCATTCCAAAGCATTTGATACCGTTGACCATGAAATGCTTTGCAGCAAAATGGAAAATATGTTTAATATTTCTAGCACCTGGATAAAACTTATAAGATCATACATATTTTGAAATCTTATTGGCAAATTCGATTTTCTAATATTTTCCTACTAACATGTATCCGCGTTTCATTAAACATTTTCTAGTTAGAAAAATTATGGAATTTTCTTTTACCATATATTGTATATATTTTATTAGTTTTTTTACTTTTTTTTATATTGAGTTATCATTATGGCTTCTAACCCTTTCCAAACAGTTCCACTACTACCCAACAGATGACGCGGAAGTTATTCTTTTGTTTTTGTTACTAAAACAATTTAATCTCTTTGCATTTCAATTAGTTTTTTCTTTTTATAAGAGTACAAAATAAGAGTAAACGTTCTCTTTGAATAACTGCACTTCAACCCCTTTGCGATACGGTAGGATTGGAACGTAAAAAACACAGATTGTTTCTCTTGCACCAACTATTGAGGAGAGTGTGTAAAATGTTATTTGAGTGACAACCTTAAGTCAACTGAAGTTTTTTATTCGGGAACTTTTCGCGATAAAAAGCGATTCGCCTTTTGTGTGACAATGAACGCCAGTGTCGTTAATGGTATAATAAAAAGCTTTGAAGTTAAATAAAAAGAACGGACGCATTAAACTAATAATCGGTTTGAAGCGTATTTGGGATATTAATAACCAACGGTTTAATTTTATTTGGACTTTTAATTAATTTTTTATTAAATTTGACAACCAGTGCGAAATTTTACAAAATTAACGTAAATCCCTGAAAGTATCAAAGTTAGAAACATGTGAGTATCTTGTACACTTAGCGGCATACCCGAATTGACATTTAAGTTTCTTGATACAATGGATGTAGGACTTTCCACACACAACAAATTTGAAGAATATAGTAGTAGAATTAGATAACAACAAATAATTATTGCCATATATTCAGAAAAGTACAGTAGCCATGATTATCAAGTTTTACCAAGTTTAATTCAAATTTTTGATACCACAATACGACGCATAACTGCTCACATACAAATTAAGTAGATATTATGCTATAGCTATCGTAATACAATTTTTTTGATGGAAACAAAATATAATTTATAAAATTGTAATTTGGATTTTTGTGTGAGGCAAATATAGCTAACCCACAGCACGTTATAATACAGGGAGTGATTTAGAATCGTCTTTAGATTTGGAATTTGTCTTTAATACTTTCTCAGAGAGTTGACACAAAACGATGTATATAATTTGGAAAAGTGTGAATAACTTTTATACTTAAACTTAATGGTTTGTCGTAATCAAACAACTTAGTTACTCAGTTTGGAATATATACTAAATGTATTGCACTTATGTAAATGAATTACAATTAATAAATAAAAATTTTAATAAAAAATTAAATAAAAATTTTCTTTCATCTTCTAATTTACTTTTTTATAAATAAAGATTTCAAGCCGAAAATTACTTTTCATTATAACATTAAAACATGCATTATTACACTATTGCGTTAAAAACTTTGCCATTTTTATAAATTTTTAAAAATATTTTAAGTAGTGATTTCAAATTTTGAGTTGAAATTATAATTTAAAAAGTGTAAAAAGTAGGTTTTAGAAAATTTTACGAGTTTATTTCGATAAAAATTTGCCATTTTCAGAATTGTTGAGAAAAATTTGCTGCTTTTAAAAAATTTGACCAAATTTCCTAACTTAGATATTTTGAGAAAAATCGTATATATAATTATATACATTTTAAGAATTATTTTTAGACGTCTCGACAAAATTTTAAATGTTTTTAAATTTAAAAAAAATCCCTGTCTCTTGATATCCCTAATCCCTTGTTTCCATAATATTGAAATAAAAAAAATTGTGCCAAAAATTAGAAAAATTGGGAATAAATTCATTTTAATTTAATTAAACTATTTTAAAAGTTTTTTATTAATATACTACGTACATATGCATACATACATAAATGATTATTATAATCCTTCGTCCAGGATTATGTCCACTAGGATCACTTATGTTGTGAAAGTCGACTCAGAAAGGCAGACTTTTTTGAGAAACTTTTCATGGAAATTTTATTAACTCTCACAATTTCAATTTTCACAAGAAAGTGGAAAGTGCTGAGTGGAAGTCACCGAAGAAATGTTTTACATAATTCGTTTTGTTGGAGATGTTTGGGATGTCACGACCTCACGTTTAATAAGCCAACACCCTACCTACTAGACTAGGGCGACTTCATCAACAATGCCACACAAAGGAGTTATGAAAATATTGAATGCAATGATATTTTTAAAATGAGTGGTATATTAAATAAACCACGTAACATTTTAAATATGCGGATTGTGAATGTGTGTAATTTAAATTAAACTGTAATATTTATATCCTATTATTAACACGTTCATTGATCTCTTTATATTTTATAAAATAACATTAAAAATATTACGTTAAATCATTATAAACAATTTTTTGATTGCGCTTAGGACACTGTCTTTATAGGGAGTCCAGCAATTTTTTGCGAATGTTTATAACGAATGACGTTTCCATTTTCCTTTTTGTATTTATAGTTATTCTAGCTATTCTACATTATAAATTTGCTTAATTATAATTCTATACTTCTATATATCTATATATGTTGCATGCTTTAGAATTTATAAGATGCAATTTTAAAATCAGATACAGGTTTTACCGAATTTGTTGTTGTTTTAGATTTGTACATAAAATTGCATCCACAAACTTATAGAACAGGCATTTTAATGATGATATGTTGTTTTGCTTTCGAATTTCATTCTCACCCTTTTAAACACATAGAAAATTTTTTTGCTACCACGTCGATGAAGAACTAAAAAATACAGCTAAAACACACCCCAAACGATAGTTCATTTGACTGAAATTTCACTTGGGTATACAAAAGTAAATGAAGGTAAGCAATGAATAAAAAAAATAACAAATCACTCATACATGCACACACTGCAAGAATATATTCCTCATTTAGAATGTCCCATGTACTCACAGTTTATATCCCTCTTACGCTCACAAAACTGATGACAGGTAAGACTGTTAGTAAAATAGCTGCTGCTGTTAATGCCAGCCCGTCTAGTTTAGCTTGAAAAAGGATCGTTTAACAAAAACTCCATTTTCTTTATAGGATTTGTTTTTTTTTTACTTTTTTATTAACTTCTTTTATATGCCGTTTTTTATTTAAATCCTGAAATTGTGAGGGTCACGATACGTTTATTTAGGGTAGGAAGGAGGAGTCAAATTTAATATCTTACAATGTACAATTCCAATCACATATTGGATTTAATCGTTAAAATGAAGGATAATATCAACTGTATAACGTATGATATAAGCCAGTAACTATTGTTTTTGAAGTGACCTCTTAACGAAATACCGTTTGTTCATTACAATTTGTGGAAAAATTAATTAATCTCTGCTGGTTTTTATATGTTTTTATACGTATGTATGTGTGCAGCTTCTAATTAAACTAAAAAGTGCAAAATGTCTAGATTACGTTAGTATGTGATCCGTAATGTTTATGTCGTTCCCCAAAAAGTAAAATCTTTCTAAAATGGGCTCTTTTAGCTCTTTGTTAAAATTCAAACCAAAAAACTTTTACTTACTTTTTGTAGACC
>OW388085.2:8775636-8885351 GCA_936449025.2 Sarcophaga subvicina
ATCGTTGTTTACGTTTATTCTTGTAGGTTTTTTTTTGCTGTATTTTTGTTTACTTGTTTATTCATTTGTAAACAGGTTTGTTTACTGCATTGTTTTGTTTTTGTAGCTGTTGTTTATAATTTTAATGCTAAGCGATGTAAAAGCAAACCACCAATATCTAGATTTTTCACTTTCGTAACACTGCCGCCCATTTAAGCTTGTTCGACCCGAATAGGCTCATTGTATCTTCTCCCATATTTCGCCAGTGACTCTATATGTACGACCTTCATTTTTGCTCGGAGCTGTTATCTTTCTGTATCCTGTACACGCCATCATTTAATCTTATAAGGTCCATCCCAGCAAGTTTGTAGCTTGGGAGATAATCCTTTCTTCCGCTTTGGGTTGTAGAGTAGAACCAGTTGTCCCTCATGGAAGCCCTCATTATTTGCTGCACGATCATACCTGGCTTTCATTCTATCGCTGACCATTTTTATACGTGTGCGCACAAATTCATTAAGTTCATTTATACCCTTCTGTTTTCCAGCCATCTCTCTCTGTGACTTAACACCAAACTCTAAGTCACCAGGCAGTTTTATCTCAGTCCCAAAAATAACGTTGACAGGTGATCTAGATGTTGAATCATGAACCGCAGATCGGTACGCCAGTAGAAACCTCGGGAAGTGTTCGTCCCATTCCTTCTGTTGCTTGCTCACTACTTTTCGTAAGTATTCTCCAGCGTTCAACTAAATCGTTCTACCATTCCGTCGGACAATGGGTGAAGCGGCGTCGTTCGACTCTTCTTAATACCGTATACCCCGCACATTTCCTTGAATACGGCTGGCTCGAAATTCCAGCCTTGATCGGAATTTAGCTCTATTGGAACCCCGTAGTGGCATACCCAGTTGTTCACAAAAACATTTACAATTATGTTCGCCTCTTGATTGGGTATGACATCCAACATATCGGTTTTCGGCACTGTTGACAAGAAAAGGGCCTGCTACGTCCATTGCCATCCTCTCGAAATGTTAACCCGAGTTATATTGTCGCATCTGACGTCGATTTCTTCTTACTGGACCTTTAGCTGCAATACACTGGGTACCGTTTTGCTATCCAATCTGCCACTGCTTGTTGACATCCAACTCAATAAAAACGTTGTTTTAGTCTTTCCAGCTTCTTTGTCACCCCAATGTATCCTCCGCTAGCGCCATTATGGAACTCATTTAAGATTTTCTTCATTTTGGAGGAAGGCACTACTATTAGGGTGGATGAGGTCTTGCCATCAGCACTTTCCCAATGACGATATAAGAACCCGTTTATCAATTTTAAACTGCCCCATTGTGCCCAATATGCTTTTATAAGAGGACCTTCTACTGATATTTCATTTCGAGTAGGCCGTTTGTCCTCTTCCTTAGCTGATATAATCTTCGCCAATATTGGGTCACTTCTTTGTGCTTAAGACCAGTCCTCGTTGGCATCGATCTGCGTTAGCTGGATATAAATGACGGATTCATTCTTCTCAGCCTTCACACAATTTTTACACTCCGACTTACAAGGTCGGAGAGCATCAGCATTTCCATGTTTTATGCCTCTTCGGTGTTCAATGCGCGTATAGTAGCCTACGACTTACTCTGTACCATTGACCACTTCGGAAAGTACACCATCAATACCATATCCGCTAGCATCACTGTCTAGAATAAATTTTTCCCCTGGGACTGGATACGCCAAAACTGGTGTAGTACACAATAGGCCTTTTAGTGTCTGGAACGCCTTTTCTTGTGAATCATCCCATTGATACACCTTTGATTTTTTGGTGAGCTCATGCAAGCTTGCAGCCACGCTAGCAAAGTTAGACACAAAGCGTCTGTAATATGTCCATACTCCCAAAAAGCTGCGTAATTAATGAAGATTCCTTTACTGCTCGTATTTTATCTTCATTCGTGGATATACCATCTGCTGTAACAATATGCCCCAAATATTTCACTTGTTTTTGAAAGAATGCACATTTCTTTACGCTTAATTTTAGTCCAGCCATTGATATTCGTTGCAGAACTTCTGCCAGTTGCTTGAGGTGTTCGTTGAAAGTTCTGCCCATCACTATTATGTCATCGAGGTACACCAGTCGAGTCTTCCAATGCAGTCCCTTTAGTACACGTTCCATAAGCCACTTGAATGTGGTCGGAGCATTACAGAGCCCAAATGGCATAACTTTAAATTGCCATAAGCCGCTGTGCGCACTGAATATCCTTATCTGCAATCTCGATCTGCCAAAAAATTATATAAATAAATATAAAAACACAAAATATCCCACACTAATTCGAATTTTTAAAGTCATCTAGACCAGGTCAGACATCTCCAGCAAAACGAAATATGAAAAATATTTCTTCGGCGACTGCCATTGCCATGATAAGTTTCCTAAAAATCTGTCGTTCGGAAATGACTTTAAACTGAAGGTCCCGCCCATCTTGTGTGAAGCTAGGTTCTGACTGAAGGGTTGTAATGACCAATTATGTATGTATGTATGTAATACGAATTTTAAAAAGTTCGTACCACAAACGTAACTAATATTTTTCTTTATTTGACCAAGAGGACGATCCAACGAACCCCATCAGCATGAGGGCGATTTTCCACGTTTTATATTACACTTATTGGTGACAGGTACAATAGCTTTGTCAGTAAAAGGTTGTGTCTCGAAGCGTTCCTTTCCTGATCATTTGTATATTGAACTTGAACTTTCACTTGAATCTAATTCAACGAATGATTTTTTGAACCGAATGAAGACTAATTGGTCCACTTATGCTGAGGAAACTATCGGCATACCCGGCCTATATTGACGGCAAGTTCAAACTAGACAATTCTGAAAGGATTTCTGTAGAAAGCTCATTTGAGTCAAGTCGGATTCAAAAGGTTTTATCAAAAAGTCCTTGGATACCATCTTATATTAAGAAATCTGATGAATCCTGGAGTAGCAACAGTAAAGGCAAGAACTCACTTCACCGTCCCTAGAGGGCTCAAACAGAGATGTACATGTTTATGATATATCGAATATACCGATCCCAGCACATCAGCTTCCATCCCTATAAATCTCCTGATGGTATCATACCTGCGGATTTACAGATGAATATAGACATCCTCGTGCCGGTAATAATGACAGTCTTCGGTCATGTTACCCCATGTTCCGTTTAACTGGACGTTGTATGAGATTGTCTTTAGTTCTAAGGGAGGTGAAACATCCCACATAAATGCTAAAGATTTTAGACCAGCGGTTACCAAAATTTTTTTTGTTGTGTATTACTGAGTAAGAGATAGAAAATAAGTTGAGAGAATTTATACCTTTGCCGTCATAGAAAAGTATTAGTAATATACCCTATTTTGATTCTAATGTCATCAACATACATTACGTTACACATCTTTGACTTAATAATTAGGGTGTGCTTTTTAGATATTTGTTGGGATCTATCCTTTTAATTTTTGCAAAAAAAATTGTTTTATGTAAAACTGTTCGCTTTCCTTATCATTTAAATTATTTACTTGACTATTAAAATAATGAAAATGTCTTTTAAGAACATATAAGACATTGAATTTTAATAAAAGCAATTTTAAACATAAATATATTATTTTTTTAGTGTAAACCTGAAAAAAAAATTATATCATCCGCTGGCATGTGTGCTTGCCGCACGCAGTCTGAACGACAATTAAATAAAAGAGCATAAGCCATATGTGTGAATTCTCTCTGTACAATTGTGCTATGAAATGGTAATCACTGTTTTAGACCCATCAGACTTTCCTTATTATTACTTAAGACGCTTGAGAAAATCATCGACGTCATCATGCCTATACGAAGGGCAAATCTATCGAAACTGTACTAAACTCTTTAGTTGGTCACATAGAGGAATCCCTATATTACAAGGAATACACTCTGACTGCTTTCCTAGATATATGTAGAGGGTGCTTTCAATAATGTTAAACCGGAGTCGGTTATTAACGCAATGAGACAACTGGAGTAGTATGTTTATTGGGTTTCTCGACCAGTTTCCTCATACATATTTGGGAGCATGCCTACGCTACAGTCGGTAGTGTTAGGTTAGTTGATAGGTTTGTAACATGTAGATTGGACGGACAGAATGAGTGTGTATGTGTGTGTGTGTGACATTTTTTAAGTGTATGGTTTGCCATCCTTTGATTGAAAGTTAGATTGGACGGACAGAATGAGTGTGTGTGTGTGTATGTGTGTGACATTTTTTAAGTGTGTGGTTAGCCATCCTTTGATTGAAAGATAGATTGGACGGACAGAATGAGTGTGTGTGTGTGTGTATGTGTGTGGTTAGTCATCCTTTGATTGAAAGTGAGTAGGTTCGTCTCGAGTCTGAGTTCATAATTCCGATGATCCGCGAGTGCGTGATGTAGGGTACCGTAAACTCATGTTGTGGACTTGTGCAATGTTATGCTTTTGTTTATTTTATTTTTTAATGTAAACAAATTTTAAAATGCTTGACTCATATTACAGTTTTTAATGTAAACAAATTTCAAAACGCTGACTCAAGAATTATGCAGCTGTGTGCACGTCTACATCGTATACCCAAATAGAAACATGATTATGCATGTTCATTTTATTTGTGTTAATATGAGTATATATGAGTGTGTGCACATGCATAAGATCAATAAGAATATTTTTTAATGTAAACAAATACAGAATTTTGGGATGTGGTTATGTTTAATTAATTTTTTTGTATGATTCAATGCGATATATTTCCGTTATGTGTGGTCCTTTTCTTGTGGACAAATGTGGGATAACGACATATTGTTGCTGTAAACGATAGCAGCACTTTGTTATAAATAATAGCAGCGTGACTCCTTATCATTTCTTACTCTTAAGCATAAGATCAATAAGAATATATATTTTTTTTAATGTAAACAAATTTTAAAACGCTGACTCAAGAATTATGCAGCTGTGTGTACGTTTACATCGTATACCTAAATAGAAACTTGATTGTGCATGTTCATTTTATTTGTTTTAATATGAGTATATGTGAGTGTGTTCATGTTTCCTCATCTACATCCCAGAGTATAAATTGACTTGTTATCAGGATTTAGAAGTCATTCTCGTGATAGAAATTGATAGCAAGTTATATTTTCAAGTGCAAAAAAAGAAAAAATGTCTAGATTTATTTGTGAAGTTTGTAAAAAATTATTCACTGTGAACAGGAATTTAATAAGACATCATAGATTGTATCATGAGGGGCCATCCACATCATTTAAATGTACACCTTGCAATAAGTATTTCTCAAATCAACGGAATTATCAACAACACATCTTACAACATTCAAAGATTGGAGATGGAGGAGAAACATTTAAGACTGTTAATTGTACGGACATATTCCAAAGGCAAATTGGCATCAACATATTAGAACAAATGATCACAAACTTAATTGTGCTAACAAAATCCGAAATGATAATGGTGTTGATATTGATGACGATGAAGTAAAATGCGTTAGATCAGTGTTTAATAATCGCATCATTACATATTTGATTGCAAATAATTAGGAAACGAATTTAATACCTGAGAACTTTTTATCGGGAATTAAATTCAAAGTGGTTAAGCTGTTAAGTGATGTGATTCAGAAACATAATAATATAAAATTCAATCTGGAGATTTTTTGTGAATACATGCTGGTTAAAGAAGAGGAGGATTTATGTTATATTGAAGTAAAATCGCATCAAACTAAAATGGTTATAATTAATCTCTCATCATCAACTACAGATGATCTCCTCAATATTTACAAAACACAATGCGATGTTATTGTTAAAAAATTAGCGAATTCCAGGAACGTGATAGGGGATGGACATTAATACAAATATTACGGATAGAAATTAATATAAATAAATATCAGTGTATAAAAGGTTCGCAGTATATCCCTCTACCAACCCCAATACAAAAGAAGCATGCATGCATCAATGTTCAAAACTATGATCAATATTGTTTCAAGTGGGCTGTTATATCAGCAATGTATCAGATTAATATCCATTCTGACAGAACCACATCATATAAAATTAATAACATTAGTGATGATATTATCACGTTGGAAAATGGTATTGCTTTAAATTTTGAATATTTGACTTTTCCGCTACCAACGAATAAAATTAAAGATTTTGAAATGAAAAATCCCGATATTAGCGTAAACGTGTTTGAGTTGAATGATAACAATGATATAGTCGGACCCTACTATTCCAGTATAAATAAAAAAGTTAACCACGTTAATTTGTTATTATTAGAAGATGGTGAGAGATTCCATTACGTATGGATTAAAAATATTTCAAAGTAGATCAATAATAATTTTATGTTAAAAAAAATATGATATTAATATAAAATCGTTCCACTTTCCATTTAATTACAGATTAATAAAAACTCAACAAACAAAACATAAATGTAAGATACATGTATGTAACACTTGCTTAATACATTTTCATAGTGAAACGGCGCTGATCAAACACAAAGATGAGTGCAACAAAATTGTAATCAGACTACCCTCTATAGACAATAATATCGTAAGTTTTAAAAATTTCAAAAAGCAAATGGATGTACCTTTTGTAGTCTACGCTGATTTTGAGTGTATTCTAGAGGCTATTAATATACAAAACTCAGCTAATGTTAAGTCAATACAAAAACATATTCCATTTGCATATAGTTATTACATCAATTGTTCATTTAACAGTAGTTTAGATAAATTTAACATATACAGTGGTGATGACGCACCAAAACATTTCTTCGTAAATTTAGTTAAAGATTGTAAAGGTTTATATGTGAATTATTTAAGTATCGTAAAACCAATGAATATCTTAACACCTTCTCAACAGATTAGACAGAAAGAGGATACAATTTGCCACATTTGTAAAAAAAATGTATCTCCTGTAGATCGAGTAGCCGATCATTGTCACTTAACAGGTGAATATAGAGGACCGGCACATAACAAATGTAATTTAGAGTATCAAATAGCAAAATTTATTCCTATATTCTTTCATAATCTTTCATCATATGATTGTCATTTGTTCGTAAGAGAACTTTCTTCTATTGAAGGTGATATAAATGTAATTCCCTTAAACAAAGAACTATATGTATCTATATCGAAAAAGATTAATCTAGATGAAAAAAATGCTATAGAACAGTGATGCTCAAAATCCAAATTTCCTATCACATGTGATAGGCAAAGAAAATTCTGCTGATGCTGCGTTGACACATCTACACTATAAGCTTACTTGTGTGGTTTCTTATAATGATCGTGTGTTTGTTGCTTTGTTTGTGTTGTGTGTTGAACTCAGAGAACAAAATCAATTCAGTTCAGCTCTTGATGAAGCAGGACCTCGCTACACAACTTTTTTAAACGATTTTTTGTTTTTTGCGAATACACGCAGCAAAATGTTTGATGAAAATTGGGAATATGATTTTTTTATAGAGAATATGGATGGTAATGCACAATGTATTATGTGTTATCGCACTTTATATCGTAATTCTTTTTTTTTATAAAAAGACATTACGGGAATAAAGGGAATGATAGGACTTTAAAATTATTGCATCATCATCAATACATACATACATACATCCAAAAATACATACATACATACATACATCAATATATTCATCAATCCATACACACATACATCAATATATTCATTAATACATACATATATACATCAATATATTCATCAATACATATATGTTGACCGCATTTTAAGTAAATGCATAATAAGCAATTATAATTATGATGGCGTCAAGGTTAAAAAATTCCTAAAAAAATATTGCAACATAATTAACGCAATTTATGGTAATTGATTTGAGAAAGTTCTAATAGTATTTATTAATAACAATAATTTTATTACAGAATCAATTAAATCAGAGGGCAACATCCATGATAAATTTGTAAAAGATCTGCGTTTATAGTTGCATCGCCTGAAAAATACTATAAATAGATCAAATTCCAGAAAGAAAAATGAAAATAATAAAGAAAATGATTCTAAGTTGCCATAAAACCACATTTACCTCAGTCTTTTTTTTATAGATATGTATGTATTTTACCTTTTTTTATTAATTTATGTCTAATTTTAATAAAAACTCTTTAAAAACAAAACCTGATGAAATGTTCAAATTAATTTTATTTTATTATATGTATAAATTTTTCTATTATTTATTATTTATATATAAATTATATTACTTTTTCTATACACATGTATGTATGTGTACGTACATAAATATGTATTTATATTGAAATCAATAAAAAATATATAAAACCCTTAATATATTCGAATTTTTACAAAAAGAAACCATTTGGTGAGAAGGTGAGTATTTTGTCGCCCAATTTGTCGTCGATGATCATGTTATGGTTGTTTCAGCTATACTGTCACCGACGATACTATGGAAGGATACTGTCGCTAAACTGTCGTCAATGACAAGGTTGAAAAAATTTCGTTTATATATTCGTCGATGACAAGTTGAACCACATTGTTACTTATCTGATCGTCAACGACAATATGCATTGTAATGTCGCTCATATAGTCGGACACGATAAAAGTGCCCTTTGTTCGAAAAAGTCGTCAGTGATTTGCTCCGGCTGTCGCCAACAAATCGTTTATGATTTAACACTGTCCTGTACGCATCATCGATGATGTCTTGAAGACTTGGCCAACAGGGTACATACATATACGCATACATCAATATATTCATCAATACATACATACATACATACATACATCAATATATTCATCAATACATACATACATACACGCATACATCAATATATTCATCAATACATACATACATACATACATACATACATACATAAGTTCATTATGTAATAACATACACGCAACACAATAAACCAATTTATTTTTATTTCTTTTATTTTCTCAGTGTACGATTCTCAAAAATTAAGTTGAATTTTGTTCTCCGCTGCTTTACCAACACAACCAAAACTATGGTAGTATGTGTTTGAGCACCACTGCTATAGAACTACGTTTTCTAGGTTCTTGTCGGTTTATGCCATCAAGTTTGGAAAAACTAGCGGGATATTTATCAGATAATGATCTGTTGACAGTAAAATCAAGTTATCAAACTCCCAATGAATTTAGTTTAATGAAACGTAAAGGTGTCTTTCCATATGACTATCTGGATTCAGTCAACCGCCTTGAAGAAACAGGACTACCACCCCGATCATGTTTCTTTAATAAACTTACTAATGAGTCGTGTAGTGTAGATGATTACGAACACGCTGAAAAAGTTTGGAATACATTCCAATGTAAGAAACTTTTAGATTATCTTCTATTATATTTAAAAGTTGATGTCCTATTGCTTTGTGATGTATTTGAAAATTTCCGCAAGGTCTGTAAAAACATTTACAATTTAGACCCCTGTCAATATTATACTACACCAGGTTTATCCTGGGATGCAATGTTGAAAACAACTGAAATTGAGTTGGAATTATTGACAGATATCAATATGTACAATTTCGTTATGCAGGGTATTAGGGGAGGTATTGTTCAATGCAGTAAGCGACATGTGACAGCTAATAATAAATACGTTAGAGACTATGATTCAACAAAAGAATCAAATTATCTAATGTATTTAGATGTAAATAATTTATATGGTTATGCAATGTCTCAATATCTCCCCTATAAAAATTTTAAATGGCTAGACAACTGTAACGACTTCGATGTAACTACTGTAGAAGAAGATTCAGAATTTGGTTATATTTTAGAAGTAGATTTGGAATATCCAACTGTATTGCACGATCACCATAGTGATTTTCCATTCTGTGCTGAAAATAAGAAAATTGAGAATATGAAACATAGAAAATTAATAACAGACTTAAATGACAAAAAGAATTACATTATACATTACCGCAATCTTCAGCAATGCATTCAACATGGTTTAATTTTGAAGAAAATTCATAGAATTCTGCAATTTAATCAATCGAATTGGTTAAAAAAATATATTGATGTAAATAACCATCATAGAACATTGGCTAAAAACACATTTGAACAAAACTTTTTCAAATTACTCTATAATGAAAAGACATCAAAATAGTAATTGGATGGGAAAATAGAAGAAAACGCTTAGGAGCCAGATCACTAATTGCAAAACCAAATTTTCATAGTTGCATTGAAATTACTGAAGAAATGGTTGCCTTTGAAATGAGTAGAGTGCGAACGGAATATAATAAACCCATTTATATTGGTTTTTCAGTTCTAGAATTATCAAAATGGAAAATGTATAATTTTCATTAGGATTATATGAAGCCAAAATATCTTGATAATATTAATCTCTGTTATATGGATACCGATTCATTTATATATGATGTGAAAACAAATGATATGTATGATGATATTAGAAATGATATTTCAACACATTTCGATACATCTGCTTATTCAAGAGAAAATTCATATAATTTCCCCTTGATGAATAAAAAAGTATTGGGAATGATGAAAGATGAATGTAATGGAAAAATTATTAGGGAATTCATTGGTTTGCGAGCTAAAATGTATTCCGTCAAAATAGATAGAGTAGACAAAGAAATTAAAAAAATTAAAGGCGTTAAAAATTGTGTAACATCTAGACTAAGTATTAATGATTTTAGAAAATGTCTACTAGAGAAAAAGCTGTATCATGATTCTATATATGTGTTTAGATCTAAGATTCATCAAGTATATACACAATATATAAGTAAATTAACTTTAAGTTATTTAGACGATAAGAGATTTATATGTGAAAATAATGTTGACGCATACGCCTGGGGACATTACAAAATAAATTCTCTATCAACATCATCATCATCAAATTTAAATTCATATAGAGAATTTATGCAAGACGATAATGATCAAATGTTTTTAAATTTAAATTCATATGTAGAATTTATGAAAGACGATGATCATGAAATGTTTTTAAATTTAAATATATAGATTAAGTAGTTCATAAGAAATGTAATGTATAAATAATATGAATTAATAAATAAAGAATATATTATATGTATATAAATTAAACAATTTTTTTATTTCATTTCAATTTATATTTATTGAATAAAAATTTTAAACACAAGTGCCCACAATTAAATGTATTAAATTTTTGTTTTCGTTCATATTTATATTCAATAGGAAATTTTAAGTAGTTGACAATCTCAAGTGGTGGTTGTAAGTCTCCAAAGCTATCAAAATATTCTTTATAGTTGTGGTTTTTATAATATGTTCCCATACCATTTGAATCATCTAAATTAACAATGCCGCATTCTTGTTTGAGTGGTTTTTTAGGTAAAGAATCACGCATGAAAACACCCCTAAAGTATTTAAGATGTTTTCCATATTTATTCAAATCCAAATCAGTTAATGGGCGCATAGGTAGGTTATCTAGTAGTTTTTTGGAGCTGGACTATAGTAGAGACCATATCCAGTTTTATATGGTTTGAGATATACCCCTTTGCCCATTGCAATTGATTCCATATATCTATTGTGACGGTTAGCTTCCGCCAATTGTTCTTTTCCATTTTTGATAGCATTTACTGCTTTGGCAATAGCGGATCCTCCACTTGCTAAACCACCAAGCGCTGACAATGCCGCTAGTACGGGAATAAGTGGAAGAAATACTCCAATTTTCGGTACAGGTATAACTCTCGGTATTATAATGTCTGCTCGCTTTTTCCCTTTTAAATTTGAATGAATAGTTTTTGAGCTATTTTAACAGCATCATTTATATCAACGGGTTTCTATTCTTTCAATTGTTTCAAAGTTTTTCTCACAGTAGCTGTGAATAATTTCTTATTACATTTATTCATTTTTCCTTTTCTCGTTCTTTTTGAATTCTTTCATTTCTTATGTCTCTGCTCCTTCAAACCTAATCCAAATTTCACTTTAGCTTTCATAGCGTTAGTCACAAACCACGCGTAAGCACGTTCTTTAATATTACTATCTTTAGATTTAACTCGTTGCCAGGCTTTTTCAGCTAAAATTTTATCTGCTTGATGTCTTGTGTCTATATATTTTGATTGTGAATATGCAATATCGTGCTCTCTACAAGCTGCGTCTAATAAATTTATACCCTTATCTCCTCTTGCTAAACGTATTTCAAGTTTTGTACCAGGTCCACAAAACTGATAACCAGGCAAATGTAATTCAACAGGTAATTTATTTATTAAGCTGTTTACAAGTCCTCTTCTCATCTTACACTGACTGGGTTTTTGTTTTGACTGTAGATTATAAACATTATAAACAGGATGAAATGAATTTAAAACATATATATAATGATCATGTTATTGGTGATATGACTTTTAAACAATTTGTTGACCTTTGCAGTGAGTGTTGGAAAGATAAATATGGATTTCTTGTTGTAAGTAAGGATGATTTAATAAATAAAGGACGTTATCGAAAAGGATTTGATAGTTTCATACAACTATGATATGTTATTTGATATTAGATAGCAAGCAGATCGTAACCAGATATAAAGCAGATCGTAACCAGATATAAAGCAGTTCGTGAGCAGATAGCAAGCAGATCATAACCAGATAGCAAGCGGATCGCAACCAGATATAAAGCAGATCGTAAGCAGATAGCAAGCAGATCATAACGAGATAGCAAACAGATCATAACCAGATCAAAATCAAATAAAAAAATTATTATAATGTCTAAAAATGACCATAATAAAATGTTAGAAGATCTTGTAAAGACAAGAGCTGTTCTAAAAGAAAAGTTAAAAAATATTAAACTGAATCAAATAGATAGAGTTAATTTATTAGAAGATACCTTTCAACCAATAACAAAACCACTTAAAAAATTATCGGAAAACTTGAAGATAAACATAAAGATATGTATATAGACAACACTTATGGTGGCGAGGATGATAATGATTATGTAAATGGTGATAATAAAATCATCGGAAAACTTGAACATAAGCATAAGGATATAGACAACACTGTTGATGATGATGATGATTATTATGACGTAAATGGTGATAGTGACGATTTTCAATATGGAAATAGGTCAACTGATGATAATGATGATGAACAAAACTATGGTCATAATAGACCTATATCAAGTACATGTATCAAAAAATTGAAAAGAAAGCAAAGTTTAAAGCTAAAGAAAAACTCTCCATTATTTGAAAATATTCAATTACTTATTAATAATAAGCAATTGGATAAAATTTATGGTTTTAATCAAGATGAAGACGGAAGTTGGAGATATGGCAAGGAACAATTAATATTTAATGCAGATAATACTATGCAGATTGGAAACATGAAATTGAAAATGACACCTGGATTATTTGAACTAGTATTTCATACAAAACCTCTCCATTATACTAAAAATGATTTAAAGAAATATAAAGAGATTTTAATTCATACCAATGCACATAGACGTCGTTATGAATCTAAGGAACAAGTGAAAGGAACACGAGCCTTCAAATATATACGAATAATTAAACATTTATTCAAAACAACAACAAAAATTTCAACAAAAGGCAGTGGATTATTGCTAAAATCACTAGATAATCGGAATATATATCAATATATTGGGATGATCCTAATGAACTAGTTCACACACTACGTTTACTTCTAGCATCGGAAGGTGCTGGTCACAACAATCATCAAAACGAAATAATCTCTATTATCGAAGAACTTAAAGAATCTAACATAATATATTAGAAGAGTGAAAGAGATGTCTTATATTAATAAATTTGGAGAAAGTTTTAATAAATGTAATCATAAAAACAAAAATATTGTAATCAAAAAATATATAACACAAATATATGATGATCTAGGTGATCAAATAAACAATTTAAAACGTGAGATTGAAAATGTTTATCTAAAACATGACAATGAAATGAAAGTATTCGAAAATAATGTTAATACTTCAATTATACACAATCAAGAAATAATGAGTAATGATGTCAAAAATCAAATTAGCGAACAATCTTTAAAAATTGAGAAAATAAAAGACTATATGGAGAAACTTGAAAAAGCTCTTGATAACTATGTCGAGAAGGCAATAATAGATTCTAAGCAGGAAAACTATAATGGGAATATTGAATACAGAAATAAAATTACAGAGAAATTCAATAAAATTGAAGGTGAGATGAAAGTGTTTAACGAAGCTTTCAAGAAAATTGAAATTGAAGTTTTAAAGAGAATTAATATCTATAATCAAAGGTTAAATCATATTGAAGAATACCTATTCAAATCATTCACTCAAAGGAAAAACTAAAAATCGAATAAAATATACTTACACGCACACATAGACATATAAATAATATGGCTTTGAATGCAGACAAAAGACAAATAGTAGAAGATTTACATAAACAAGCTAGAAAAAATTTCAAAAGAAGACGGAGTTGTACTGAAGGGAATTGATGATTTATGGCAAGCTGATCTAGTTGAAATGGGAAGCTATGAAACGTATAATAATGGATATCGTTACCTTCTAACAGCTATAGATACTTTTTCAAAAAAAGCCTGGGCTGTTGCACTTAAAAATAAAGGTGCACAAAACGTAACGGCTGCTTTGAAAAGTGTATTCGATACATCAAAACGAAAACCAAAAAACCTGCAAACCGATGATGGTAGAGAGTTCTTTAACAATCAATTTCAACATTTAATGCAATCTCATAAAATTAATCACTATTCAACATATAGTTCATTGAAAGCATCAATAGTTGAACGATTTAATAGAACACTGAAAGGAATGATGTGGAAAGAGTTTAGCTTTTAAGGAACTTACAAATGGATAAACATATATCAAGAACTGATCGATAAATATAACAATACACTTCATAGAATAATTAAAAGGACACCAAATGAAGTGAACTCTTTCAATGAAAAAACTCTTTTGGATACCGTCTACAATAACTTAAAGGTTTTTAGGAGACCTAAGTTTAAAATTGGTGATCATGTTCGTATAAGCAAATATAAACATGTATTTGAAAAAGGATATACACCAAATTGGACTACAGAAATCTTCAAAATCAAAAATATAAGGAATACAAATCCCAATACTTACATTTTAGAAGACTATCGTGGTAGTGAAATTAAAGGTGGATTTTATGAATATGAACTTTTGAAAACAAAATACACTAAAACATATTTAGTTGAAAAAGTATTAAAGAGGAGAGGAACTATGTTGTATGTTAAATGGTTGGGATTTTCATCAAATCACAATTCTTGAATAAATTCAAATAATACATCAGCATCGTCATCAACATCATTATAAAAACACTGTAATATTTAAAAGTTATTCATTCGCAAGGTATACGTTAAGATGTCCATAACATTAACTCTGAACAGAAATACATCAAAACTAGTTGCTGACTATTTTCCACCCATTGTGCTTGAATCAAACTATGTTTGCGGTCTAATAAGTTTTGATACATATCACTCAATTCCGAATATTGATTATGAGAACAATTTGTTTCATATTGGTAACCATATTATAGAAATTCCTGTGGGATCATATGAATTTTCAGACTTAGCTGATTTTCTATTTAGAAAATATAAAAAGTTGAATGTAAAAGGAAAACTTAATATTCAATCAAATTATAACACACTACAAACCTACATAGAGAGCTCAATTGATACGATATTTTTCGATAAAGAGAGATCAATTGGAACACTACTTGGATTTAGTAAGAGAGTTCTAAAGCCTGGTGAATTTTAATTGAGTGTAATATTGTCAGCGGATCCTATATAAATAACGTTTCTGCTCACACTCTACATCAATTTTCGCTTAACGTGAGTCCTGGCTATAAAATAACAGAAGCACCAGCAAACGTCATTTATTTACCAGTTAACGATAGATCAATCAACACCATTGTTTTAAAAGTAGCCGATCAGGACGGAAACATTATTAATTTTCGCGGAGAAAAAATATCTATTAGATTACATTTGAAACCGCTGAAGGAATGATTATATTCAATAGTAAAAACAATTCCTACAACAACAACAACAACAATTCATTATCAGTATCGCAACCAAAAACGTTACACCCAGCTCCAGCAATAAAAACAGCAACAAGAACTGAAGATTTTAAAAAATTATTACAAATAAAAAGAAATCCACAAAAACAGAGGATACAGTATCTCAGTAGACATAGTCGTGAATTTCTAAAACAACTTGGTTTTAAACTAAAACAAAAATGAGTATAATTAACATACTACAACAACCAAATTTTGATAATTCAATCATCAAGAAAGAATATCATAGTTATACATCATATCTACAATCATTTAAGAATAACGGTGAAATTCGTATATCAATTCAAAACCAAGATGTGTTAGTTTTACCAAGTGAAAGTTTTCTATACATAGAAGGATTTGCAACAAAAGACGAATCTACAGTCTCTCCATCATTAAAACTCTTAAACAACTGTATGTCCTATCTGTTCGATGAAATTCGTTATGAGATAAATGGTGTAGAAATTGATCGTACACGTCATCTGGGTATAACAACGGATATTAAGAACTATATTTCATTAAATCAATTCGAAAGTGATGCATTAGTAAATGCAGGATGGTCACCAATCAATGAATCTGATCTTTCGCTTATTACTGGAGGTTTTAATTTTTGTGTTCCATTAAAAATGTTACTCGGATTTGCTGAAGACTTCAATAAGATAATAGTTAATTCCAAACACGAATTAATTATTCTACGATCTAAAGATGATTCTCAAGTCTTTAAATCAAATATATCAAGTGAAAAATGCAAACTATCGATTTTAAATATAACATGGAAAGTACCACATGTTCTACTTTCTGATGCCTATAAACTGGAAATGTATAAAACTATCAACAGTCGTCGACCTTTGAACATATCGTTTAGAAGTTGGGATATGTACTATTACCCCTCTCTTCCCGAAAGCAATACAATATTATGGAATGTTAAGCTTGCTCATGAAAATGAAAGACCTCGATTTCTGTTAATAGCATTTCGAAATAGCTCTAACAAATTTATACATTGTGATCTAACCGACGTTAAAGTTCATCTCAACTCAGATACGTATCCCTACGATGATTTAAATCTTAAATTTGATAGAAATCGGTTCGCTCTACTATATCATATGTATTCAAGATTTCAAGAAAGTTATTATTCACGCCCTTGCTAAAACGAGGTAGTTTTAAAACAATTGCACCAATAATTGTTCTAGATGTAACACATCAAAATGAAATCGTAAAAACTGGACCTATTGATATACGAATCGAATTGAAGACACAACAAAACATACCACTTAACACATCTGCATATTATTTAATTATACATGATAGAATGTTTGAATATGTACCTCTTACAAATGAAGTAAAGAAAATATTGTAAATGTATATGTAACTCTGAATATTTTATATGTTATATAAATAAAAAAAAATAAAAAAAATAAAAAATATTCTTTTAATTTCACAATATTATGAAATTTTAAAATTTGCGTAGGTATAAAGAGTAAATTTGGTTTATTATCTAACATAACTGTGTGTCCATCTTCTCGTACAGAAGAGATTAAAATATAAATATCAACCTTAACATCTACTGTTTTCAGTACGATCCCGAACACGAGAGGGATATAGACACCGGTGCTGAAATAAATAACCCTAAAGACGAGAGGAGTTATCTTTTACGAGCGATTTTAAATCATATAAATATTAAAACCATCAACATAAAATGATTTTAAAGGAGAAATACAACTTTTCATTTACACACATAATTTCTGATGCAGATAAAACTAAACTGATCAACATACAAACACTACTGGAGTATGTAGACAACCTGAAAAGAATAAAAAATAGGCATGGTGAACATTTCAAGGATTGCGAATGGTCGAATGAAAACAGCACATGCGGTCCTGACACATGCCCCTGTATTTTTTATAAACATAGACTATACCAAGCTGAAAATGAAGCTATAAATATAATTAATTTTTATAATATTACTAAATGTAAAAATTGTGTTTTCAATAAATTGTAATTTTCAATAAATTCAAACGAATAAATTATATAATAAATGAAGAAAAAACCTAACTACATCATCATCACCCATCGCTATAATAAAGAGATTAATTAAAACAAAATATTTTTTTATGTGTATTTTATTTCAGTTCTTTTTCTTTGTTATTTTGTACATATATCTATGGAACATAATAATAGTTAAATATTCGTTTATACAGATTGAAAAGTTTTTGCGTTATCATATATTTTTCATAAAATGTTTGACATCTGCAAATGTTAAAAGATTCTGAGTAAAGTTTTTCACAATAATACAAATCTATAACATTATTAATACATAAAAATGGATTACTTATTTTACTAATGTTGTATAGCCTTAGTTCATTGATAATACTTAAAAATAAATCAACATGTTGTTTATTAATTTGATTACTATGTCTATATAATATATCCTCTAACTCTGCTGATGTCACCATTTTTTCCCCTTCCCCGTCAATAGCAGGTCGTGTTAGTGCGGGACGATGTACTCTGAACAGAGAGTAATGATTAACTAAACGATATGAACATATTTTTAAAATGGTTTGTAGTTAATGTTTTCAAATGTTTGGAATAGAGTTTTCTTTATTAAGAATTAACTTTACAAAATTTCTAAATAAAATGGTATTTTTTCCAGCACAAATTCGATCACAATTATAGTGATTTTCACAAGTATTTAGATTAGTATTAGATTTATATAAAGTTCTTATATTAGGACAGTTCAGTTCATTTAAATTAACTACACATATTTCTATTTCTCCTTTAAGAAGATCTATTAACCACTTAATTTTTTCATTTCCTTTAACATATATGACAGAGTATAGTTGTTCCCTTTTTTTCAAAGTAGTTGTTAAGTAATCTATCACATCTTGTAGTGCAGAGTAACCTTTATTCCAATGTATGCCATGAAAATTGTTAAATAGCCAATTATTGACTTTAATATCCTTATTAGTTAGTTCTGAATGTTTTTCCAGCGTTGAAATGAGAAACGTCCGGATTTCAAAATCTGATATTGAAACGCAGACTTCTTTCGCATGAAATTTATTACCAATGAAAATTCCTTGCACATCAACAATTATAAATCTATTTTGCTGTTGCGGTTCTTGTTTTGTAGATGTTGTCATACCCCTAATAAAACGGGAATAATAACAAATATTGCTTTAGAGTTTTTTTCAATTTATATTCTTTATTTAAATTTCATACATTCCAAATTGTAAAGTATAATTAGTAATTCCTTGTTTAATTTTTTTTAAATAAAAATTGCCTTAGAGGTCTTCAATTTGATCTCCTGTCATCCTTAAATATTTTTGAGGGAGAAAATTTCATACATTCCAAATTGTAAAGTATAATTAGTAATTCCTTGTTTAATTTTTTTTAAATAAAAATTGCCTTAGAGGTCTTCAATTTGATCTCCTGTCATCCTTAAATATTTTTGAATTTTCCCCGAATTTAGTATTCACTCTATTACATTTAATGATTGGATTGATGTCATCTATAGGTATATCCTTTAAACATATTGCTTCCTTCTCGTACTGCTTCAAACTGAGTTTATTAAGACCAGACACTGTGTTCATTTTTTATTTATTTTTTCCTTTTTCACGTTTCTATAGGAACTGCTGTGTATGTTTTCACTATTATTTTCAGAATACGACTATTGAAAAGTTCCATTCAGAATCCCTATTTATATTAAATATACAGTTGTATAATAATTAAAAATCATAAAAAATGCTCACAATTTATACTGTGGTATGTATATGAGTTAACATACACACACTCATATATACTCATATTAACACAAATAAAATGAACATGCACAATCATGTTTCTAATTAGGTATACGATGTTAACGTGCACACAGCTGCATAATTCTTGAGTCAGCGTTTTAAAATTTGTTTACAGTAAAAAAAAAGTATTCTTATTGATCGTATGCTTAAGAATAAGAAATCATAAGGATATTTTATTTTATTATTTACAGCAACAATATGTCGTTATCCGACATTCGTCTACAAGAAAAGGACCACACATAACGGAAATATATCGCATTGAATCATAGAAAAAAATGAATTAAACATAACCACCTCCCAAAATTTTGTATTTGTTTACATTAAAAACTGTAATATGAGTCAAGCGTTTTAAAAATTGTTTACATTAAAATATATTCTTATTGATCTTATCCTTAAGAGTAAGAAATGATAAGGAGACACGCTGCTATTATTTATAACAAAGTGCTGCTATCGTTTACAGCAACAATATGTCGTTATCCCACATTTGTCCACAAGAAAAGGACCACACATAACGGAAATATATCGCATTGAATCATACAAAAAAATTAATTAAACATAACCACATCCCAAATTCATGTGCATGTGCACACACTCATATATACTCATATTAACACAAATAAAATGAACATGCATAATCATGTTTCTATTTGGGTATACGATGTAGACGTGCACACAGCTGCATAATTCTTGAGTCAGCGTTTTGAAATTTGTTTACATTAAAAACTGTAATATCCCTGTCGTACACTCAGTTGACTTTAAATTAACTTAAAAGCAACTATTTCTCAAGCAGTGGTGGTTGACACTTGGATTACTTTTATATGGAAATGACTAACTATTTTAACATTGTGATGTCCTAGGAAGTAGTCAATTGTCCGACTCTGCATTACTTTTAAATTAATTTAAAGTTAATTACTTAGCAGTTAACTTAAAGTAAACCTATTTGTAGCTAGCTATAAACTTACTACTTTTAATTAGCTTTAAGCTAGTTTTTTTAAACTGACTATAAGTTAGCTAAATTTCAGTGAATGAAAGGTCAGTTCTTTACACGTTGGCTTTAAACTCACAATAATAACCTATCATATTAATTATTCGAAATGAAACAGTTTTTTAAAATTTATATTTTAATAGAAAACAAAAGTTTATTAATGTAAAAAGAAAATAAATAAATTAATAAAATAAATAAATAAAAAAATAAATTAATAAATTAATAAATAAAATAAATTCATTTCAATACATCACAAATAATATTTTGCACATTTGTTGGTAAAAAAAAGATAAAAAGAGTTTCTAAATATAACATTTTCAAATATTTTAATTTTTTTGATTTGCGTTCTTATTTTTAATGCACTTAGCATGAATACAACGTTTTTTTTTATTATTTTTAAGGCGTTACGCTCAGTTTCCACATCCTGAGAGCCGAGTGATCGACAGGCATCTGTTTAAAAAATATGTATATACATTTTTACGTGTTTTAAGACTTCGTTGAAAATTATATTTTCAAATTAGCACTTACCTGTTAAGGCGTCATAAAAAGCAGCAAAGTCTTTTAAACGCTTCTTGCCGTGAACACCATCCAAGTTTATGTCCATGCACAAATTTGGTGACATAATTTCCGTAAGCTTTTTTGGCAAGCGGCCCTTTAATATTGTTTCACTTCACTTCAAATAAAAACACTTCAAACCTTTCGAATTTATGCATTTTTTAATTTAGTGTATTTTTTTAAATTATTTTACGGAAACAATAAATTTTTAACCAAAAATATAAAGCGAAAAGATAACACGCGCTTTTGTTTACTAATCAAATGTCTAAGACGTTAGTTATCTATATCCAACGGCGTTAAGAATTGGAGTGTTTGTATACACTTTGGTTAATGGTTAATGTACATTTTGCATTGCGTAGTAGTTAGCTTTAAGTTAGTCTATACAAGCAAACTTAAAGTTAGTTTTTTTTGTAGTTAGCTACTCATTTGACGGCAGGGATGAGTCAAGCATTTTAAAATTTGTTTACATTAAAAAATAAAATAAACAAAAGCATAACATTGCACAAGTCCACAACATGAGTTTACGGTACCCTACATCACGCACTCGCGGATCATCGGAATTATGAACTCAGACTCGAGACGAACCTACTCACTTTCAATCAAAGGATGGCTAACCACACACATACACACACACACACACTCATTCTGTCCGTCCAATCCAACTTTCAATCAAAGAATGGTTAACCACACACTTAAAAAATGTCACACACATACACACACACACACACACTCATTCTGTCCGTCCAATCTAACTTTCAATCAAAGGATGGCAAACCATAAACTTAAAAAATGTCACACACACACACATATACACACTCATTCTGTCCGTCCAATCTACATGTTACAAACCTATCAACTAACCTAACACTACCGACTGTAGCGTAGGCATGCTCCCAAATATGTATGAAGAAACTGGTCGAGAAACCCCATAAACATACTACTAACTGGATATTGATCCTGCTGTTACTACCTTTATGGAAAGACTACTGATACAATAGAATATTTTGATGAAACTTTGCATGCGCTTTAATTTGTTCTGGAAAGTATATGTATCAAATTTGAAGACTTTTGCTTGGATGGGAAATATGGATTTTGAATGTATGGTCGTGGTCAATTTTCATGAAATTCTATTTTCTTTTCTTACCTATTTCTTAAAATTTATGAAGTAGAAACACTGTGTGGTGGTTGGAGTGACATCGCAAGGACGTGTACTCTCGGATTTGCAAGTTTGAGGTTTCAACCTTGACATTCTAGTGACACCTACGTACTCTTAAGTCTCCATTGCCTCAAAGTTTATGATAAAACATCAGAATGGTATACAAATTTTAATCGAAGCAAAAAGACTCTATGCGATTCTTCGAAAGTCTTGAGCTTACAGCCTTTACACATTAGTTAATAATTTGTTATTATTTTTCTATTGTGTTACATAACTGTAAATGAATAAAAAAATCTTAAAACAATTTTGTAAATACATATATAAGAATGTGTCGTCAAGTTGTTTATTTGTTTCTGGCTTTGGTTCGCGGAAATAGTGACAATCGCACTTTTATGAGTCAGTCAATAGGAAGAAATAAAATTTTCATACTTGAAGATATTTATTTAGACCAGCGATGTTCTTTATGACATATAACTTTAAGCCACACGCTTGGATGTGTGCAGCATGCAGTATAGGTCTGCTGTGTAGCACCGTCCTGTTAAAACCACATGTCGTTGATGTCGGGATTATCCAATTCATGCCAAAATCAATTGATAACCATCGACCTATAAAGCAAAATTATTACAAAGGAAGTTGAAACTATTTGAAATAATTGCTTTATTAGTAGAAACTCAAGTCTAGGTTTGAACTGTAAACGTTTATTATGCAATTCATTACTGATACCTATTCGGTGTTGTGGTATATAGATATGAGGAACTGCCTTAGCTTCTCATATACAAAAATTCAAAGATGATTAAATAAGATCTTACGGATGATTAAAGTAGTCCCTTGGTACATTAAAAAATTAAACACAAGGAAAGAACTAGCGGTGTCAACAGTCAAGTCAGAATTTGCAAAATACTCGTAAAGGTATTTGAACAAGCTCGAAAAACATCCAAACCCCCTAACTCAAGAAATCATGCACTTCCACCGTCACTTTCGTTTAAAAATATGGACACTTATAAATATAATCGAATATAAACAAATACTTAATTTATTCCTGGTGTTGATTGGGCTGAAATAAAGTTTATTGTGTACCGATGATGCCGACAGACCAAAAAAAATAAAAAACAGTAACTTTTCCGGTAAGCATCGGACTCTCTTGGATCACATGTGGACTGGTATTGTCCTAAAGGCGACAATGTTGTTTTAACAATTCATTCAGAAATGGGCCATATTACTGAAGATGATTATTCGCTAAAAATTATGATGTGTTGCAAACTACTCCAGAGCTCATTCAGTGAACACACGTCTTAGTAAATGACCGTCCATGATGATTCGGCAAAACAGACTAAATAAATAACAACTAATTAGAAAGATAGTTTAGTCTATCTTAAGTCATGCACTTTGTCGCCTACTAGTATTTCTATGGCCCTATGTGCTTAATAATATCACCGGGTGGTCCTCTCAATATGTGACCTGTTTTTGCCATTTAAGTTTGGGGATTTCGTGTTCAGTACATAATATCCGAATAAGTACTTGTGTTGCACATTGATGAAAGGCGCTCCTAATATCAGGACGACAGATGTATAAATTTCGTTTACTTAGGTGTTGCATTATTTTATAGCGATTCGAGGCATTGGCGTTCCGTAGCTTGAGTGTACTGTATTCGATTTTCTTCTACCAAGAGTATACCGCAGCAGAGCACGGTTTGAAACTGGCTACGAGAAGATAGTGATTGCTGCCTATATCAATACCTCTCCATTTTTTACAAACAGCTGACTAATATATGGTTAATTTGAGCGCAGCATTCTTACGTGTTTGTATTTAGATTTCTGTGAATAAATTTTTTGCCACCAATGCATAGGTTATCTCTACGGATTATTCCGAAACCATGGATATAACAGCTTTAAGATTGCTCTTGCATACCTCAGCGCTAGAACTGGCTGCAGAATTTAAGACTTCCGTTGTTTATTGAGCACAGTGAATGTTCTAATTAATCGTAAATTTTTTGTTTGCTGCCTGACTCAGCGGAGACATTGCATTGCAAGGACGTAATTTTGCGGCACTTAGATCTCTAGGGTGTAGTTATTGCACACTCAGATATGGTATGATGTTGAAATATCGTCTTTCCTCGAGGATTTAAACAGCAGCCTGTATTTATTTGCCTCATCACTTGATTTGTCTAGACATTTCAGAAAGTGTGATCAAGTTCTAGGCACCAATCACAATGCGTTAATTAAAAACAAAGAAGGGTTGCTACTTCATTTATTGGTACTTAATTCTTTTAAGGGAGAAGGATCTCGCTGATACTAATCTTTCAGATTTAAAACTTGGATCAGTGTTCAACTTCTGCAGCTTCCTTAGCGGCTTATAGGCATTTGAGGTTTGAGGTATTCCCTCTTCCTTTATCCAGTTTTAGGACCGACTGAATATATAAATATGACTAGACAATAATAATTTTGATTAGTTAATAAAAAAAAGGTTGTTTAACATTATTTAGTATAATTTTCACAGTTAATTGACAACACAAAAAAAAACAATACTTGTTTTAAATTGGCATTCCCAAAAAAATTAAGGTTCATTATGACTGAAAATATAAAACTGCACAATTGCAGTTTAAACTAATATGTATATATGTATGTACAACCTTAAAAAATTCAAACTAGCGGATCTCCGTATCTTTAATATATTTGTATTAAATATGTAAGTACCTCTATACTTTGTATTATGAATATATGTGAATTATGTACGTATAGTATATAACACATTGTATAAAATTATTCAAGCTAATAATATAAATAGAAATGTTGTTTGGCCCCCAAATAGAAATGGTTGCATTAGAAATGTGCTCATTTTAGCAAAGTAATGCTAAGAAATCTGAATACATATATGTAGAAAAAGAACACGTTGTTAAACGGAGCGAAGTACATTCTTGCCAAAATGAAGTATCTTAACACTTGTCGAAACAGAAAACTAGAACACTATACCGAAAATGTAAGTAAACTTAATTCCGTGAAACGCACTTCAAGTCAATGTTGCAAAACATTGGTATTTTAAACGATATACAGACATTGGTGTATGCTTCATTTTACTGATTCGTTCTTAGATTCACCTCTGAATTATGCGTTATGTTTTCTGTCCTCCTATCTTTAAAACTTATTAAGTCGCCTGGTCAAAATAGGATAAGTAATGCTTAGCTTTACACAGCAGTTATTATCTAAACTAAACTGCATATTTTCAAAAGAACAAATTTCAGCAAGTTTTAAAACACCGCTTTTGATTTCTCTTTAAAAAAGCTGAATTGTGTTTTTAATTACCGCGACTTGATTGATCGAAGTCACCGTAGTTTAGTAGGTAGTGTTTTGGCTTATTAGACGTAAGGCCACGGTTCAAACCCCAGGTCAGACATCAAAACGAAATTTAAAAAAATATTTCTGCGGCGACTTCCTCTCAGCAGATTTTTTGCAAATCCTCTAAGAGTAAATAAAATTGCCATGCAAAGTTTCTCCAAAAAATTTGTCGTTCGGAATCGACTTTAAACTGTAGTGGTGTGAGAAGCTAGGTCGTAATCCTGACTGAAGGGTTTTAATGACCAATTATGTATGTATCACTGATTAGTACGATGTGCAAAATATTTAACAATATTATTGTAAATCTTATAGCTAATTGGATTGATCAATTTACCATGAACTAAATGAACACCGGGCGGGGTTTAGAAAACAATGTTCTACAGTGGACAATGTTTTTAAAATTGTGAATATAGATCACCTAAGCAATGTAAACAACAAGAACATCTACGCCTTTTTCGTTGCCTTTTCTGCTGCTTTTGATAAGAGTCCTAGAAACTCTATACTACGGCATTATCGTCCAAAATAATTCGTATTTTGCAACTGTCATATCAAACACAATCAATCAAATATGTTACGGAAATAACATTAATCTCAGCATACTTTAATGTAGCCCCTGGCGTCCAATTTTGTTTGCCTTATATCTCAATGATCTAGCAGATGCACTTTCCGAAGGAGTAAACGTTGCAAATATTCCTGTAAAAGTTCTTCTTTTTAGTGGATGATTTCTTTTATTATCCAAACTATGATTAATGCTCTTCACTCCTACAGTAAAGTCTGGTTGATATTTAACCTCGATAAATCTATAAATTAATATTCCGCAATGGCACAAGAATTCCAAAGAGATGTGGAAATGATAATATTTAAACTGTTAATAATTACAAGTACCTAGCTGTTGAGCTTAACTAAAACTTGTCATTTACAAAAAATTTATTGAATAAATTACCCACAGTAAAAATTGTCGATCAAAATGGTGGAATATATGTATAAAACATCCTAAAATACAAATACAGTACAACAAGATATTATCTTATTTAATAATATTGCTACTTATACTTAGGCATAACAAAGTTTGAGTGTTTACAAAATTAATAACCTTAAAAATAATTTATTATAATAAATATGATTAAAAATATAAAATATAAAAAAAATATAAATATAAATAAAAATTATGATTGTATTAAAAAGTATGATTAATTAATTACATTTGTATATTATTGTTCATTAAAAGTGTAATTATTGGAGTCTTGAATTTCTTAGCATTGCTTAATAACTGTATGTTGTTCGGCAGTTCATTCCACAGACGAATTGCATTAGTGTAAAAGTGTCTCTCAGATATTTGTTTACGGTATCTAACGCTAATAAGTTTCAAGCCTCTATTATTTATTTTATTCTTTTATTTTATTTAAAAATAATTAAAATTTATAACAAGAACAAATCTTATATTATAGTATGGATTAGTAATTGTTTTTAACATTAATTTTTGATTTATTTATTTGAACTATTTAATAAAAAAATTAATTTAAAAGGAAAAGAAACTTAACAATTATAAAAATTATGGGAAAATTAAGCAAAAAAAAGATACATAATAATCACAATAATATTAAAAAGAATATCGCATTTATAATAAAATTAAATGGAAAAAAACATTTTCAAAATTATAAAAAGAATAACTAAGCAAAGTGCTTAAAAATGGCAGTTTTGAAATGTTATGCATTGTTGATCAATTGTATTTGAAGGGGAACTTGGCTCCTGAGACGAATGTAGTGTACGAAAAAGTGTTGTTGAGAGATGAACTAGTTATATTTTATAGAGTTTACCCTGTTTCCCCTCTTCGATCTAGAAAATGTTAATCTCTCATATAGATAAGGTAGTTGTTGATTATAAAATAATTTGTGTAGAAAGAGTAGAGGCTTCCAATTCATTAAATTGTCAAATGTGATATTATAAATTAGTCGGGTGA
Source organism: Sarcophaga subvicina (assembly GCA_936449025.2). NCBI lineage: Eukaryota > Metazoa > Arthropoda > Insecta > Diptera > Sarcophagidae > Sarcophaga > Sarcophaga subvicina. The sequence goes on from OW388085.2 coordinate 8,803,374, forward strand.
AAGGCGATTTGCTCCTATTTCTCTTAATGCCAAAAATATATCGGGCTATAACGTTGTAAGTTACGTTAAGTCTTCGTCTACTAAATGCATCGTAGCTAGCAAACGGCTCACATCCGTAAATAAGAGTTGGTAATAAATATGTCTATGTATATGTAATACCATTCGAATATTAGTTTGTGTAAAATACTGTGACATCCAGGATTTCGAAGCATCGCAAAAGTTTTGCCACATTTCATTTTAATATGATCTGACCAATTTAGTTCCCCATTCAGAGTTACACCAAGTTTTTTAGCTATTCTAACAAAGCTTGTGTTTAATCCATTAATTTGATTTAGTAACGCCATTGATTTGTTGGGGTTTATACTTAGACCATTTCCAGATGTCCGTAAATAAATTTGATCCAAGTCCTGGTCTATCAAACGGATGCAGTTAGGGGCACCAGTAGCACTACAACTAATGTGTAGTTGCCCGTCATCAGCATACATGTATATCGGACAATGTTTTATTTGCAACAGTAGATCATTATCATAAATCGAGTAAAACAATGGGCCAACTACAGAGCCCTGTGACACACCTCTTGGCATTGAATAGCTTATAGATATAACTGAATTATGGCTAACACTTTGACTTCTGTCGATTAGATACGAGATTAGTTGATGAAGAATTGGACATATATTTCAGTTTAAGTTTCAAAATAGAATGATGGACAGTATCAAGAGAAAGGACAGAGTGTGATGTTTAACAATTTGGCACCTAATTTCCTCGGTTACATATCGGTCTAAATCCGAATTCCCTTTTTGTCAATAACTAGTTAGTATGTATATAACTACTGATTTGCAAATAAACTAAATAAAAAAATAAAATAAAATTTCAAAGGCCTTCGACCATGTTTTCCAGTAAGGGTAAGGTTTTAGATTTAAGCCTTTGTGTTGGTTCACAGCACACTCTTTTCAGTTCATATTTTGACTCGTCTGTTCAAATAAGTTTGTTCCAAAATGATTTAGACATATTTATGTAAATATTTATTTATGTAAATATTTATGTTGGAGGCAGCCTCATGGTGTGGGGATGTTTTTCCTCTTCAGGAGTAGGTAGGCGCGTTAAAATTGATTAAAAAATGACTGGAGAGTACTATGTAAATATTTTGGAAGAAAATCTTTACAGCAGTGAGGAGGAAATGGGTTTGGGGGAGTTTATCTTTCGACAAGACAACGAACCCAAGCACACGATTAAGGTCGCTAAAACATATTTTGAAGAAAATAATGTTGAAAAATTTGAATGGCCTGCTCAAAGCCCAGATTTAAACCCCATAGAGTATCTTTGGGCTACCTCAGATAACAAAATCCCGATGGAGTCCACAACAAATATTCAAACATTTTGGGAAAAACTGCAAAGTGAATGGAGGGTAATTCCTACAAGTACTTTGAAGAACCTTGCGCTAAGTATGCCGAAAAGATTAAGAGAAGCCATAAATAACAAAGGAGGAGCAACTTCGTACTAAATTTTGAAGTTATTTAATTATTTATAATATTTTCTAGTGAAGTGTTACTTTATTTTGTCACTTGAAATTCCTTATGTGCCATATAGTTTCTATTATAAATAGAAAATGTAAAGGAAGAATTCAATGTTAAGATACTTTTTAGATAAAATGTGAACCGAATTAAAAATGAAACTATAACTTATAAACATTTGAAAGCAATAAACATATGCTTTAATCAAAAAACAAAAAATATTGTTTATAAAAATATAGTTTGAAAGATTTTTTTTAATATTTTTTAATATTCATATATGAATATTACTGTATACATATTGTACATATTACATTTTATGGTTTTTGTTTTAAAAATTTAAATATTTAATTTGTTAAATAGGATTTTCATTTCAATAAATATAATATAAGAAAATTTTGAAAAAAATTATTCGAAATACATTTTAGTAAAATACTGATTAAACAAAATAATTAATAGACTCTAATATTTCTGATATATCTTCCTATTTACATATGCACTGAAAGAAATTAACTTTAAATGTTCGTAAAAGTTTTGTTTTGTAATAATAATGAAATATAACCAAAACAGTTCCTTAAGTAAAAAAAATGCGATTCTTGCATTCTATGCGGTTTTTATTGCAAGTTACACACAATGCGTTATATGAGACTGGTTTTTTATTTTGATCAGCTGTTGTGGAAAATAATTAGCAATTTTGGGAAAAATGGAAAATCAAATTGTGATTTTAAAAGAATTTGTGGAATTAATTACATGTTTATGAATTTACATACGAGTATATGATATTTTGTGCTGCTAAGGCCTACGAAAGGCTTCAAAAGAACGCAAGACAAGTGTTTTCAGTTAATTTATTCTCCATTTTTCTTGTTTACAAATTAATAAATTCAAAAGACATGACACAGTATATAAAAAAAATCGATAACTAGTATACAAATTTTGTTCATGAAAGAAATATGTTAAAAAATTTATTTTAATGTATTTTCCTCTTAAATTAGTATTAAACTTTATTATGAAATATGTTTTTATTAATTTTTTTATAATCAAAAAAAAATGCGAAAATAGTAATGCACTATTTATATATATCTAAACATATTTATCATATCATCCCTAAGTTTAAAAAACTGCTGACTTTTTCCAGCAATGCATGAGTCGCATAGAAAAGAAGAAAGTAAACTTACTTGATGCATTCTATGCGTTTTCTTCTGTAACTTGTCACAAACATTTATACTGATTCTACTTTTTTGGTATACGCATGAACCGCAAGGTCGCATGAAATGCATGGTATGGACTTTCGGCTTTAGAATGATCAAGTAAAACCAAAAATGACGTCATATTGTTATCCGCCCTTCATCGCAACTCTTCTGAAACATCAATGAGCGCAGAAATACAGCTGTGTTAGAAAGCACGCCATTGTTATACAAACATTGGGTCATCTGTTTTTAAATTAATTTCTAAAATTTTCGATAGGGTGATAAGTTTTATCATGTTTAGGCACAGGTATTATCTTGGCACATTTCCACATTGCAGGAAAAATAGACGATGTAATTATCATATGTAGTAAATAGGAAGAACATATGACAAAATGCGTTTTATAAATTTGGGAATAATTTCATCACTGCCGATGGACAACGCCATCCTGTGTAACGTTATGAAATTCAAAATTTGATTGAATCAAGTAATTAGTAGTAGAAAATGCATCAGTTGAGTTGTAATACTCCAGGTCGGCATAAATTGCCGGTATATTGCCTAATAATCCAAACAACTATATGCTTTACATGGTAACTGGATTAAATTCTCTCTATTTTGATAGCTTGAAATTAAATTTTTCTTTTAATAATAAAGTGTCATTCATCCCATTCTAGCTGAAAAGGTAATATAAAAAAATATTGCGCGGATGGATGGCATACTATATGCGACCGTATTAATTCTGTTTCTGAAATCCTCTAGCCAATCCTCTATGCAATTATTGAAAACTTATTATAAAACTTTCACAATTTAACTACTTTTATACTCAATTAAATTGTGATTTGACCCCACTTTATTCGTCAGTATTTTCATCACGCGTCTATTAATAAGTGCAAGAGGAGGACTTTTAGATCTTAATTGCAGAGCGTTTAGAAGTTCTACAGATAGAATTTGTACACTGCACTATGGGCGGAATGACCAGTTTTTGAGGCAATAAATCACCCGAAGCAGCTAGACGCTTGTAATTTTGTACATCTGACTATTAGGTCAATCAAAAAGTACAGTAAAAATTTCATGACGATCGGCAACTGCCACGCCCACTTTTAGAGGAATGTGCCAATACATCTAAGTAAAAAATATTACTTGAAATAATTTGAAGTTTAATTATTAAGATTGCTTTTAATAGTTAATTTTAAAACTTTAGTAAGAATGTAAAGTTACTCCACTTACCACCATGCCCACCTAAAAGTGGGTGGGCCATTATCGACAAGTAAGTTTGATAGAGATAATTTTTTTATTTTCATAATTAATACTTTACAAAAATAAAGATTTTTAACTTCATTTTCTATTATATTCAGTAAATAAGTAAAAATATTTAGTTGTATGACTTAAAAAATTTAATTAGTTCAAAGCGTCTTCCAGATTTAATCCAACTAAAGTTAAAAAACATTAATCATGACGAGACATGCTGACGAGACTACGGGAGCAAGTTTTCGTTTTTGCCGCACACTTCCTTCGCTATATCTTTCCTTCTTCTTTTCTTATCCTTTTTTGTTTGCGACATCACTGTGTGTTAAAGTAAGCTCAGTCATACCAGATACCCACAATTTTTCACTTTTTTCGAATCTAATCCGGCTTCTGCGGTTTGTGATCCACTTTTGGTTAGCACGTGCACAAAAATTGATAATATTTTTTTCTAACAGCTATCATGCAGTCCTCACTAGATTTCTTTTGAAATTTATCACAAATCCAATTAATAACAGTGGTAGCATTTCGATTATTTTCCAACCAAAAGTTAACTATTTGCGCATTTTTGATTTGTATGCAATCTAAAGTCGTAAATTTTGTACAGGGTAGCAGATATGAGCAGTTAGAATTATTACCACATTAAAGTACACATCAATACCTTTCTAAACATATAAATAGTTCAGTGAATACGCCCCGATAAACAAAGTACTACTCCATGGAACACAACAACGATCACCAAAATTACATAAAAAAGACGTCACACTTTAACGGTACAATTATATAGTATAAGAATAATTTTATGCTTTTTTGACAAAAATCTATATTTACATACCTTTTTGATTATTTTCCATTTTACAATAAATTAATAAGCTGAAGACTTTTTGTTTGTCACACTTTTGTTTTCTTTATTACTTTGGCGAAAAATGTATGAAAACAAAACAAACAAAGAACATTCAACTTTGAGAGCTTGATGTCAAATTATGTGTTGCCACCTGTTTCTAATATTTTGCACTTTTCTATTCCCAAATGTTATATATTATTTGTCACTATTACTTTTTGAAAATTGTTTACTTCAAAAATGAACTTTTTGCCTCAAAAACTGGTCATTCTGCCTATAGTGCACTGTGTAACCTGGATGTTTCGGAAATTAATTTCCATGCATATTGGAGCATGACCTATGTATGTTAAATGAATTCAGACTCAATTACTTTAGAAACATTAATTTAAATATAAATGAAGTTGATTTTGATTAAAATTTACTTCATAAATATTTATCCGTTTTATCTAAAGTACAGAATTAATTAATACTTAACGAATTCGATTGGTTTCTTCTATGTACTTCTATATACTGTATGTCATATAATTTTAATTTTTACAAAAATCTTTGTTAGTAATATAAAACTGGAATTAAAGACAGTTTGCTAATCTGTTTCACAACTAGAAGTAATGCCAATTTTATATGATTTGATATACATAAATTCTATATTTAAGTGTATCTATTAAATAAATAAATAACACATTGTATTGTTTTTGCAAATTTTGATTTCATTTTGTATACTTTCTTAAATAATTATTTATAATGTAAAAAACACCTGTTGCTAATATGAGTCCTTATTTAAAAAAATGAATGTGTCGGGTAATGAATAACATACGTTCCATTATACACTATTGCGTTTCTTTTTCCTTTTGGTATTTTACAGTATAATTTACATCAATTACAATACTTTACGTCATTCACAAATAAATTTATGAATGTTCGCTTGACATTAACGGAAATAATGAATGTCAGTTAGTAGTACAAATACAAACTGAGGCAAAATTTGCTGCATATGCTGACCCCTTAATAAAAAAAACATACTATTTTAAAGAGCCGATCGCAATTGCGATTATATTACAATTGCAAAACGAAATAAGTTTTTGGAAAAAAATGTGACTACCATTGCCGATGGAATGGTCGAATATAGGATACCCTAGCTTAGACTTCTCTTAAGCGTTTATAGACGTAAAATTCAAAAGTGTTATTTTTACTGCAATTGCTGTTTGCATATCACATCGTAATGTTAAGTTTTTGCATTTTAAATATTGTATGATACTTAAACCTTGACGTCGATAACTCAATGTGTATGTAATAAAGTAACACAGCGAACACTCATCCAAGCACTTTCAATTTAGTTTACGGTGAATGGTAAGCAGCTGTTGCACTACTGACCTACACGTACAGATGTGTACAAGAAATCCTTAGCACTTTATCAACCAACAACTCAGAATAGCGGAAATACAGAACAAAAAGCGATTTAAACACCAATAACAGCAACTAAAAAGAAATAAACATTTTAGCAATCGAAGGCAAGAAATCATCTGTGAACCAGTTACTTACTGAAGTGTATAATTCGTTTGCAAAACACAATATGTACGTACATGCACACACACGAATACACATCTGTACTTCACACATGTATATAGTTTCAGACAAATAAATTGTTAACATATTTGAATGCTAACGTGTGAAGGAGGAATTGAGGGTTTCAATGCGAAAAATAATTCGGGGGCTTTTGACATAAGGTCATTAGACTGACAATATAGCGAGGAGTTTGAATATTTAATAATCTATTACAGATTTTAAAACAATCAATAACAAAAAAGCGAATAATAACAAATTTCGACTCGTCGGTTTACCAACGGTTATAAAAAAAGTCCATTGAAAATCGTTCCCATTAAAAAGATTTAGAAAATAAAATGAAAATTAGTTCTCTTTTTATTTTCAGCTATTAAGGTCTAAAATTTACACAAAATTAAAATAAAACTTATTTTTTAAAAAAACATTTTTTATTTTTGAAACAAATTTCCCCATATAAAATAAATAAAATTTGCCAAGTTAATAGGATAATAGGTGTGGTAGTTTCAGTGCTTCACTCTATACCCGAGTAATCCCAGCTCAAACCTGGTGAAGTAGAACAAACCACCATGGCTTTCAAATTTTTTAAAATTAAGAAATTTCAATTTGCTCAAAATTATTTCTTTCGGAAACGCTTTCCATACCCTACACCCAATATCCTGTCCTGCTATTATCTTTGAACATGCTATAGTTGACCAATAACCTGATTTGTGAAACTGCAACAAAGCAAATAAAATATTTAGAATCTTTGGCGAAGGCTTTGTGCAAAGTGTCAATTAAAGGAACGAAAATTGAATAAATACCTACATACACTAGTGGCACAAACTAAAGCAACTGTCCTAATATTATAACATTTCTACAGAAATATTGTAAAAAATGAAACTGAGAATATTTAAAGATTGCTATTATAACTCTTTAGGGTTATATTAATTTATTAAAAAAGTTTTATTAAATAAAAATTTTTTGTTTCAAAAAAAATAAAAGAGAAATTAAAATGTTACATTTTTGGATGGCAGAAACTAAAGTAACTCATTTAAATTTTTTTCAATTTTCTAACAATCTTAATATTAATGGAATATCCTTTGTTTTGCAAAACAGCAGCGCATCTGCGAGGCATTGAATTAATTAATATTTGAATTTCGCTTTCTAAAATGCTTTCCCACACTTCTTTTATTTGGAGGAAAAAATTTCGTTTATTTGACCCCTGCTCACGTTTTATTTTTTTATCCACCATACCCCACAAGTTCTCTATAGGATTTAAATCGGGTGACTGAGCTGGCCATTTAAGTATGTTAATATTTTGATCTTGAATCCAGGACTTAACATATTTCGATGTATGCTTTGGATCATTATCGTACTGAAAAATCCATCCGGTAGGCATTTCATCTTTTGCAAACGGCAACATGACAGTTTCCAAAATAGTTTTGTAGAGGTAGCGGTCCATAGTCACTAATTTCATACAGAGGCCCGATTCCATTGAGTGGAAAACACTCCCACACCATTACATTCCCATCACCATGATAACTGTTCCCTTGCAATACTTAGGGTCTAGCCGCTTATTCGGGGGCCTTCGAACGCATTTGTGTTTTGAATCAGATCCTTTCAAGTTAAATTTGGGCTCATTGGAAAACACGACATACATATATTTATATATACATTTATACAGTGCCGACAATTTGAATAGCCAATTTAAGCGCCAAATAATTAAATACTTATAAATTACTTAATTGATGTTTAAACCGTTGGTTTTAATTTAGAATAAAAAAAATTAAAACATTTAAAAATAATTTTATTGATTATTTATAATTATTTTTTTTCGAGTTTTTTTAAATTATTATATAATCAAGTCGAGTTGCTGGTAGGTAATGTCCGAAACGGTGCCGAGTGCAAAGGATTAATAGATAATATTCGCAGAATAGTTGATATTAGAGTGCAACGTTTTTTTTTTATTGAAATTGAGTTCTATGCCTTCTGAATTTCTTCCCATAGCTAGTCCAGACTTATTTGCGCTAGAAGTATTTGCCCAATTTATTTGGTTATCAATATCGTGCCACAAGCTTTCTATGTGAGATTGGATTGATACATCAATTTTTTCTTCGAAAATTATTGGGTGTATATTTTGGATCGTTGTCCTTTTCAAGTTTGCATTTTATAGGCATTTCTTCTTCTGCGAAATGTAGCATTTTGCTTAATAAAATTTCTTTGTACAATTGGTCCCATGTTTAGTCGTTTTAATTGTATATTTTGGACCGAATTCCTGGTTATGCTTTCTGGTAATATATGTACAAATAAATAAAATGCTATAACATATTGAAGATCTAAAACGGATAACTTCATTTCACGCCATGTTCATTGTCCATACCGATTAAATGATTAGATATTAACATTTCGGTATTTGCAGAGAGTCTGCACAAAATAAAAGAAAAAAAAAATAATAAAAACACAAGGAACTCAAAGTAGTAACCCAGTGTTTAAACCATTAATTAAATTATTTGTCCAAATTTCATTCGGCACTTAAAGTAAAATAGAAATATTATCGACTTCATTCAGTCTAGATTAGTCTATTTCGCTAATTTTATTCCTACGTATCGGAAATAACTTCCATCATTATGCATCTCATAGCCTAATGCCATAATATAACATAACATAATAGGAAAAATTGTTAAAGAAAAATCATCAAGTTCTTTATATACATATGTATATTCCGTATACGTAATGGAAAAATGCAAAATTTACAACAAATTTCTGTAACATATGATGAGTGAACCTCTGTCTTTAATTTTTACTTAATGTTAATTGCCCAATGAAATATTTAACGATTTGCTTCTCAAACTCATTTCGAAATATTTGTCCGGAAGAACAAATCTACTACACAACACTCATAACTTACTAAGCTTACTTTCATTAAAATCTTTTAGTCAGGCTTACGATCTAGCTTCTCACACCATTCATTTTGTGTGTGTTAATTTTATCCATGAGTGGCGCGATCTGCAGTCTAACGTCGGCCCGAATGAGAGATTTTGAAAATTTTTGATGACAAATTTATTTACTCTCAAGCGCCGACGCGGTAAATTAAATTCTGTTTTTGCTGTTTGCGTGCTGTTAATACGATCAGATGCATGAAATACATGCTTCCAATATAACTATTAGAAACGCGAAAATACATTCTAGGGGAAGCAAAGATAATTGATCAACTAATTATTTTTAACTATTTTACTTATACTTTGACGCTGCCGCCTTTAAAGTGATTACAACACATAGTTTAGTTGTTTAGTTAAGGTAACAATTGCAAAATTGTTCTTCAGCACTTGATGCGTGGAACGTGTTTATAGAATAACTGGGCTAGATTTAGGGGCAACAACCGAAGAATTTCATAAAACCAATGGACCAAACACATTTGACAATTTTGTGTAAAACGTTACCCTGAAAACTAACGGTTTTCCAAAAAGTACCAGGAGAACAAAATAAGAACAATTTATCTCATTTAAATGTATGTATCATTTTATTTTTTGTGAAATCGACTCCATTTAATTTTTAGAGCAGTGGATATTGAAAAATCCACTGATATCCTGATGTGACACAAACGTGATATTTCAGTGGTAGGCATTTGCTCCAGATACAAAGAAATAAGACGCACTATGCGGAGCATCCGAATGCATTCTCTAGAACATGGAAATTTCACCATTATCAGAAATGCTTCCAATTTTGTATATTCTATTGCCGGGCAGCACATTAAAAGACAACAAATTTATGTCTTTAAATTTTAATAAAACTTCATTAAAAACAGCCCCATACTTCACCATTTCGGTTGCATCTCCTATAAAGAACGACCACTAAACCTCTTGAAAACCCCATCCTTTTGGCTGAATTATTCTTTATTCCTGGAATAATCTGTAGATTAGTGAATTGTAATTTTAAATAAAAGAGTTTTTTTTGCTAATATTTATTTATTTACATATTTAATACTAACAAGTTTTTGGGTCGAGTAGTATACGCGTACGAGTGCACATCTCGATCACTCACTTGTCCTTTACCTAACATTGTTTCTGTAGAATTTCTACTTGTGACCTGCTGGCAATATTCTCCTAAAGATGGATTCAGTCCATTTAATAGTTTGGTGAGAGAAAGATTACGCTTTTCTAAGCAATTTCATTGAAATTCCGTTTTAATGTCAGGAGTCACTTTTCTCTAATTTATCTTCTAATTCAATCTACTCTTTTGCATAACGGAACAATGTTCGCCATACACGTTCATTAAATCATAAGCCAAGTCCTTTGAATGTTGTTTTGACGAACATCCAACTGCCCAGTCGTAGCGAAAAGGTTCAACTGCAATTGAAGTCGCGAAAACGTGTTTTATAATACTTACAATAGCAAATATGGTGTGATAACACAGAAGCGTGGTATCAGTGATGCGTAATTTATCTCTTGGTGTTCTGAAAAAGAGTATTTTCAAGTGTCATCTGATTCCTTTATTAGTGATCATATATAAATTAAATTAACATTTAATTTTTATTTTGTTTTTTAATTTGCTTCAGACTACGTTCTGAAGCGTTCTTTATTTTTTAATGTTAATCAATGAAGAATTACAAATGAACTGAGACTTAATTATGTTTTTACTTAAAATAATAAATAATGCAATATTCAATAAACTTCACCCAGATGCAAGGTCAGCAATATTCCAATTATGTTTAAAAGTATTGCAACATAAGTTTATTACCTTTGTTGCTAATTTGCAACAAGCTTTAACGTGCAATGACCTGAAGTATTTATATTTAATTAGAAATATTTTGGTTCTTAAGTCCTCCGCCCTTAAATTCAATCGTCCTCGATTGATTTAAAAATAATGTATTTCATGTATTCCTGTAACAGGTGTTTCAACTTAATTTTTTTTAACCTGTGGAATATTTGTGGGTTGCAAAATTAACTTTGTTAAAGGATTCTATTGTGATCTCTTCAGTGCCCAAATTGTAAAGCTAACGGTGTATAAGAAAGTTAGTGATATAACAATGTTTCTGATCCATGTTTCTCTTTTTATATTATGTATTGCCTTTATGTTGTTAAAATGTAGCTCTTGGAGTGATTCTAATGACAATATGTTTAAGTTTTTTTGTTCTATTGGAGTATCTTGCATTAAGGCTGGAATTGGTGTCATCTGGTTTACTTTCAGGTTCTGATATATGTTGTCATCTATTTTATTGTATTGTCAAATTTAATTATAAATGTTCCATTTAGTTTATAGGTAATTGTTTCTGTTGAAACAGTTTTGCTAACATCATTCAGCAGTATTATCCCATCTGCAATTGCTTCAACACGAGGAATATTTTGAACATTGCTTTTTGCGCATGTGGATTGTTTATTGAGTATAATTTTTATTATACAATTATCATTATTTAGATCTGATAAATACATTTTATTACAAATTTTGATTTTATTATAAACTAGCTAATACCCGGTGTGCTTCGCTACCCCCATCGAAATTATATACATAATAATTAAAAAATTTATATATTGAGTAATTAAATTATGCAATTTTTCTTAAAGGTTTATTCTAATTTCATTTGATGACAATATATTTCATTTAAATTCTAAAATAATACATTAATGAGCTATTCATTTCTTATTTGCTAAAATTTAATATATACTTTTTTTCTTAAATAAATAATTCTTATTCTAATGCCTTGGGATACACAATATTTTTTGTTTTTCCCTCTGGTGCGTATACATGTAAATCTGCGGGTTTACCTACTCGCAAACATGCGACGTAAGCTGTACATATGAGAAACATGGATTTTCTTGATTAAGTCCCCAAACTTGCAAGGACTGACCTTGAGCTTTATTAATCGTCATTGCAAATGCTAGGCGAATAGGAAATTGCAGGCGCTTGAAATCGAATGGCATCTCCGATGTGGTCATAGGAATACGTCGCAGCAATACATCAGTTCCCTTAAACTTTCAAGTTTAAAAGAAAAAAGTAAAAGATTCCCATCTTTTACCGTTAGAGCAACACATTCCAGGTGTTTCATTTTTGTACCTGAGTGCATTGCAATATTGGCAAACTTCATTCATGCCACCAATTGCCACTAATTCGTCTCCGGTATAATCTATATCAGATCTGTAGTTAAATGCAATACCTGAGTATCCATGGAAAACATTACGTCGATTCACCACCATTCGATTACGAATTTGTTCTCGACGCAAATCCTATCTGTTGCATTATATAATAATAACAGAAAAAAATAAAAATTTCGAATTTAGAGATATTTCGGGTTTAGAGATATTAAGGGCTTTATATAAAATAAATTGTATTTGGTAAATATAAATATGTAAATATAAATGCGTATAGTTTTATTAATAATGACATTTTATACATGAGCAATAGAAGAGAATACGAATATGTAATAAAATGAAAAAACACTTAAGTCAACTTAAGCCATTGTCATTTATTGCCACATATATGGCTCTATCCTCCCTGCTGCTCTGCTTGTTGATGTTCGAATCCGCTGACTTTCTACTCGTGATTCATGTTGGACTTCTGTTTCATTAGCTCGTGATGTTCTGGTACAATTTCGTTGGTTTTGTAGCCGACCTTCATGTTCCAACGGTGTCTCGGTAGCTCGTGCGGTTGTCGCATGTTGTCGAAGACCTTCAAGACGTCTTTCACGGTCTGAAGGTGTTTCTATGGTTTGTGATCTTTCGGTACGATTTCGCTGGCTTTGTAGCCGACCTTCATGTTCCAACTGTGTCTCGGCAGCTCGTGCGGTTGTCGCATGTAGTCGAAGACCTTCAAGACGTCTTTCACGTTTTGAAGGCGTTTCTGTGGCTCGTGATGTTTCGGTACGTTTTCGCTGGCTTTGTAGCCGACCTCCATGTTCCAACGTTGTCTCGGTAGCTCGTGCGGTTATGGCATGCTGTCGAAGACCTTCAAGACGTCTTTCGCGTTCTGACGGCGTTTCAGAAGCTCGTGCTAAAGAGGTAAGATTTCGTTGACTTTTAAGGCTCTCTTGACGTAGGCCTTCTGGGCGTTCTTCACGTTGTGATGGCGTTTCAGCGGCTCTTGAGGTTGAAGCTCGACTCCTTTCAGTCCTGTGGCGAATTTCACGCTCTTCCGAACTGTTATTTCTCTCTGGGATTGCAAACGTAATGCATTTTTGGTGCTTCTGGAAAGGCTGCTTTTTTGGGGGCATTTTTATAAATTGTTGCAAAATAAATGTCAATGTGAATTCCAAAACTGAATGCGTGTTATATTTATTTCTTTATATTTTACCTAATATGAGTAGGTAAATAATCGGTTCAGGTCAGAAACCTTTTGAAAAAAATTAAGGTTATTAAAATTTAACAAATAATTGTATTTGCGTCGGTCTCAGGTTTATTTCATTCATTTTATTACTTAGGTAATTAAAAGTAATGAATGAAAATATTACTGCCTATTGTTACATGCCCATTCGTCGCCCAATAAAATGCTGATTATAAAATTTACCTAATGTATTTTTCAAGATATGCGACAAATAAGTAATATTTTTATTAGTTACCCATTTTTAGAAGTAAACAATAACATAATTATTACATATGTATATGTTTTTCAAGGTAAATATTTAAATAGTATGAATTTTAGTACTTACTATGTATGTATATGAGTTGAAAATTTCAAACTCAACCATTTAAGGGTCATATACCTTACTATTGCATATTCCAAGATATAATAATTTCCACACTAACTAATCAGAAAATTTTCTAATATTATTAATTAATAAGAATATACAAATTTTTGTAATTACTTCACGTGAGAGGCACCACCTTACTATAGCTGCAATACAGAATTCGGGACTCTAGCTGTTGTAGTTTTCTAGATATACAGATTTTAATAATTAGTTCATATGAGTTTGCCACGCCCCTAATGCTTGATCGCTTTAATGCTTTTTAACAAAAATATTGATATTGAACCTTTAGATATTCGTACAAAATTTGAGCAGGCTAGCTGTTCTGGTGTTCTAGATAGGCAGATTTTAGTATTTACTTCATATGGGAGGTGCCACACCCACTATTGCTAGATAGCCCATTTTTGTCCAAAATGTTTATATTTAAACAAAAGTTACTTGTACAAAATTTGAGTTATCTTGCTGTTATAGTTTTTCCAATATACCCATTTTCTTATTAGCTTACAATAGTATGTAATGTAGTATATGGGGGCGTGGCACCTCGCTCATTTGAAATTTAAAAATAAAAAGTAGCCTATAACTCCTTCCAGACATACAGGAAGATACTGTGAAAATTTCAAGAAAGTCGGTTCAGCCGTTTAGTCGTCTATAAACATACAAACAAATACACATTCATTTTTATATATATAGATTTTTTCTAGATATGCAGATTTTAGTATTTACTTCATATGGGAGGTGCCACACCCACTATTGCTAGATAGCCCATTTTTGTCCAAAATGTTTATATTTAAACAAAAGTTACTTGTACAAAATTTGAGTTATCTTGCTGTTATAGTTTTTCCAATATACCCATTTTCTTATTAGCTTACAATAGTATGTAATGTAGTATATGGGGGCGTGGCACCTCGCTCATTTGAAATTTAAAAATAAAAAGTAGCCTATAACTCCTTACAGACATACAGGAAGATACTGTGAAAATTTCAAGAAAGTCGGTTCAGCCGTTTAGTCGTCTATAAACATACAAACAAATACACATTCATTTTTATATATATAGATTTTACAATTTTGTTTTATTGCATAAATTTCATCTCCATTTAAAAATATTTCTGTAAAATTTAAATTTATTATAGAGTTATTCTTTATAATAGGTTTTAACATAAGTTTTTTATATAAAATTTCACTTGTAATTGGAATTAATTGGAATAATGTATAAAATATTTGACTAATTTTCGATAATTCTAAAGCTTCTTCTATGTTGTTGAAAGGCATATTTTCTTTTTTTAATTGATTAATTACAAAGTTCATTTCCTTTTGATTTAACAAATACGAGTTAATTATGTTGTATTTTGCCCATTTGGGTGGCATATTTAATATTTATAATTGCTTCCTTAGCTAATCTAGCCTTGTTTGTCATTATTTCTATGTCTTCTTTTAGAATAAAATTATCTTTCCTTATGGAGTTAGAAAGTGTATTAATTAACTTAGTAATATTATTTATTTGATTACTAAAGTCAGTATTAATTATTACTTGTTTATTATTATTATCTGTTAGCTCGTCTAATGTTTTGTAAATATATTCTGTTCATGACGATCGGGAGATCCGGCAATAATTTTCCAAATTGTTCCTAATGTATTGATACGTTTTTACCTTTTTAAAAACGTTTATATATGAGCTCGTTAATTGCAACCAAAGTAAAAACAAATATGTGGTTATTTTCTCTTTACTGTCTTTATTATTCACACTACGTTTGTGCCACTGTTCACACTTAACGATACAACAATAATAATCTGTTTTATTCACTAGTTCACACAACTATTCGCTAGATCTTTACAACCACGACTTATTTTGTTCACACGCAACTTCACACAAGGCTGACTAAATTAACTCTGACTGCTGCTTGCTTTGTCCAGCCCTTTTATAGTCCGCACACACGCGTATCAATCAGTAAGATGAACGTTCTCGATGTCGAAGGTTCTCGCTCGCGCCTTCTCGAGAACTCTATTGCTAGCACATTGTTGTTTGTGTACTTGCTTATGTTATGTACCAGCCGCTACCAGGTTCGTTACATATTTGTCGTAGCTGGTTTACTTCATTCCATGTTGTTGTTGCTACCTGGTTCGTTGTACACATGTGTGTGTGCAGCTTTAGATAACGAGCACGTTCATTGTATTCTTAGTGTGTATTTGTATTGTGTAGCTTTTGTTTGTCGTTTTTATTGTTAAACGATATTAGGTCGTTTCGCTTTGCGTAACACTGCCGCCCACTTAAGCCTGTTCGTCCCGAATAGGCTCATTATCTCTTTTCCCATACTTTGCCAGTCGCTCTATGTGTACGACCTTCATTTTTGCTCGGGGGCTGCTAGCTTTCTGTATCCTGTACACGACATCGTTTAACCGCTTAATTATTTTATACGGTCCATCCCAGCTGGTTTGTAGCTTGGGAGATAATCCCTTCTTCCGCTTTGGGTTGTATAGCAGAACCATTTGTCGCTCATGGAAGCCCTCCGTGTTTGCCGCACGATCATACCTGGCTTTCATTCTATCACTGACCATTTTTATATGGGTGCGCACAAACTCATGAAGTTCATTTAGGCTTTCGTCTTTTCCACTGTTTGTGGCATCCCTCTCTGTGCCGGGCTTAACACCAAACTCTAAGTCACCGGGCAGCTTTATCTCAGTCCCACAGATAACCTTGGCGGGTGATCTAGATGTTGAATCATGGATCGCGGATCGGTACGCCAGTAGAAACCTCGGAATGTGTTCGTCCCAGTCTTTCTGTTGCTCGCTCACTACTTTTCGCAAGTATTCCTCCAGGGTTCGGTTAAATCGCTCTACCATTCCGTCTGACTGTGGGTGAAGAGGCGTCGTTCGAGTCTTCTTAATGCCATATACTTCGCACATTTCCCTGAATACAGCTGACTCAAAATTTCTGCCTTGATCGGAATGTAGTTCTATTGGAACCCCGTAGCGGCATACCCAGTTGTCCACAAAAACGTTAACTATTTTGTTCGCCTCTTGATTGGGTATGGCATATACTTCCAGCCGTTTGCTGAAGTAGTCCATCACAACGAGAACATATCGGTTTCCGGCATTGCTGACTGGAAAAGGGACTTCTTCTTGTTGGACCTTTAGCTTCAATACACTGGGTGCAGTTTGCTATCCAATCCGCCACTGCTTGTTGACATCCAACCCAATAAAAACGTTGTTTTAGCGTTTCCAGTATTTTGGTCACTCCAAGATGTCCTCCGCTGGCTCCATCATGGAACTCCTTTAACACTTCTTTCATTTTGGAGGAAGGCACTACCAATAGGTTGGATGAGGTCTTGCCATCAGCGCTTTCCCAAAGTCGATATAGGCACCCATTTATGATCTTTAAGCTGTCCCATAGTGCCCAATATGCTTTTGTAAGAGGACCTTCTGCGGATATCTCATTTCTTATAGGACGTTTGTCCTCCTCCTTCGCTGCTATTACCTTCGCCAATATTGGGTCACTCCTTTGTGCTTGGGACCAGTCTTCGTTGGCTTCAATCCGCGTTAGCCGGATATCGACGATGGCTTCCTTTTTCTCAGCTTTCACGCAATGTTTACACTCCAAATTGCAAGGTCGGCGTGAAAGAGCGTCAGCATTTCCATGTTTTATGCCTCTTCGGTGTTCGATCCTGAAGTCGTAAGTCTGGAGGCGTTCAATCCAACGCGCTAACTGTCATTCGGGGTTCTTGAATTGTAACAGCCATCTCAAGGCGGAGTGATCAGTCCTTAGCAGAAAATTTTGGCCATACAGGTATTTATGGTAATGTTTGATGCACTCCAGCATTGCCAGTAGCTCTCGTCGGGTTACACAATAATTCCGTTCAGGCTTTGACAATGTGCGACTATAGTAGCCTACGACTTTCTCTGTTCCATTGATCACTTGGGAAAGTACACCACCAATACCATACCCGCTAGCATCACTGTCTAAGATGAATTTTTCTCCTGGAACTGGATACGCCAAAACTGGTGCAGCACACAATAGATCTTTTAGTGTCTGGAACGCCTTCTCCTGTGGCTCACCCCATTGATAGATTTTTGACTTCTTGGTGAGCTCATGCAAACTTGCAGCCACGCTGGCAAAGTTAGGCACAAAGCGTCTGTAGTATGTGCATAGTCCCAAAAAGCTGCGTAGTTCATGAAGATTCTGGGGACGAGGCCAGTCCTTTACTGTTCGTATTTTATCTTCATCGGTGGATATCCCATCTGCTGTGACAAGATGCCCCAAATATTTCACCTGCTTTTGGAAAAATGCACACTTTACGCTTAGTTTTAGTCCAGGCGTTGAAGAACTTCTCCCAGGTTCTTGAGGTGTTCGTCGAAAGTTCTGCCCATCACTATTATGTCGTCGAGATACACCAGGCAAGTCTTCCAATGCAGTCCCTTTAGCACACGTTCCATAAGCCGCTCGAATGTGGCCGGAGCATTACAGAGTCCAAATGGCATAACCTTAAACTGCCATAAGCCGCCGTTCGCACTGAATGCGGTTTTTCCTTTGTCCTTGTCTGTAGATCCAATGTGGAGAACCATTTTGTTCCGGCTAGCGTGTCGAGTGTGTCGTCAATTCATGGTAGCGGGTAACTATCCTTTTTGGTGACATCATTCAGCTTCCTGTAGTCTACGCAGAATCTTGTACTGCCATCTTTCTTCTTTACTAAGACTACAGGTGAGCTCCACGGACCCGAAGATGGTTCGATTATACCGCTCTTCCTCATTTCGTCGACTAACTCCTTAACCTCATTACGCTTCGCCAGCGGTATGCTTCTGGGTGCATGCTTTATCAGTCTCGCTTCGCCAGTATCAATTTCATGTTTGACCATGGCTGTTCTTCCTTGCCTTTTGTTGTTCGTGGCAAAAGCGAAAGCATACCTCTTTAGCAGCTTTTTGGCTTTGTTTTTCTCTGCAGCTGCTAAACCTGCTATCCATTTCTCCACATTTTCACCAAATTCCTTTTGATCCTTGGCTGACATATCGGCAGGTTGCGGCGTTTGTTCGCTGTTTATTATCGCCTCTACTGGAACACATTGGCCCACCTCTGAGTTTTTACAGACGTCTCTTTCATGGCCTGATAGATTTAGCACTCTCACCGGGACTAGTCTTTGTTCTGTGGATTTGACGAGGGCCTTTGCTGATATTAAATCCGTCTGTATTTCTGCTGGTTCAACAACCCACAAGCAGTTTTCAACACAATCTCCATCCATACGCCCCCATATCAGTGATTCACTCTGAGGTGGCAATTTGAGTTGTTCGACCGCAACTATCCTTCTGGCGTCCACTTGGTGCTTGTACCCCACGTCTAGAGGTATCTCTACATTTCGCCAACTCATAATCTGTTGCCCCATATTCAAATTGATGCCATGAGCTATCATAAAATCGGCACCAATGATAACCTCGTCCACAATATCGGCAACAATAAAGATGTGACTTACACTAATGTTGGCTATAGTCACCTTCGCCTCTGTTTTTCCGTGGACGGTGGCAGACTCTCCAGTAGCTGTCCGTAGTCTTACATTGCTATGTGCCTCACATTTTCCCTTCACTACATTTGGTCTGATGATAGACTGCGTCGCCCCGGTGTCTATTGTGAAGGTATGTGGTCTGCCAATTATGTTTCCGCACGCCGTAAGATTGTTGTTGTTCTGTTGCATCACTGATATTGAGATTGTGGGGCCCTCGCTTGCGGGAGCCAGCACTTGCTCCTCAGTGCTAGCTCGTTTTAGTTTAACGGGGACTCTTGTGAAGATGGTTGGTAGTTCGCCCTTTTCTTATTCCTTGATGGTGAGGCGGATCTTGATCTCTTGCATGGCGCTTTGCAGTTTCTTTGGAAATGAGCGCCCTTTCCACAATTGAAGCATTTAAGTTTAGCCTTTTGTCCATTTTCTTCCAAAGCTTGCTTCACATCTCCTTAATTTTAGTTAAAAGGCATTCATCTTCCTCCACGATTTCCATTCTTCGCACTTTGCTTACGCGGTCTCCTGGGCTAGTGCGAAGGCCACGGTCTCTGCAAAGGTTGTCTTCTGTGTGGAACATACCGCCCGTTTAATGTCAGGATCTCGTATACCATTGACAAACGCCTCGGTCTTAATGTTGTCTATCAGCGGGTGGTTTTCTCCGGGGTATGTGAGCTGCACTAATCTATCAACCTCCATTGCAAAGGCTTGTAATGACTCATTTGCCTTTTGCGCCTGGCATCTCAACTCCATGCGGTACAATTCTCTTTTGTGCTCATCGCCGAATTTATGCTGTAACGCCACCATCAACTCGTTGTAGTTGTTCCTGCAGCTGGCTGGCATGGTTTCTAGGATCTCAACTGCGACACCTTTTAGCGCCACAATTAGTTCCAGAGCCTTCTCTCCAACGTCCCATCCGTTTCTGCTGGCTACTGTCTCGAATTGGAATTTGAATACGGATAGGGGTGAGCTACCATCAAAGCAAGGTGTTCTTATCCTGCCGGTGCTTTCCGAAATGACTCGCACTGGTTCTGGCCGCTGGCTTTGGAGGTGGTTGATCTTTTCCTCCATCATAACGATTTTTCCGCCGACGATCTTTTCCAAATTGTCCACTTTCGTGTCAACGACCTTTTCTAAATGTGACACCCTTTCCTCGACACCAGTGATCCTTTTGTTGACCGACTCATGGATTTCCTGCAGCTTTCCAGATGTTGTTTCGAGCTCCTTTTAAATTTTTGACAAAATTGCTGCTTGCAGTCGTTGGTTTTCGGCTCTAGAAGCTTCGACTAGCTTCTGGTTCTCAGCTCTAGAAGCTTCTCGTACTTCAGCCAGAAGTTTTTGATTTTCGGTTCTAGAAGCTTCTTGTACATCAACCAATAGCTTTTTGTTCTCTTCTTGCATTTTGCGATTTTCGGCTCTAGAAGCTTCTTGTGCGTCAGCAAATAGCTTTTGGTTTGCTACTTGCATTTTCTCCATCATAGCGGCTAGGAAAAAATTTATGTCAGCACCGCTAGGAGTTGCAGGGGCCTGTAATTCTCGTTCCTCTTCTTCCTCGAACTCGTGAGAATCGATGTTAATGCCCTGAAGCTGCAGATGTTCCCTTAACCGCCTTTGGAATTCATTCTTCGTTCCCGTTGTCGGCAGCTCTAGCTTACCCAACTCTCGTTTCAGTCGTTCCACTCTTAGTGAGCTTCATTTTAATTATTTATTTATTTTTACTTTTGGATTTTGCAATCCCACTTCTGACACCAATTGTTACGTTTTTACCTTTTTAAAAACGTTTAAATATGAGCTCGTTAATTGCAACCAAAGTAAAAACAAATATGTGGTTATTTTCTCTTTACTGTGTTTATTATTCACACTACGTTTGTGCCACTGTTCACACTTAACGATACAACAATAATAATCTGTTTTATTCACTAGTTCACACAACTATTCGCTAGATCTTTACAACCACGACTTATTTTGCTCACACACAACTTCACACAAGGCTGACTGAATTAACTCTGACTGCTGCTTGCTTTGTCCAGCCCTTTTATAGTCCGCACACACGCGTATCAATCAGTACGATGAACGTTCTCGATGTGGAAGGTTCTCGCTCGCGCCTTCTCGAGAGCTCTATTGCTAGCACATTGTTGTTTGTGTACTTGCTTATGTTATGTACCAGCCGCTACCAGGTTCGTTACATATTTGTCGTAGCTGGTTTACTTCATTCCATGTTGTTGTTGCTACCTGGTTCGTTGTACACATGTATGTGTGCAGCTTTAGATAATGAGCACGTTCATTGTATTCTTATGGCTTGGTTAGCCAAGCGTTAGAAACGTAAAATCGTAACGTACGTAGCCTTAAAAACGTTTGTGTAGTTATAGAAACGTTTAAAACGGGACATATGTCAACGAAGAATGTAAATAAAAACAAAACAGAACACAAAGCAACACACAAACAAACACAACACAATGCATATAAATTGGTATACAGACTCATCATCAGTGTTGCCGTTTTTTGTTCAATGTGTAGTTTATTCCGATGTGGTTATTATTTTTCTTATAAAAATAACTTTTGTGCTGTTTGTTAAAATTAATTAATTAGTAAGACTATAATTTTATTTTGTTATTTTTTGTTTATTTTTTCTCAATAATTTAAATTTGAAAAAAATAAAATAAAAAAACTGCGAATTTAATTTTTTATATTTTTCCTTATTTGGTGATTTTTTCACAAATGTTGGTTACAATATTTCTTTTTTCATGGCAACACTGCTCTCTCTCATGTTCTCTCTCTCATGTTCAAATGTCACATGACATTTGTGAAAAAATCACCAAATAGGAAAAATATGATCAAAATTAAATTTGCAGTTTTTTATTTGATTTTTTTCAAATTTAAATTATAATTGAGAAAAAAGAAACAGAAAATAAGAAAACAAAATTATAGTCTCATAATTAATTAATCTTAACAAACAAAACAAAAGCTATTTTTATAAGAAAAATAATAACCAAATCCGGAATAATCTACACATTGAACAAAAAACGGCAACACTGATGATGAGTCTGTATACCAATTTCTTTGCATTGTGTTGTGTTTGTTTGTGTGTTGCTTTGTGTTCTGTTTCATTTTTTATTTACATTCTTCATTGACAGATGTCCCGTTTTGAACGTTTCTATAACTACACAAACGTTTTTAATGCTACGTACGTTACGATTTTACGTTTCTCACGCTAGGGTAACCAAGCCATTAGTGTTACTGTGTATTTGTATTGTGTAGCTTTTGCACTGTTGCCAACTTTTTTCCAAAAAATATCGCTAAAGTCGACTAAAAATAGCTAGAAAATAGTTAAATTTTAAAAAAATTTAAAAATTTAGCGATAAATCACCAAAACAATAATTTTTACAAAGTTTTTACGGAAATTTACTTTAAACATAGCTAATTTTTTGGGAATTTTAATATTATGTAAAAAAACAACGAATTATCGCTTAATTCTGAAAAAATACTCGCAATAAATTTAAATTAAATTTTTTTTCCTTTTAACGTTGTTAAGAATATTTGCATTTGGGGAAAATTCCAAATTTTTCCAACATGATCCCCTAAGTGATGAGGCTGATTGGTGTTTTTAGTTTTCGCGTGACTTAATAGGTCGTAAAGTTTTCCAGACAAGGAGCATCTGCAATACTTACAGAAGCTTTTTGTTTCGTCTTTTTAGTCTTGAGCCACCCACGTATTCAACTTTTCGTTATTTAGCCACTCAAGGCGAAATTTTTGGTTATATATAGGCCCCATTCCTTAAGTTGTTATAGTTTTTGACAATATTTTTTAAAGCTTACAACTTAATTTTATACTTTAATTTTCATTCACTTAAACACTTGTAACAAAAATACAGTAGAAAGAATTCGCGTTGTTTGTTTATTTTTTTTTTTCTTTAAAAACCGTTATTTGAGCGTTACTTTGTAGCAACAGAAAAATCGCTAGATTTATAGCTAATAGCTAAATCATATTTTTTCCCGCAAATTGAATTTAAAAATCGCTAGATTTGACGAGAAAATAGCTAAATTGGCAACAGTGAGCTTTTGTTTATCGTTTTTATTGTTAAACGATATTAGGTCGTTTCGCTTTGCGTAACAGTATTAATTGATCTAGATTGTCTATTTGGTATGTAGTTCTTAAGTGTCTCTAATAAGTCTATAGTTTGGTATAGTTCATATTTTAGCGTTGGTTGTAGAGAATTCGTCTCAGGTATATACGTTTTAATATATTTTCTTGTTTTTTGTAAAAAATCGTCATAAGAATTTAGATCTATTTGATGTATAAATTTAAATGTTCCTTCCTGAATTTTTCTGTATCCGTCACCTATTATCACAATGTGTGAGTCCGTGTAGTTAAGTATTTGAACTTCTGCCTTAAGCAGTGGAAGGAAAACTCTTTAACCAAAAAATAATTTATATGCAAGTTTAATTGAAATATTTATTTCTTATATGGTCTTTATGGACTATTCTATTGGATTCTGTCAATACCGTACTTCTGTTATTTGCTTTGGCTATTTCCTCTTTATATCTTGATGATAATTTAGATCTTAGTCCTTTTTAATTTTTACATAAATTTTCTGGCCTGGAGTATATTCCTTAAAAGGTTTTCGTTTTTTATTATGATTTGCCATATCTTTTCCCTGTTTCCTAACGATGGCTTCTATATTTTCTTTTCTAGCGTTTTCGTATTGTTCTGGACTAGTACTAACTCTTCTGCCAAAAAATAATTCAATAGGTTTCTTGCCTGTTGTTGAGTGTATGGTGTAATTATATTCATAAACTGCTCTATCGAGTAATTCTTCAAAAGTCCTATGTGTCTTCTCTGTTTTAAGGCAACGCATAACGGTAACGCCGTTAACGGTACTTTTGTACGGGGAGTCTTGAAAACTTTTATATTCAGCTGATCTTCAAGCATAAACAAAATTGAATCTGAATTTAATGATTTTTCATTACCTACAACTACTATTATGGGAACGCCAAAACTAAATACTATTTTCCTTAATGGTTCTCTAATATCTGCTACTGATCTAGAATTTATATAATAGAAGTCGCCTTAGTCTAGTAGGTAGTGTGTTGGCTTATTTAGATGTAAAGCCAGGGTTCGAGCCCCAGACCAGACATCAAAACAAAATACAAAAAGTATTTCTTCGGCGACTTCCTCTCAGCAGATTTCTGGCAAAAACTCTGAGAGTAAATAAAATTGCCATGAAAAGTTTCTCAAATTCTGTCGTTCGGATTCGAAACTGTAGGTCCCACCACTCATGTATAAAATTAACACACACAATGTGTGGACACAAAATGTCATCCAGCGCGCGTTAAAAAATAGCTGGAGCGTTCTTTAGTCCAAATGGTAATCTTGTGAATTCGAATTTACCATTATTAATGGAGAATGCTGTTTTCTCAATATCTGTGGGCTTTAAAGTTATTTGGTGAAACTGGCTTTTCAAGTCTAATACAGTAAAATAACGACTTTTTCCTCATTGTGCAAGTGCGTCATTAATTTCAGGCAATGTATATTTGTCTGAAATAGAAATAGTCCTGAACTTTCGTTCCCCGCTTGCGTCAAGTTTTTTTGGAACAATCCACACAGGTGAATTGTATGGAGATTTTGATGGTCTGATTATGTCGTCTTTAAGTAATGTTCTAACTTGGTCTTCAATTTCTTTCTTAAGGCTCATGGGGTACGGATAGGTCTTTGAGTAAACTGGATCGTTTGTCCTTGTACGTATTTCGCCTGTTATACGTGTAATGCAAGTCAGTTTTTCGGCAGGAGCTGAAAAAAGGTTGTGGTATTTCGACACAATTTGCTTTAATTTGTCCTGTTGTTCATGAGTCATGTCGCTAGTTCTGAGGGCAGTCATGTGAATGTCGTCTGCTGGGAGCTGTTTAAGTGAAATTCTTTTCCCATTTCCAAGTACCATGTAATTGTCTTTCGTATAAATGATAGCATCAAGGTCTTTCAAAATGTCATATCCAATGATTCCTTGAAATGTTTTCAGTTTTGATAATAATAGAATTTAACCGGAACGTCCGTTTGTCCGAATAAAAAGGTATTTATATGAAATTTAATTTGAGTCTGCCCACCTACGGAATTTGCATAGAAATTTTCTTTATTTGGAATAGGGTTTCTTACTATATTCGGTGTTATATAATTTTTGTTAGATCCAGTGTCGATTAAGATTTTTATAATCATTCCGTCATCCATCCTGCACTCAAAATATGGCAATGTGGAAGAATTTAATCTAAAAAATTAATTTCGTTGATAGAGTCATATTTCTGATCGTGGTCTCTTGTATAGTCCGCTTGGTCATCAATGTATTCATTTAATGTTTGTCCGTCAATGTCGTCCTCTAAGTCTATTTTATTAATATTGTTTTCTATTTCGTCTGTCTCCTGTATATTTGAATCGTTGTTCGATCCTAGTCTTAAATGGAAATACCTACCTTGTGTACGAGTTTCTGGATGTGGTTGAGGTGGTCGTTTGCCATAGAGTCCGTTGTTCGCTGGTCTGTCCATATAATTTATGTTCCTAGTTCTCATACTCCGGTCAACGTCCATTGGTTCTGGTCTTGGTTGTGGTTTTGGTATAAAAGGTCTTGGTGGAGTGTAATTTGTATGGTGGTTTTGGTGATTTTGGTTTTATTGATTGTATTTGGGAATGGCTCCCTGATTTTGATAATAGTTCAGTCCGTGAAGAGGTTGTTGTCTTTGAAATTGCCTGGTTATTTGCTTTGGTCAAAGTGGTGTGCTAATTCCGGGTTGGAATAGACATAAATTCCCTATTGTGAGCATAGCTAGTCCTAAAGTTCTGGTTCGCCAGCTTTAGACACAAGTGTAAAGCTTTAGGTAAATCTGTTGATTCTTTCATAGCAAAAGTCTAGGGAAATCTCCTTTCAACCCTCTTATGAAGGTGTCCAAAGCTTTATCACTACAAGTTTGTGTGAGGTGCAAAAATTCCTGTCCTATATGCGTAGCGCTAATCTTGTTAAGTATAAGGGATAAATGGTTACAGACCTTTTGGTAGAATTCCTGAATGGTTTCTGTTCCCTGAATTAATGAAGTTAACTGATATTCGACAGTACATCTCTCTTATCTACATAATGCAGAGTTAAGCAGCGAGAAATACTTTCCCAGTTCAAGGGTGTATTGTACGATTCTAATATGTCATCTCCACTGCCAACAATTTTATTCCTTATTACGCTAAAGATTCCATTTTGGGTGTTCCCCTTAAATGTTTGTAAATGTTCTAAATTAGCTCAACAGACTTCCTCCAGGAACTATATTCTCCTGGTTGTCCTGTAAATTCCCTTAGGCTACTGACTACGTCAGGTACCCTGTCCAAGTCATTTAGTTGTGCCCTATGTTGCGGATCAATTACTTGATCTTGGTCAATCACCTGATTCCTAGCATTGTCAGGATTTCTAATTTGTTCTTGTATTGCCTCAGTGATCGTTCTCTTAATTTCCATTTCTAAGTCCCTCATGTTAAATGGTTCCTGATTCTACTGTACGTTCACTACAGGTGGCCTGATTAAATTGTTTGGGTTTGACATTTTAACAAGGAATATGAGATGGCTAACTTTTTTCAATTATGTAGTGTTATTGTTATTATTATTTAATTTTTTTTTATTTTATTATTATGAGACTGGAGGGTCCCGTAGGAATCGCAGCCTCGAATTTTATTTTTTTTTAATCCCGAGGGATTTTTATCAGATAATTGTTTAATATTTCTTAAATCTAGTGTTAGTTTATACTACTGTATCCCTTATATTTTATTTTACTTTCTTCTTTAAAAATTTTCACAAAATTATGATTTATCTTTTATATTATATTTAATTTTTTTCTTTACTTTGCTTTTACTTTACTTAAAATTTTTTTCACGCAATAATAGTTTATATTTTATAATATATTTTATTTTTTAATTTAATTTTGTAATGTTTCCACACAATATTTAAACTTATATTTTTTTATCAATTCAAAATTTACTTGAATAAAATAATTTGTTTCTAGGATTTAGCTAGGATATAATTTTAACTCTTGAATCTTGTTATTGTGTTTTTATATTTCAGATTTATTACACTTTTGTTAATTTACTTACTTTATTATACTTACAATTACTTATTTTACTTACATTAAACTAATCATCCTTATAATCATCATTATAAACTAATCATCCTTAAAAAATATATATTGCAAATATATATATTTCCAACACCCTTTCCTCTGTCCGAACTAGCTACTCGGGGGCCCTTTTGTTTCTGCTCACTATTCTTCAGGATACCGCGGGAACGTGCTGGCTTGCAGGACGATTTAATTTTTTTGCCGTACTGGGTTTTTACTTACACTTTTGGTAACCACGGTCCTATTATTTGAGACACCGCGGAAACGTACCGTACTGGATTTTTACTTATCCTTTTGGCAACCGCGGTCCCTGCTCGGGCGCCAATTAAACTAACATTTAATTTTTAGTTTTTTTTAAACTTGCTTCAGACTACTGTCTGAAGCGTTCTTTATTTTTTAATGTTAATCAATGAAGAATTACAAATGAATTGAATTGAAAACCATTGGGCAGCTACTAAAAATTACGGACTATCGGAAGTAGCAATTGCGAAATACAATTCGAACATAATATTATAATATTCATCGTTGCAGTAGTTTTTTTTTCCGTAAATATAAGAAATCTATAATGATGTATTTAATAATAATAATATTGTATGTATAATGTATACATACATAATTGGTCATAACAAGCCTTTAGTCAGGATTACGACCAACAAACACGTGGAGATCCAACATGATCGTGGGAGTCGATGAGAGGGTTTGGTTGATGGCAAACAGTCAGTTGAAGTATTCAGTTAGATTCGAGTGATAAATCAGATTGTTAACAAAAATTAATGTATTAAAGATTATTAAATTAATAAATTAAAATATTTAAAAAGAAGTGTTATCGTTTATTTTCTCGGTTCAGTTGGTCGAACCGAAATAATTAATTTTTTTTAGAAATCGGTTTAAGGTTCCTTAACTGGCGCCCAAAATTAAAACAGCGCTGTCCTTTTGAAACAAAAGAAGTCCTGAGATTCATACGGGTCCCTCCAGGTCTAGATAGTACTAATAAAAAAACGTTTTGGGATTCCTACGGGACCCTCCAAAAACGCATAACTATAAATCATAATTAAATAATAATTTGCTTCTCCTCCTTCGCCAAATTTGTATTCCTGGTGGTGAAAATTACCACAGAAGGTTACCAAAGTGAAAGTGAAGTAATCCGTACCTTAGTAGTTATCCGTGATTATTAAAACCGCACTCATAGAGACGTACACGAATAGGGCTCTGGATGTATTTCTGCGTGGTTTGAGTACAGTATTGTCGCGAATGTACTCGTACTGCAACGAGTGGAAGAGTGCTAGACTATTAGAATGATGGGCCAGATAGCCAAACGTAATGTAACATACCGTACGTTCGTTTTTAGCATATGGAGAGCAATGTAAATGCTTACCGAAACGCACTATCTCGTTAACAAAACGGATCGATCTGTATAAAACAGAATTCATTCACGTTTCTACGTGACATTTGAACATGAGTGATGGGGCTATTGTATGCAGTACCAAATGCACTATTTGGTACTTTTATATAACCTTTAAATTTTACAGGTATATAATGAGTGACGAAGTCTCTTCTCGTTTTTGATATTTTCATATACAGTAGAAGTCCATTAGTCCGGCATCCAATAGTCCGGAGTGCCTGATAGTCCGGCATCGCAAAAGAAAATTGTAAAAATTTTGGTTTTCTCCAAAAGTGTGCTTTAAAACAAATAAAAACGCTCGAGAGCTATTCAAAAGTTTTTGGGGTAGTTCCGGATCATCCGGAAGCGCTTGGTATTGTTCGGAAACAATTAGCGGCTGGCTAGTCTCAGCTGTCACAATAAATTCAGGTGCAGTGCAGCTCCGTTAATCAATCACGAAACGTCTTCGCCATTTGTTTGTGTGTTGTTGTTTTGTGTCCTTTCACATCGCAGTAAACGTAACTTTTGAAACTGTTTATAAAAAAGTGATTTTCGTTCTAATTATACAGTCACCAAGTTTTCAAAACATAAGCCTTCGAGTTCAAAAGAAGAGAAACGAAAACACATCATTATCAACATTGCCGTAAACCTCAGCCTATTCAAAATCTTAAAGAAAGTGACTCAGATGCCGAAACGGAAGAAAAGGAAAAAATCAGCTGGGCAGAACCTGTGGAATCACTAAATAAGTCTATCTCTTTTGCTGAGGCTGGTACTACCTACAGTGCTTCAGAAATTATTGATTTCCATATCAATAGAAATAAATTTTATACTAAACTCCAATAGACATGAAAACAAAAAGACATTCGTGACTTTTTTAAATCTAAGTGAAATATGTTTACAGTACGTGTACATAATTACATTATATAAAATGTAAAATAAACCTTGTTGTATGTGTTTGCATACTGTATTTGTAGTTTAATTATTAACCTAAGTGTTTTTATAATTACAGCCAGATAGTCCGGAATTTTCGCTAGTCCGGCACCGAGCCGGTCCCGAACATGCCGAATTATCGGAATTCTACTGTATATTAATCTTATAGCATATTAATCTTTTAAATTTGTACATAAAAAATGATTTTTCTTTAATTATTATTATTATGATTGTAATGTATATAAAAAACTTTGAATCAATATAAACAAATAATATCATTTTAATCTTTGAAATTTTTAAATACATATTCTTATGATTCTAATGTGCATAAAGAATTATAAGAGTGTTTTTTATTATTACTATTCTAGCTACAGGTATTGTTTTGCAATTTAATAAAAAAATCACTTTGAATAGAACAATATTCGACAGTTTACTTATATGTAAATTCTATATATATTGGCGCAGATTGAACCAAAAATTTAATATTCTATAATATTCTACGAATAAATATTTATAATAACATAAAGCTTAAGATGCAAATATAACTTTTTCCAATTCAGGCCTATTTGGTACTTTTTAATTTTGAATTTTCTTAACAATACTCATCACTCTTCTTAACAGCAGGCTTGGTGCAAATTTCTGAATATCAATTTCTTTGCATTGTGCTGTGTTAGTGTGCGTTTTGCTTTATGTTCTGTTTCATTTTTATTTACAGTCTTCGTTGACAGATGTCACATTTTTAACGTTTCAATAACTGCACAAATGTTTTTACGACAACGTACGTTACGTTCTTACGTTCACTACGCTTGGCTGACCAGCGTATGATGGGCGTGAGTTCGTAGAGACTCTGATCTGACTCTGGTCTGTAACACTACACCGAGCAAAAGATCGAAGTTACTCAGTTCGTAATAATTATAATATAATCGCTAATTGAATTCTAATTAATGAAGAAATAAATGTATTTCTTAGTCGTTTGATTTTATTTCCATGATTTTAATGAAGTTAATTTGAATATAAATAAATTACAAAATATAATCCACAGTGGACGCTCGTAGTATTTATGAGGAATTGTCTCTAGTTCTCGCATAGAAATAATTAAAACGGTAAACTTGCGTATATACAGCTGCAGATAAAGAAATTCCCAAAGTGTGATTGGTCAACTGAAAAATATACCGAGAATCTCCTATTCTATCTGTATTCTCTGAGTCGCAACATCTTGGCCACACTTGCCTTACAAAAGGAACATTGCAACTCTCATTTCTATACAAAATATATATGTACATGTGATGTGAAAATAATAAAGTCAGCAATGTGTCACTGAAACATTTGATGAGAAAGTAAGTAAAAAGCTGGCCAAAAAGGCAAAAATGAATTTAAAGAAATTTAAGAAACTGAATATGCAGTTCGATAGACAACAAAATTCTGCATTATATAGTGAATTTTCACGACTTTAAGTTGAGAGTTGTAGATTTGAGACGATGTCAAAGTCAGGAAAGTGAAGAAAATTAAATGCGTTTTTGGTGTTTTTTTGAAATTTTAATAGGTTTATATGATATTTTTTTGTGGCTAAACGAATAGAGGTTTTATATTGATTTGTTTTATTTGAAAGGTATGAGCAACTGGTACTTTTAGTTTTTTTTTATATATATATCTCATATATTAATGTTGAAATTATTCGTTAAAATTTAAAAATAATAAAAATTTCACATTTTTTTACCCTACCCAAAAAAAGATAAGGATTTTAAAGGTGAAAGTAGTTTTTAGTAGTTTAATGTTATATACCACAAGAAAATATGAACTCTCTACATTCAGGAACAAAAAAAGTTTCCGCAAATTTGCGCAATTTTTTTTTGGCAATTTTTTGAAAATTTTACTTTTTTTTGAAAAATTAAAACAATTAGACGCAGTGTAATAAAGCCATAGGCAATAAAGTCATATGGCGTACGAATTATGCGAGGAAATTCAGTAGAAGCGATACCAATCGAGATGTCCTGAATAGGTTACTTTTAAGCAGTGACTTTTATAAGCTGCAGTAGACAAAAATCGCGAAGGAATAGAAAAGCATTTTCATCAAATACTATTTAATTACTCCTTCCTGACATTGATGATGAAAATGATAACGATTTTAACGATTGTAGTTAGTTTCACTTTTTAAGTATTTTTAAGTTAAGTATTAAATAATGTAAAATAAATATTATGAATAAATATTAATTATCATAGAAGTTTAAAAATTTAATTACATATGTATATCGACTATTATAACAATATAAGATGTATGTTTGATTTTCTTAATGGACTGTATGTGGTACCTAGGCACTTATGATCCGATCATAATAAAATGTGATCATAAATGATTCACATTCATGTCAAACATGTTCTTGTCGAATTTCATCGAAGTAATTATAATTGCTAAACATATTTTCTTAAGGGGCCCTATTTTGGACCAAGGGGCAATTATGGACCGACCATAACAAAATTTG
Source organism: Sarcophaga subvicina (assembly GCA_936449025.2). Taxonomy (NCBI): domain Eukaryota; kingdom Metazoa; phylum Arthropoda; class Insecta; order Diptera; family Sarcophagidae; genus Sarcophaga; species Sarcophaga subvicina. Next base: position 8,835,766 of record OW388085.2, read on the forward strand.
GTAATATGATTTAGGTTTACAAAATACACGTTCATACCGAATTTCATCACGATAACGATGTTTTGAAGCCATTTATAATCGCAAACGTGAATTTCTAAAGGGGACTTTATATGGGGACTAGGGTCAAATGTGATCCGATTTTCACCAAACTTTGCACCATGATTTCTTAGTACACAAAACTAATCCGTGCTATCATGATTGTTACATAATTACCATAGTGATGTGTAAATAAGTGCAATTTCGAGGGGAATTTGTATGGGAGCTGGGCGAAATCACGGACCGATTTGAACCAAAATCAGTTAGGTTCATCCTTGGGCCTAATTATCACTAACAATATCAAAAAATTCCAGCCATTAACTCATAAAACACTTCTGTTAATTTTGGCCAGGTTTTCAGGCAAAATGCCAGATAGTGCGGCGGTGTTGTTTTAAACTAGTAGACATATTTAAAGACACATGGTCAAGGTTTTTTCATATCACATCTGGTATATCATGTCATGCATTTTCCCAAAGCTTATCACCATTTCTTTATATACTTTTATATCAGACTGTTGTTTTTACAATACATACATACATACATAGTTGGTCATTACAACCCTTAAGTCAGGATTACGACCTTGTTTCTCACACCACTTATGTTTTGTGTGTTCATTTTATACATGAATGGTGGGACCTACAGTTTAAAGTCAACTCCGAACGACAGATTTGTGAGAAACTTTTCATGGCAATTTTATTTACTCTCAGATTTTTTGCCAGAAATCTGCTGATTTGATGTCTGGCCTGGGGCTCGAACCCTGGCTTTACGTCTAATAAGCCAACACACTACCTACTAGATTACGGCGACTTTGTTTTGTTTTTACAATATTCCACAAATTATCTATCAGATTTTAACCTGAAAATAGTATGGGTCAGTATAAAAATTTGATAATACTATCTTGGAACCATTTCGCGGTGCAATTTGGAGTATAGTTAGTGTCTTTAGGGTGTTGGAACGCGCATCGAAGTGGCAGATTTTTATTCGACGTAATGTAGCATGAAATTTCGAACGAATATTCTCAATAAATCATATTATGACCAATCACCATCGTAGGATAATAAGCTCCAAACAACAATATTACCGCTGCCATGCTTTGCCGCCTTAAGTGCAACGTTCATTTTAGTATTTTAGTGGTTATGGAGAACAGGTCCTGAGTTTTTGTGAGATAATTTACATAGAGATCTTTCTAATGCCAGCTAAAGCCGCTATTCTTAAATTTTTAGTATATGATGAAAAATATTTCAAAAAATCATCAAACTTTATAAATTAAGTAAAGAAATTGATTCGCGAATAATAAACATACTCACTAGACTTGATTGTTTTAAAATATTAAGGGCCATTATTACAACTTGCCGTTAACTAAAAGGAGGATTTTAACGGGCAGATATTTTATTTTTCATTATTATAAGTGGACAATAAGGTAGAAGCAAGCGCTAAGCTAAAGTGAAGATCGTCCTACCTGTAACTTTTAAAATGTAAACAAATATAACAAAAGAAAAACTCGTCGTTACCACTGTGTTTAAAAAAACTTGTGTAATTTGGCAAAAGTTATCGATATTTCTCCGACACTGCCATATTTGAAAAAAGTGACCTTTATTTTATCAGAAAGTTATAATAAGGAAAAAATTAAAGGTGACATTAAAGTACACTTTTGCTAAAGTTACTTCTTACTAAATCCTTACTTCTTACTAAACTTTAACGGCAAATTGTAGTAATGGCCCTCAATCTAAATGTAGATTTAAAAATTTTAATCGTTCAAAACACTGCGAAATTAAATTCGGATTTTTGTTACTAAACACAAATCGGTTTAAAAAAAATGTTCATTGTTAAGCTTTAAACTGCTTTTTTATTTATAATGCTCGCAACAATATTTATGAGTTGTTAGGGTTCAACATAGTAGTCCATTTATAACACATACACATACATACATTTTAATAATCGTCTGTCCACAAAGAATAAAAAATTAATTCATAAAAATGTCCAGATGTGCGCTTTTTGAATTTGAAATTCAACACAAATCAAAACAATTGGATAAAGCATGAAAGCGCGCGACTTCTCATTTTGTTACTATATCAACATCATCATCACGTGGATCATGAACGTAAACCATAATTAAAAATAGTCTAAATTTTGCTTACCTTTAAAATACAATTAAACAACGACCACAAAAAACTATGCTAATGAGCTAATGCAGAATTCATATAGGCCAGTATGAGTAGACCGCTAGAGTAGCCTAAAAATATTCAAGTCCACCTAATAATAAACAACAACAGCAAACAGTGTCATTTCATTATCACATGTTTATTGCCTATCCATTGAAGAGACCAACGGATAGGTAAAGTTTTAAACAGCCAGTCCATTTGTAACTTAAAGCAAATAATAACGACAAGAAACGTGTTGTTGTTCATCTTTTATAACTGTCAGTCCAATATACATATGTATGCGTGAATGTGGTGCTCAACCCTTTTTTGTTTGTATGATGTGTCAACATCTGTATGTGTGTGCAAGTGCTATCATACAATCCGAATGCGTAAACGATCATCGTCATGCAGGAAAAATTAACGTTTGAAAATTAAAATAATCTCTGTCCGACTACCTGTGTTGAAAAATTCAAACAGCTGGTCCGTCGACCGTCCTTTTATGGCTTTTACTACTGACTTATACGTTTTCATTAGCGTACACGTGCATATGCATGAGAGTTTTGTTTTTTCATTTAATATTTTTCTTGTTTACAGTTTTAAAAACTTTTTAATACATACCCATTTCACAATGTTTATTTTATTTTGTTCCACATCAATGAAATATTGGTGTGTCGACACTCCCCAAATTCAAAAAACAAAATATGTCTTCGAATTGAAATATCATTAATACACTTTCCATAAATATTGGCTTTGGTCAATGTTTACACATTTACAAACACAAAGTAAATATTTTCTTAATGCCCTTTTAATCCTCAGTAGTAGAATTATATTTCGTTTCGTTTCATTGCATTTTCAGCTGTGACTTAAATTTGTCTAGAGTGGGGAAAGCAGAAAACCAGTCCAAGGGGCAGCGGGACAGTCCTCAGACGGGAGTGTTTACGACTTCGACGGAAGTACACTAGAGTCAGACCTAATTAACCAGTTGTTGACGAAATGCGAGTATTTAAGGAGAGAAAGAAATCTCTTCTATATCGCGTAAGAAAACTCTGGCATTCCAGGAACTATGTGACGACATAAACGTAAACCCTTAGGGTCTTGGATACATACATAATTGGTCATTACAAGCCTTCAGTCAGGATTACGACCTAGTTTCTCACACCACTTATATTGTGTGTGTTCATTTTATACAGGAGTGGCGGGCCCGACTGCATACCGCCTGAGATAATATGGGAAATTACCAGTCAAAGACAGCAACTGTTACTGGAAATGTACAACGCATGCCTAAGAGAATGTTATTTTCCCCGAATATGAAATTAATAGGTAAGGGAAAGGCGACCCTGAGCACCCATCCTCGTACAGGCTGTGCATGCTGGATATTTCGTGCAAACTGCTTGAGAGTATTTTAAAGCCACGACTTATTGCTGCAATTGAGAGTAGTGACGGATTATCTGCTCAACAATACGGTTTCAGGAGGAGAGGTGACTGAAGCGACCACAGTCACACGGCACTATATTCACTTTACGAGACCTATACTACTGCATGCGAATTTGAATGTTAAAAACGTGATCAATAGTCTCAGATGAAGCAATGTGCCAGACTACATCGAATTATTGCTGATTACTGGACGTCATATTCCGTTGCAGGTGAATATGAAAATTTGAAACTAGATAATTAAACAAAGAGCTCCCAATATCTGGGAAAAAGTCTGGATCGCACAGTAACATTTGTGGGTCATATTCAATACGGTAACAAAGCCCAAAGCATCGTGGGACAGGTCAGCAGACTAATGGCGAATATAGGAGGCCCGCTACCGGTGAAACGGCGATTCCTGAAGATTGGGGAGAGAACGGCTGAGTTGCGTAACACGTTGGAACATTTCACAGTGTTGGCACCAGCAATGGCTAGCGATAGCAGATATAATTCCCGTGGATGTTCTGACCGGGCAAGAGCGACAAGCACACTATTTCCGAAGCAAGCGCATTGCTATCGCTTGGAATTGGTGTCAGCAGTTGGAACGATCACGGTCGCTAACGTTGTCGATGTTATGATTGCGAACACGGAGAATTGGGCCTCTGGGGTGAAATACGGAGAGTGCATTTTAAGACTGAAAAAGAGAGATCTTGAGACTTTCAAATCTGGACACGTGCCAACATAGACGATACTAGCACACGTGCCAATAAAACTAGGTATCTGAGGATGTGCTGGAATATGAAATGAAGACTTGGACGAGAGGAATACTGAAGATGTTTTAATGTCTCTTCAACTTTTGTTGCTGATATTTTATATAGAGGGGTCAAAGGGCGAAAAGGACTCCGCTCAAAAGTAATACTGCTGTAATTCCGAAGTGGGTACAAGAAGTTCCCAGCAGACGAGGGAGGATTTAGTGGGTGAGGCCTCCACACACGGAGGATGTGTCGACTTTTTCTATGGTGCGTGACTCAGATCTCCTCCTATTGTAGTTTCCCAGCAAAGTCCCGATTGTCCCAAACCACTTGGTTTGGGAAAAGTCTCTACCCCTCCTCATTTTCCGTTTCGTTAAGCATACCTTTTCAAACATTCTCTCCCATTCTCTTCTGCTTGTTGATTCTCACATGACCGGGGACCTAGTAGAGAGTAGCCTTATTTTCCATAACCAACCAATTCAGCTTCTCCACACAGTCTCATACCATTTTCTATTAAAACGCATAAGAGCCGATTGTTCTAATGGTGGCCTGACAAATCCTACCTGTAGGTCTCTATGCTAGTTATTCCTGAGAATAGTTATTAATTTTTGTTAGAGACATTTGCCTCCATCCCCCGGCCAAATATGTATTATATTTCAAAGGCATCCAAAGCCAAAGTGGTAAAGTATGGTCGTGATAGTACAATACAATGGGAAAGTGTGTCGGCATTGGTGTGGGCTGTTTGAAATTTATTGAGGAAATAATGGATGAGAGCGAGTATTTAAGCATAAAATTTTTTTTGTTTAATTGTAAAGTAGAAATAAATTATTAAAATAAATATAAAAAACATCAATTATTTTTAAAAATTATTAGTTATAAGCAAAGAAAATAAAGTATAAAGAAGGTGCATTTTAACATATTTTGGAATATTTTTCAAAAATATTTCATGACGCGGGGGGAAAGATAGAAGGGAATGATACAGAAACCAAGAGCGTAACAATGCGTTGTTCTCATCGTGCGTTTTTGTTGTTTGACCACTTTTTATTTATTTTTCTGGTGTTAAAAACAGACGTCGGCACCAATGTCCCTCAGGGGAAGAACATCTTCAGCTTTTTACACACATAGGACACGAACATCAAGAATGTTCGTTAAAAAGAGCGTAAAAATCTTGTCAGTTTTTAAAGAAGAAGATTCATGTCGCTTTTTTCAGACTTCAATGATACACCCAAAGAAATATCACAGTAGTATTCACTAATATCAATGAGAAATGATTTCGATTTTTGGAAGAATACTTGCCAAGTTAAATACGGTGTCTTAGTGTCTTAGTGCAGTACAATTTTTCTATACTTTCCGATCACATATAGATATCAATGGGTTAATAAGTAGACTTGACATTATTACTAACAATTTTCCTCTAGGTTAACACATGCCTATGGTTATGGATTAGTGAGTGAGACAGAGAAAATAAGTTGAGAGAGTTTATTTATTTACGGCCATATAAAAGTGTTAGTAATATCCTCTATTTTTATTTTCATTTCATCAACATACATATGTAAAGCTGTCTATCTTTGGCTTAATAATTTTGGATAAATAAAAATAAAATAAAACATCGATTTTATTATTAAAAGAACATAAAGCTATCCATCTTTGGCTTAAAAATTAGGCCATGTTTTTAGATAAATAAAAAGAATAAAAAACCATTTTTTATTAAAAGAAAAAAAACGAGCATTTAAAAAAAATATACTATGGGTCAAAATAAAATACGCCCAGCTAATGACATAGAACATTTTTAACACAAAATATTCTTCGAGTGTTATTCTGAAATAAAATGATAAAGCATCCGCAGCACATGTATTCTTGTCGCAGTCTGATCGACAACTAAATCAAAAAACACAAGAATACATACACATGTACATACGTACGATGAGAGCAACACATTGTTACGCTCTTTGTTTGTGTTCATTTTCCTTCTGTCTTCCTCCCTCTCAACGAGAAATGATTTTTAAAAATATTTTGGTGATAAAAAATTTTACTTCTACATGATGCGTATCAGGGATGGGAAATTGATCTCAACAAATTGTACTAACTTTCACAAAAAATTTTACTTTTTTCAGCCCGATTGTACTAAATTCACGTTTTTTCTTTTTTAAACTTTTTTATTAAAAATTAAATAAAAATATGTCATTTGACAATTTACATATATTTATGTACATACATATATGCGTAAAAAACATAAAAATTAATAAAAAGGTACATTGCAGTTTCTTTGTACTAAGTACTTGTATATATAATAGGCAAACTTAACAACTTACTTTAGTACTTAACTATAAAGGAAAACAAAAGTTTATGAGATCTAAATTTTAAATCACTATTTATGATACATTTTTGTTAGCAAACTATTTGTTATTTCAAAATTGTAGCAACACGAATTAAATGTCTTTAATAAATCCCTTGTTTGGAATAAATTGGAGACAGTCGAAGCAAACAGTCTATTCTCCCTTTGGTTTTTATTAAATTTTGGTACGAAAATGTCCTTTCTACATTTGCAGATGAATGTGGAATGGATAATATTTCTTTTATAACTCTCGGAGTGTTATTGAACATTGATTCATTTAGTTCATTTTTTATTTCTGATACCTTGGACCAAAAGGTACTTATGTTCTCATTTTTAAAGCTTTAATAGATTAAGGATTAATAAAAGTCCGAAATTGATTATTTATTGATTCAATATTATTAATTTCATTGGGAAACAATACTTGAAGTTTTACATGAAACAATGTTTTCTGGTGTGAATTTTTTAAACCATGGTAACATTTCATTATTTAAATCAACTTTTTCTTTGCTATTTCTTCAAGCTCCAAAATAATACTGTGATCAATACATCAATTTCTGTTCCTCAATATATTTCGCCAATAGTAATATGGTTTCCATTGATATTCATTTTTAATATGTATATAATTTTCGAGCTATTTGACTGAACAAAAACTTTAAGCGGTCTAAAAAATATGCATTCTGGCATCCTCGGATTGCGTTTCTAAATTAATATTGTTAATAATTTTAAGGACAGATTGTAAAAATAAAAATATCTTTTATAAAGTGGAATTCTACCGTTTTGCAAATCAGCTTCAAAATCGTTGAGCGTAAAATAATATTGAAGTGGCTCCCACTGTCTCAAAATTCTGTTAATTACTTCTTCACGTGACAGCCTACGGTTTGTTGAGTATTTTAGGACGTGAATATTAGTACCAAAATATTCTTGTAATTTAGAGAAGTGTTAAAACAGAATATTTGAGTAATGTATTAAAGTAGGAAAAAATATTCAATAGTGCTAACTAAGTCATTGAGGTGCTATGGTGTTTTTGACTTCCAAATAGTGCTAAAAAAAGTACAATTGTACCAACTTTTCCATCCCTGATGCGTATCAAGGCATATTCATAAGAGGTAGCCGCAACATTACAACAAGTACAACAATGCAAAAACAACAGGCATTTTGTTTTTGTTAAAGAGCACTCAGTATGTCAAGAAAATTAACTCTAAAACGTCCATAGGAAATTAGTTAAAGCAATTAAAAAAACTAAATAAATTTTATACATTGAAAATTCTTATGATTTTTATGTTAAGCTAAATTACACAATAGAGCAGCACCTGTAAATTAAAAAAAATATCAGCTGCAAACGTTATTTCTTATTTATTATTGTACCAATTAAAATTTGTACCTAATTTATATGTATTTTATGACTGAATTTTGAAATTGAATACTTATTTAAACTATTTTCTCTTGAATTATATAAAAACATATTTTCAACAGAAGATTGGCCCAATCTGTTTTAATCCCTATATCCCAATCTTCTGAAAGAGAATTTGTTTTAAAAATATCACACAAGTTATGTCAGTCATAGTTTAGGCACCTAGTTGGAGACATGGAATTTTTCTTTTTTTCTGGTAATTCATCACTTTCATCTAAATATCTATAAATATAGTAAATCTAGGTTGTAGTTATAAAGATATATGTATTTAGTGTTAAAGGCTTAAATATTGTTAATCATCTTGCAAAAATTTTAATATAATTGGCTTTAAAATAGTAATCCTAAAGAATTTCTAGAGTGCGTATCGTTAAGGATACATGCGGTACATATGAGGGTTTATGACTAATATAAGTACGAAATTGAATATCGAAACAAAATACACAAAAAACAAACATTTTTTTGACATTCAAAAACTCGTCAGCTGTTGAGTTGCTCTTACCTGTTGTAAATATGCCATGATCAGCGTTACCGTTGAGCGACTAAAGTCGCAATTTGACACTTTTTCAGCGACCCCGCCACTTTTTGTGCCTCCTTACTAAAATGAACTAAATCTGACACTTTTCAAGATTTTTGACCCTTTTTTCCCCTTTTTTAGAAAAAGTAAACCTGATATATTTATACAAGAATTAAAAATGTTAGAAACCAAAATTAATGATAAATCATATGAAAATATCTTTAAAATTACAAATCCAGAAGAATTTTGGCATAAAATTGGTAATTTAAAAAATAGGCTTAATAATTATTTGTATCCTAATTTATATGAATTTGTTACTTACGTATTTACTCTGCCACATAGTAGTGCGTCGGCAGAAAAAATTTTTTCGTAACTAACATTAATGAAAAATAAGTTATCGAATAGGTTAAGAATGGGCACATGGACCTGGAAAATTGGGTGCCTGACGATGAACTTATAAAAAAGTACAGAAGTAATTTATCAAAAAAATAATTTAATCGATTGTAAATATACTAATATAACTATGAAATATATATTAAAACTCATTTTGTAAAATATATAAACCAAAACAATCATGGAAAATTAAGTAATATAGTCCTTTTTGACATTGAGAAATATCGCTGCATCCTAATTTCTAAGTATTTCATAGAACTACGAATAAATTACACAGACTAGTTTATAGACTTGTTCAATTGTTGTTGAACAATATAGAGTAGATTGTTAGTCAATATAGAGTGGATTTATAGGTTATTTAAGACACCAGTTCAAAGACTAGTAGACTAGTTCATAGACTATTTAAAAAACTAGTTCAAAGGCTATTTAATAGACCAGTCCACATATATGTATAGTAGTCTATAGAGTAGTAAATAGTCAGTCTATTGACTTCTGTGGTCTTTTAAATAGCATTTGAACTAGTTTTTTTAAATAGACCATGAATTAATCAACTGTATTAGCCAATGGTTTATTCGATCGACTATTTTATAGACTACTACTAGTTTATGGACTGGTGTATTAAATAACTTATAAACTATTATATTGATTAGTCTATTGAATAATCTATAATCTAGTTTATGTAATTTGATTATTTTTGTTGTTTTTAAAAAATGTAAATTTCAGAATTTTTATTTTCCATGCCTGCACAATAAAGTTATAAAAAATGTGCCTGCCATTATGATATATTTTTTCATAAAATTGTGATATATTATGACATATAAATAAATAACATAATATAAAATGTACAACTATATATCATATTTAACTTATTACAAAGTGTTTCTATTTACTTCTAAAATGAACCGTTGTAACAAAATTAGTATTTATGTTTAACTTTATGATCTCAGTTTGTTTAATACAAAAATTTTCCAAATACTATGTACTCTAAGTCTTATCATATTAATTATTTGAAATGTAATTAGAAATTTTGTATAATTTTGAATTGTTTTTTTTTTATTTTAAAATATATATTATATTTTTTGTTATATTTTTTAATTTGTTACAAAATACGCAATTTTGTATAATTTTTTATTTATCTTTAATGAACTGTTTTTTAGTTATAATAATAGTTTTGTTTTGTGTTTTGTATTATTATATAGTGGGTTAGCAAAAAAAGTTTTATTTAATGGAATTTTTATAAATTTAAAAATGCATTTTTTATTTTTGAAGTTTAAATGTCCTAACGTTCATAAATTTGAATGAAATTCAATCAAGAAATAAAACAGAACAAATAATTTTAAAAAAATTAGAATTTTTGGTTAGGCTTATAAATTTTTGGCTATTATAAAAATTGGAAAAATTATTAAAAAATTAACTTATTATATGTTTGCTAATGTACATTACTAAATCCAATAAAAATTTATTTTTTTATCTATATTAGTTCATTTTCTTTTCTTTTAAAAATGTTGCCCCTTTTTTCTGCCAAAATACCCTTTATGTGCGACTTTTTTTTCAAAAATCCCCTTTTTGTGCGACTTCTTCAAATTTTCCAACGGTAACGCTGGCCATGATGCGTATTCTTTATATCATAGTTTACCATTTCATAGCACAGTTGTGTAAGGAGAACTCACACGCATTCTTGTGTTTTTTCATTTAGTTGTCGATCAGACTGCGACAAGAACACATGTGCGGCGGATGCTTTATCATTTTATTTCAGAATGACACTCAAAAAATATTTTATGTTAAAAATGGGCTATGGCATTAGCTGGGCGTTTTTAATTTTTTTTATTTTGTCGCATAGTATAATTTTTTTTAAATGCTTTGGAATGCTCGCTTTTTTCTTTTAATAAAAAAATGGGTTTTTTATCCATTTTATTTTTATTTATCTATGTTCTTTTTAAGCCAAATATGGATAGCTTTATGTTCTTTTAATAAAAAATGGATTTGTTATTTTATTTTTATTTATCTAAAATTATTAAGCCAAAGTTATATAGCTTTACATATGTATGCTGATGGAATGAAAATAAAAATAGCGTAATTACTAACACTTTTCTATGGCTGTAAATAAATAAATTCTCTCAACATATTTTCTCTCTCTTACTCACTAACACAACCAAAAATTTTTTGACGAACCCTACTTTATATCCATATTCTTTGTTATAAGTCATAAAATTGATTACATATATTGAGGTACATAGACTTTTGCTGCCCACTATATGTGGTAATCATATGTGAAACATATAATGCGGCAATCTGTTGATTATGTTGAGATCTGCAGCTTAAAATGACAACAAAATGGATGATGAGATGCGTATAGACCATTGTAAGTTTGTCTTTGCCGCAGTTTGATACCAAATTTAGATGTGGTATGCTTGCTTGGGAGTTGAGTCAGTTTATCAGTGGATTCAAGCCAACCAAAATTGAAATCAAGATTTCGCTTGATGTTTTCTACACCGGCTCCGTATTTTACTTTGAATTATCAGTATATTATAGATTAATGAATTAGCCACATCCGTGTTCTGCACATTGATCATTTGACGAAGGAGAAAACTGAGCGTCCTTGTGTAATTATCACTTTAAAATCACTTGTTGCGTGGAGCACATAGCACGGGAAGCCTACAAAATGTCTTGTAACATCCCTTTTTTCTCTAAGATAAACCCGCTATGGCTTAATCAATTTGGATAACGTAGAGTTCTCATTAAAATTATTGCGCAGAAACTAGCGAACATCGCCTTGATCTCCAGAGATTTATGGAATCAATACAATTTTCGAAGGTTTTATATTAATTCTCCTTTCTCATCCGCCCATTTCTAATTGTATCATATGATTTTTTTAACACTTTTTTCCTTTGGTCAAATTTTAGGAAGTTCTGTTTAAACTGTTTCACTGCCCTATGCATTGAACCTTTTGTATTTGTTGTTAAACACGCAGTGTTCGATAATGATGACCGTAATGCATACGGTCCTTTCGAATTTTTTAACCCAAAAAGGAGTTTTCAATATAATACTACTTTTTATCAAGAGAGTAGGGCGCCCTGGTAGTCTAGTGGGTAGTGTGCTAGACTATTAGCGTGAGGGTCGTTTGTTCGATTCCCACCAGAGACTCTGATCTGTGGCACTACACCGAGCATATGGTCAAGTTACTCAGCTCGTATATAATTAGAATATAATTCGTAATTGTATTGTAATTAATAAATAAATAAATAAATAAATTTCAAGACAGTAATGCTGATTAAGCTCATATACACTTAAAATATATTTCAAATTATACTTAAATAGTTTATCGTATGGCTCAGTTTCATTGTCAATGAACATCAGTTTCGTTGTCAGTTACCAAAAATTGTATTTGAGATGGCAATTGGCAGTCAACATTTAAAAATTTCACTTGCGGACAACTACAAAATTGCCAGCTGGCAATGCAACAAAAAATCGAGATGCATCAAACTCCTAGACAGTAATGTTTGAACTGCAGACACATGGAAAAACCAAAATAATAATTATCCAATTGTACACGGTTGTTTATTTATTTATTATTCAACAATTTACATAGCTATATGTATATAAAGTGTGGGCCATTTAAAAGTTTAAATTTAAAAATGCAATAAAACAAAAACGGTTAAAAATTTGCCCAATTTATTTTTTGTTGTAAAGTACAATTGTTCCGGTTATAAATGGAATATTATTTCACTCATGTGGCTGCCGCGGCTGGCCTTACAGTACCTCATTCGATCGAACCAATTTTCGCTCACTTTTTCGAATGTCGTATCTCGGCAATGGCATCAAAAATGTTGGCCTTCAATTTCAAATCGCAGCATCTTGGCGGCCAATTGACATCATAATTTCGGCTAATTAAGCGGCCATCAATTGTTTGACGCAATAAATCGATTGTGGCATGAGATGTGTGGCAAGTTGCACCAACCTTTTAAAACCAAACATCGTTCACATCAATACCCTAAAGAGCGGATACAAAAAAATAGGTTATCGTGAGCGATAGATAGATAGATAGAGCGATAGGTGTCTCCATTGACCGTAATGGTTACGCCGTCCTCGTTTTCAAAAAATGTGGGCCAATGATGCCTCCGCTTCACAAGCCGCACTAAACAGCCAATCTTAATGGGTGCATTGGCTTCTGTAAGACCTCGTGTGTAATTTCTGAGCCCCAAAGACGGCAATTTGAGCCCCAAATACGGCAAGATGAAAATGAGCTTCATCCGAAAATATGATTTTTTTCTTTTTGCAAAATCGACATCATCGTGCAGTTTCTCGTTGGCTCATCTAGCTTACAGGATGGTCATGGGGCTTCAACTCTTGAAGCAGTTGAACTTTGTAAGGTGTCATACCGGGATCTGTTCACAAAATTCGGCATAAACTGGTACATGAAATGTTAAATTTTTTAAAAACGATAAATTCTCGAAAATAGCAAATCCCTCTCTATGATGTTTCTGACCAACGGTTTTGAAACCACTAAACGGATATCGCCATATGGTATGTAGATATCTTATATTACGATTTACCATATTAATTTCAAACATGTCCACCCTTTTCGCGAATAAAAAGCAGAAAGTAAACTGAACAGAATTGAAACATTTGACTCCTTGAGCTTTTATTCAATGTGTTTGTGTATCACGATCAAACCATTAGTTCACTTTTTTACGCCGTCTATTCGTAGTATTGTAGTAGCAAAGAACAGCGTTACAGATGCACATTATCACTGGCTAAAGTAGAACCATCAATTAATATTACCTTTACGACAGCAATCAACATTTAAGCAATGTAACTTAAAACGGGAACTATTTTTGCACCAAAAATTTTTCTTTGCTTTCTTCGAACTTTTAAAACTTGTTTTCATTACCTATCAAAGTTGATCGCGCTTTCTATTAAAATCATTGATTTCTATAGCCATTAAGCAAAGTTGTGTCCTGTTGTATTGTATTGCTTTCAAAAGCAATATTGTACAAAAGTGTATCATTAACGCACAGATTTCAGGCATTGTCATAGTAAAGAAAATCAGTGTTACTCACCTACCACAAGCTATTACGAAGTTTAATTTTGATCTCGAAGATAAAATAGTACTGCTATAATTAAACAAAAATTTATTTTATAATCTTAACACTAACAATACATCATTTCTTGTAAGAAATGGATTTTTTTAAAAATTGTAAAACGATTTTTTTATTTATTATTAAGAAATAGTCAATTGAATGATTACATGTATGTACATCAAGGCTTATACATATATCATCATTAATTTTAAGATTATAGTCTAAGAAAATATGAAATTCATTTCACACTAAATTTCTTTCAAGGTCCTTATATTCTTCAGCTTATTTAGACGCTTCGCTTATCCCTGAAAGTACACATACAGAAAAATAAACAAAATTTTATATTTACTAATAATTAATTAAATTGATAGGAATTTAACGAACGGCAGATAAATAAATTCTTACATGATTTATAATCTGAGAAATAGAATGTTCAGTACATTTTGATTTACTCTAAAAATGAGCGTTACTTTCGAGCCATTTTAATATTTATCCATAGTGGGAAAGAAAAGAAAAAAAATCAGATTTTCTGCAAATAACGTTTAAAGCATTTTCTAGTTTAAATTCAAAAAAGTAAGTCCATAGTTTAGGGGCGAAAAAATTGCTTTTCCATAAAAATTTTTGTGTTACAGTTTTATATTCAATTGAAAGGATTATGATGATACAACATAGTACTTTCGATTTTTTAATTAATATTTACCCCTTCAGACATTTAATGGAAATAGTTCAGATAAAATTCTGAAAATTTTACTGTGAGCTAATTTGAGGCAGTTGATTCAGAATCTGCCAGTCAAGTTATTCGTGAGTCGTTTCACCTGCCCGCCAGATGATGTCCAATATATTGGACAAAAGTATTCAAGACAGAGGGCTGAGGTGGTGGCAGTAAGACCCAATGCAGTCCAAACCCTGAATTATGCACATGCTGCTACATTGGCATAAAGATAAAGGATACGTGGTTAAATGAATAGTTACATAGCTGTGTCATTCTTATCTACGTTATTCTTCTATTCATGCACGAACGAAAATGAAATATTGTTTTATCTGGTCCAACTCGGGTAGAAGTGTAAAGCGCACAAGAAAAGGGCCAATAAAGGTTTTCAATCATTATTTTGACCTGTTTGAGATTAGTTAATGCATATTTACTGATATTGTCAAGAATACATTCCGAAGCTTAAACTTGATTTACTTGAATACAAATTGGATCTAGCTAAAGTTATGATTTCACCAAAAGTTCTCTAAATCACGTCCGAGCATAGGCATAGACCTCTGATTAGATTAGAATTCAGATGAATTTCTTGCATCTCAAAAATCTGTCGTTCGGAGTCGACTTTAACTTGTAGGTCCAGCCACTCATGTAACACACACAACATAGGTGGTGTGAGAACCTAGGTCGTAATCCAGACTGAAGGGTTGTAATACCAGTTACACGGTGCGACAGTCGAAATATACCCAGCTAATGACATAGTGTAGGTTGTGAGTTTTGTTTAGTAGAGCCCAAAAATATGTTTTTTATATTTCTCGAACCCTCCAGACTTCTTTTATTTGACAAAAACGGTATTTTTAATCTCTTCACACAAAATTGTGGATACACAAATATTTTTTAACCTATTTTCAAACCCAAAGTCTTTTGAAAAGGAAAGAGTTGTGCCTTTAAAACGGTATACATAAATATATGACTCAAACTTGCATGTTATGAGTTTTGATCGGGTAAACTTGGAAAAAATTATTTTTTTCTTATTTTTCAAGTTTAGCCATCGTTAATTGCAAAATTTAATAGAAAAAAATATATCAAATAAGTGGTCACATTTGATTGACACTCCGTAAAATCGGACAAAAATTACCGTAGCTATTATTTAATTAGTATAATACTGTGTTCAGATATGCACCTTTATTGCGTAAATCGCAATAAACGCCATTATTGTGCTCAGTATTTCAAATACGCAAATTGTTATAATATTGAGTAAAACCTAAAATGCAGCACTGTCCGTTCTGTACTGTACTGTACGTTCAGTGAGCATCAAATATCAACAACGACAAACAAAAAAAAAACAAAAAAAACAATGTTGTTGAAACAACCAGCTGTCAAATGAATATTGAATAAGCAGCTGAACTGCGTCTATTATGTCTGAACACTTAAAATATTGTACTCAATAAACCGAATATTGACTCAATAAAAGTGCATATCTGAACATAGTATAACAGTCGTGTTATATTTTTTACATATTTCACCTTATCAAACGAACTTTCTGTTCAAAATTTTTCAAAATTTTTGATAGATCTTCATTCAAAATGTTTCAATTTCACGTTTGGGCGACTACCAAATATATGCTAATATTTGTGTTTTTTGCAAATATTATTATTTTGCTTTGCGCCAATATTGGCCAACTTCTGGTGGTCGCTCAAACGTGAAATTGACAGACTTTCCAATAAACAATCAAGATCCATCAAAAATTCTTAAAATTTTGTAACTGAAAGTTCATTTGAAAAAATATATGTATAAAAAATGTAACACGACTGTTGTGCTCTTTACAACATAACTACGGTAATTTTTGTTCGATTTTATTAAACGAAGTGTCAATCTCTTCACAACAGAATGCCACCACCTATTTAACATTTGTTGATTAAAGTTTGCTACTACGAATGGACAAACTTGAAAAAATATGTAAAAAATTGGCATTTGTCAAGTTTACCTCATAGAATATTAAGTGAAATAATATGTATATATATGTACACCGTTTTAAAGGGCCATCCCTCTCCTTTCTAAGAAAGTTGAAATGACATCGGTTCAGAAATGTTTGTATAATCAATAAATTTGTGCGTAAAGCCTAAAAGAAACAGTTTCTGTCAAATAAAACAAGTTTGGAGGGTTCAAGAAATATAAAAAAAATATTTTTGAGTCTTACTCAACAAAACTCAAAACCTACACTACGTCAATAGCCGGATGTATTTCATTTTTTTTATTTTGTCACATAGTGTTACGTATGTATGAATTACCAATTTTCATATTATATTAACGTATATAATAATATAAAGAGTGTTATTTGTTTGTTTGTTGATCAGTGTTTTCATTTCATATATATTTCATACAAGATTCCGCTGGAATTCCAAGAGATGAAATCAAAATGACCACTTAGCAAAGTAGCTGATTATATGATAGTATCTGTCCTTTGTACATACTATATAATAAAAAAAAGTATGTTAAGAATATTTTTTAAAACATGAAGGACAAAAATATAATTATTTTTTGAAAACGTTTGTAAAATATAAAATTTTATTGGGTGCCCTGGAAGTCTAGTGGGTAGTGTGCTAGACTATTAGCGTGAGGGTTGTGGGTTTGATTCCCACCAGAGACTCTGGTCTGTGACACTACACCGAGCAAATAGTCAAGTTACTTCGCTCGTATATAATTAGGATATAATTTGTAATTGTATTGTAATTAATAAATAAATAAATTAAATTTTATTTTTCCTTAAGGAATGACTTGAGCCATTTTTCATTTACTTAAAATGAAAGACCTCCCTATATAACAGTAATGTGTATGTTAAATGTATTTTTGTTGATACTTTAGAGCAATCAATCATTTCATTCCAACCATAAAGAATCGTTTAGCTATTCTATCTATTCTGTTATGAATTTGATAGAAAGTTTTCCTTTCTGTTTTATTTTTTTCAACATCAACAACAACATGCAGAATTTTCAAACAAGTGGCACGAGGAATTATATTTTTATAAAAGTTTTAAGAACAATTTTTTTTAATGCAAATGACAAATTGCCTTCCTAGGTATCTGCAGATGTGTACATCCTTTCCTGAATGTAAGCGAATTAACATTATCTCCATAATATGCGAATATTTTTGTTATTTCGTTACTGTTTCGTAAAAGCGTATCATCCGAAAATCCCTTTAAAGTAAATTGGACCCTAAAAAATTCATTTTATATAAAGTATAGCTACTTCTTGGTTGACCATCGGTTGGGTTTGAAAACCGATAGTCTGTCAGTGCTATCTGTCAGCTGTGACATATCTGAAGTGTCATATATTCAGAAAAAGCTGCGCTATTTACGAATATAGATCGTTTAGCAACTGAAAACGTGTGATTCAATCGATGGTCAAAATCGACCTACTGTGCACGGAATTGTCAAGATTATTAAGACGCCTTTTGCACGTTGAAATTAGTTTTGAAACAAGTTTCAAAAACTTTTTTGCATTTTCTTTTAAAATTTCTTTCGCTTTTGCACGTAAAAAATTAATTTCACAAATTTTGTTTTCTTTTATCGCGTCATTCTGCTGTTTTTGACAGTTATAACTTTATTTGGCATTGTGATTTAGGTTCAAACAACACCAGACAACTCTTTAAAAATGAACATATATTATACATATATTTATGTATGTATTATTATTTTTTAATATATTTACCTTATTTATTGATTTTTATAAATTAAAAAATTAAATTATATTCTTTTTGATTTTTATTTTTTCATTTTTATAATTAATTGTTTGGTACTAAAAAATTTCTTTTGCAAATGTTTTGATTTCAAACACAAAATAAACAAAAAGTAATGTTATTTTAAATAAGGAAAATTTATATTAACACGTTGACTGTCCACTACGAGATAATTCATAGTTGGCTCTCGGAACGCAATCTACGAGTTATGTTGTACTCATTAAACCACTTTTTCTCCTAAAAAAACATAATTTTTATTTTTGATGATAACTACGACCTAAAAATAGAGTTTTTAAGTAATATAATGTAAAAAAATCAAATTGTCATTTTTGGACAGTTTTTTAAAATTGCCGCGGCAGTCAGCAGGTTAACTTCACTATGCGAAACAAAAAATAAGAGAAAATGTGAAATCAAATACATCTCTGTGTATATACGAATAAAGAACAAAGCAAGTTTTGCGAGTACATGAAATTGTGAAATCACCCCCGCTCGTTTTTCCCCTCTCTCCTACAAACTCAAGAGTGTTGAAATTTGTTTCGAAACAAATTTCAACGTGCAAATGCGTCTAAGGAATGTAAGCATCGCCCAAAATATTGCATTTGTTTTAAAAGTGTGGCGAATAAGCCGAATTTGATTTAAAAAGAACAGTAATTAAAACCGAGTAACCATTCAGAAAATATATTCAGTGATGACGTTCATTCGGTGGTTCTGTCAAGAAGCAAAATAGTCGCTTATGGGTCTCGAAAAATGCAGAATTTTAATTTTATCTGGAAAAAATGACTATATGGTGTACATTCTTTTCTGGAGACTCAATAATTTTTTCGATAATGATGCTGGAACAACCGTCCAACACTAACAAAATAAATATAAATACAACAACAAAAAATAAAACAATAATCTACTTTTCTGCTCTTCAATTCGTATGTGGCTCAAACAAGTCGATGACATAAAACCCTACATCATACCCGATTTTGGTTTTATTGAGATTTGACGGTGTTACATTTTTTTTGTGATCGTAGACCATATCTACGCAGCTAATCAAGTAATCGCCAGGATACCGCCTGAAATGTGCGAAAACAGTGGTTGAAAACTACGTCAAAAGTATAAACTTCTGAAACCAATTCATAGGCCGTCATTTAAATGGCATTATATTTCATGTGTACTACAATTTTAATTTATTCTTTATATCTTTGGTCAATGGTCACAAAGTTAGGACATACGGGCCAATTTCTGCTCCCTGTTCTCGGTGTCATATAGCAACAATAATAAAAAGCCATTTTATTTTTGTTTGTCTTCTTAAAGCAATTTTTTATACGTTACGTTTTTATTTGAAATTTTTTTCTTTACTTTGCTGTCGTTTTGTCAAGGAAACGGGGCAGTGGGGGTGACGAAAATTTTGTGTGAGTATTTTATACCCATACTTGTATTTATATTTTATACTTGTATTTACTTAGCGTACTTCCTTCCTTTCGAACGGAAATGCTAGGATAAAATCTAAGAAAAAGAAAAGGGTTTTTAAAAATAACGTTTGCACATACTATACATACAAACACACATACATACAATTTTTTTTTTTTGTTTAAGAAAGTGCCAACCATATTAGAAGAAACATTTCCAAATTTAATTTAGAAGAAGTGCGGTAAGTAGAAAAATAAACAGTAAAAATAAGAGGAAAAAACTCCTGAAGAAATATTTATAAACAAATCAAAAGGACGACAGCAGGGTTCGTATCTAGGCGGAGTGGTTGCCCACCCAAATAAACCAGCAAGTGTTCAGTATAATGAAAGTGAGAAAAATGGTCAGAAGACAGAATAAAAAATTTAGAAATGGAAGTAAAAACAAAAGGAAACGTATCATCTTTTGTATTATATAAAAAAAAACTACAACATCAACAAAATTTCTGTTTGTAACCATCCTGTATGTGTATGTGTCTGTTTGCAGTTGTGAGGAGTTGAATGGGGCTATTTGTTGCTTGCTTAATTGTGCGAAAATCAAAGAAAGGAAAAAAATTGCAACAACAATAAAAATATTTTGTTAAAGAACAAAAAAAGCGAAACAAAAAAATTAAAAAACTTTCTGATAAACCAAAAGAAAGAAATTGCCTTTAAAGAGTTTAAAAATGCAAGTTGGAAAGGACAACGGTAAAGCACAATTTTATAATGGCACGTTGTTGGTATAGAAATACCAACAACAAATAACGAATCTAAACGATACAACATTCAGTGAAAGATAAAGAAACATTTTGAGAAAGAGGGTACTTACCCCCTTGGTATGTTTGTAAATTTCTCGTTGATGATTAGGTCATCGTGTCGTTGATTACTGAAGCGAAGGACTAACACAGCGTAAGTAAAAAACGAATAAATAAATGAAAAAAAAACTATAAAAGTGTAAACTGAACGATTGAGAAAAAGGGTATTTAATCATTTTTTAACTGGTTATTTCGTTACTTATATTGTTTAATTTTAGCACTCCTTGGCTTCTTCATTTAATTTACTGAGTTGGGCTTGCGCTCATTTTTGCCAGCAACACTTCATATAGCACATATCGCACTAGAAACTCATCACATACATACACTTATTTTCATTACCCTATGCTAATCATCCCTTAGCATTTTAATGATCTTTTCCAACAATTTTAGGAATCATGCGTGCAATTATATGTTAAACATTCAGAAGCGTTTGATGTTAAAATTTGATTGAAGTTAAATCACAGCATGCATTAAATTTTAAATCAGTATTAAGTTTGAATCTCAATTTTTTTTGCTCTATCTATTATCAAGTAATCCTCTCTAGATGATTTGTCATTTGGTTATTAAAATAGGTACACCTCTGCTAATGCTAATATTTTGATCTTTTAATAAATTTAACCTCCATTCAATATTAAATTAAGGCAAATGGTGAATAACTATATCGATTATATTTTGCACAAAAACAACAATATTACCGTTGTCTTGTTTTACCGCCTTAAAAGTTAACTGAGAACTGTATAGGGTGGGTGATTTAAAAGTTTGAAATTTTGCCAAATTTATATTTTTGTTGTGAAGTACAATTGTTTCGGTTAGAAATGGAATATTATTTCATTCATATAGCTGCTGCAGCTGGCCTCACAGTATTTCATTCGATCGGACCAATTTTCGTTCACTTTTTCGAGTGTATGTCGTGGTATCTCGGCAATGGCATCACGAATGTTAGCCTTCAAATGCGCAATTGTCTCTGGTATGTCGGCATAACACTTCTCCATTGACCGTAATGCTTTCGTAGTCCTCATTTTCAAAGAAATATGGGCCAATGATGCCCCGCTCACGTGTAAGATTTCTGAGCCCCAAATACGGTAGTTTTGCTTATTAACGTACCCACCAAGATGAAAATGAGTTTTATCCGAAAATATTATTTTTGCGGCAAAATCGACATCATCGTGCAGTTTCTCGTTGACCCATCTAGCCAAGCGAAAACGAAGCGGATGGTCATACGGCTTCAACTCTTGAACTAATTAAACTTTGTAAGGCGTCATACAGAGATCATTTCGCAAAATTTCACCTAAACTGGTGCGTGAAATGTTCAATTCTTGAGAACGATGACGAGTTGATGTTGATGGATTCTCACGCACACTATCAGCTAAAGCTTTAATATTTTCGGGTGTACGCACTGTACGAGCACGCTCTCGCATTAACAATGAAACCAGAAACGAACTTTAGCGTATAATGGACACTGTTGGTCCTTCTCTGCAATCAAATTTTGTCTTTGTTTTGGAAATAAATTACCAATAAATGCCAACGTTTCTCAAGAGCAAATCGATTCATTACGTTCAGTGGAGGTAATACACTGAATTTTGTGTCAGAATAGAATTACCATATTCGAAATAACAGATGTTTCGAATTTAAAGTAATTGGTCGCCCACCTGATATTACAAATATGTATTGTATTTTATTTACCGATTTTTATTCATCAAAAAATCGTATGTTCAACTATGGTGTTATACTATAACGAATACAAAAATCTCAATTGATATGCCTTTACCGATATTTTTTCTTTTTGAGTATATCGTTTGACCTCTTTTAAGTTACACGCTTAAGGTGCAACTAATTTTCTTTTCGTCGAAGTAATGACTTATAATTAGATTTATGTTTTCTATGTTAGACTTAATTCTTTAATAATAACAAGAAAACAGTAATTCAATTTCAATCTATCGCACACTACCGCCACTTTCTTTGTACTGTAACTATATTACCGGCATTCTAGCATAATGTACCACATGAATGTCTTAAAAACATAATATTAAAAATACAACACTTTATAGCAATTGTGAGGTTCTTTGTGTTATCACATTCAAACAACATTCGCCATTAGGCAGATTCCTCTAGCTTAAGCCATCATCCAGACCCATTCATACTTAGGACATTGTTTTCTATACTAAATGCAAACTGCAGCGTCAGGAATACCAAGAGTGGAGTTCTCATTATTCTCAAAGGCGGTTGTTGCAAGTGCTATGACGTGACACACTAAGTGACTTCCAGTATGTTTCTCCTTCTACGAGTCAATATCCCATTAGACTATATTCCGTGAGGTTCATAGATATTTACATGTTATTTATTCTGATGTGAAGTGCATTTGCAGATTTTTATAGACCAAAGCGGCCAAAGTTTGCAGTGTTATTATAATAATTATTTATAATTGAAATTAATTATTTACTTATATTATATAAGGCTTGTTTACGAAAAAATATAACCATTTTAAAATTAAAATTAACATAAGTTCATAAATTATGTTAGCAGAAGAAGATAATCACGAACAAATTCTGGACAAATCGGAATTATAAATATAGTTCGGGAAGTAAACTTTTCAGTTACCGCTGTTAAAAGAGGGTTGCATACGGCTTATAAAAAAGGAAGCGTCAATACTCAATATTAGAAAAAAGTTAGTAAATGACTCAAAATAGTATTTGGGACGATGCGATTAAAGATGCCTTCTACGCTAAGCTCGAGAACGTATGTGATGGCATGACCCCAAAATTGTCCTCGGAGATTTTAGTGAGAAAGTCGAGCGGGAAGGTATCTTTGGAACCGCTGAAGGTCAGTATCCATACGACCACTAACTCCAATGGTATGAGGCTGATCGATTTGTCCGCGACGCTTAACACCTCGATATTCATAAAGGCACTTGGATGTCCTCATCGATTAACATCCAATCAGATTGATCACATTGTGATTGACGAAAGGCACGTCTCCAATGCACTAGATGTACGCACACTCAATGGTCCCAATATCGAGTAGCTTGTCGCAGCCAAAGTATGCGCGATCTAGTTCATTGCGAAAGCTTGACGTCAAGGAGCTGCGATCACAAAGGACAGCCGAGGCGTTCTTCGCTAAACTCTCGGATAAGCTCCGTCGTTCTCTACCTAACCTCACCGACATTGGTGGACTGTGGACCATCAGATCCCACTCCTTGCGCCTTATGCGGGGATAGTCCTTGGTTTCCCCACTCCATCGAATTCAATGGTACGATGAAGAGCGTCGCGAAGTAGCTGCAACGAAAAACGCCGCATACAACAAAACGTCCGCCACTACGCGTGCCATTGTCGAGAATTACAGAGAGTGGGGATGGGATGAGAGACGACTTTTTAGAAACAAGAAGAGGGAGCAAGAAAGGCGAAAGTGTGAAAGTGTGAGGAAGTAGTGTTGTGCAGATGTAGGAATGATGCTCGAAAATTCTATCAAAAGGTTGTGCGTGAAGATGAAAACGGAAACTTAGTAACAAATAATTTTGCCATATGTTCTACCGTACATAATCCATTTACTGAATACGATAATTACATCATCTACTTTTCGTGCAATGTGGAAGTGTGCCAAGATAATACCTGTGGCTAAACAGGATAAAACTTACTGCTCAATCGCAATATTGTCATACTTATCGAACATTTTCAAGAAATTAATTTATAAGCAGATGAACCAATACTTGTATAGCAATGGCGTGCTTTCTGAGAGGCAGTCTGGTTTCAGTCCTAATCACAGCTGCATTTCTGCGCTCATTGATGTTTCAGGAGAGTTGCGATTAGGGCTGTTATCCGCCCTAATGAAATGGTATTACACCATTTTTGGTTTTGCTCGATCATTCTAAGGCATTTGACACCGTTAATCATACTATTCTCTGCCATTTTTCGAATACTGCTGTTATGCTAATCTCGTCGTATTTACAGGATAGAAGTCAATTTGCGTATCATGATGGTAACAATTCAAACAATTTTGTAATATCTAGAGGTGTAAAACAAGGCTCGATTCTTGGTCCACTTTTATATTCAATTTATTCTAATGATCTGCCATATAAGTTGATGTTCTGCAATGTACAAATGTACGCAGATGATGTTCAGCAATACATTAGTTGCTTGCCGTCTGATATCACAAATTGTATAGAATAAATAAATTGTGATCTGCATAATATGTTTCAATGGCCGTCGATTAATAGTCTTTGACTCAATCCCAGGAAATCGAAAGCTTTGACAATAGTCAAGGTAAACTCTACAGCACAGCTCACACCATTACAGATTAATAATACTACTATTGAGACAGTACATAACGTTAAGAATCTAGAAGTTATCTTTAACAATAGCCATAACTGGTCCAACCAAGTAAATGTTATTTGTGGTAAAACTGTTGTCATGTTGCGGAGTCTTTTTATTCTCCGTTTAATATTTGTATGCTGCTCGCAAAAACATATCTCATCCCCACTTTACTGTACGGATGGGAACTATTTTTTAGTTGTGACTCAGTAAGTAGGAACAAACTTAAAATCACTTCTAACAATATTGCTAGATATGTTTAGGGTCGTACAAGGTACAGTAGAATATCTGACTTCTAATATAAAATCTATAATGCAATTCGTCTCTTCCGAACAACATACAGTTACTAAGCAATGCTAAGCATTTCATGACTGCAATAATTACATTTTTGAATGAACACTAATGTATAAATGTAATTAATTAATCATATTTTTAATATAATTGTTAATTTTTGTTTTAAGAATATTTGATTTGTTAATTTATTTTTAAGGTTATTATTTTCTTTTAATTTCTCTAACTTTGTTATACCTATATACTTAGCAGTACTATTAAATAAGATATCTTGTTGTACTGCATTTACGCCAGAATAAATAAATAAATAGAATACTCTTCTACGAGGAGATGACGGCACCAATACCCGCTTTAGAGATGATCTACCAGCCCCGATTGATAATGACGTAGTGATTCTAGCTATGATGAAGTCAAAGTCGCGATTAACCGACTTAAGAACAATAAAGCCTGATGGCCTGCCCGCTGAATTATTTTAGACCTGAGGTAATGAGTTGGTAGGATGCATACACCAGCTTTTTTCCAAAATATGGCTAAAGGAAGTATACCCAATGATTGGAACCTCCGTGTCCTCTGTCCACTCCTAAAACAGGGAGACCCTAGATATGCACCAACTACAGCGGTACATCCCTTTTCTCTATCGCATATAAGGTTCTTACTGGCGTATTGTGTGAACGTCTAGTGTTACTCGTCAAAACACTGTTTGGACCTTATCAGTGGGGCTTCACACCTGGCAAGTGTCAACGACATGGACTTTGTGCAACGTATTAACATCCAGCGGCTGCGCTGGCTCGGTCATGTCGATGAGGGGAGACTGGTTTTTGATGAGGGGATTTGAGGAAGTTGGCAAGGAGGACGACCTTGTTTGCGTTGGAAGAACACGTTAAGGCAGGCCAAAATCTGTTTATCGGATCGTTAATGGCCAATTAAGTATGTACATACTTCGCTGTTAATACCATGTTCTCACGGACAGTTGAATTACTTAATTCGGCCACTGAAATACAATAGCCAATTAACCCGTTTCCACGACACGTTCGTAATTCAGTTTGACATTTATTTATTTCTCCTTTTTTTTTCTTCTGTTTACATGTTTTGTTTTTTTGTTTATTTTATTTGTTTGGTGATAATTTTAAATTTGTAATTTGGGAATGGATAAAAAAGGTAGGTTAGGTTAGGTTAGAGGACGTGTAGTTGTCAATTAAGACAAGTACAGTACCCGGAGGTCGAATTGACCCATTGTACAACGTCATAGTTTCTCACACCACTTATGTTGTGTGTGTTAATTTTATACATTAGTGGTAGGACCTACAGTTTAAAGTCGACTCCGAACGACAGATTTTTATTTATTGAGAAACTTTTCATGCCAATTTTTATTTACTCTCAGAGTTTTTGCCAGAAATCTACTCGCCGAAAAAATACTTTTTGTATTTTGTCTTTGATGCCTTTCCTGGGCAGTGCTTCTTTTGGGGATCGAATAGTGCCTCCACAATCTTTAATGTAGCGAATAATCTTCGGCACATTATAATTTTTTTATAATTTTGTTTTTTTATCCGTTATGTTTTATTTTTTTAAAATACTTTCACAGAATTTAACTTTAATCAGATTTCTTTATTTCTTTTAATTTATTTATTTAATACCAAAATGTTTTTCATTATTTAGTTTCGTTTTGACAGCTGATTTTGATACATAAATAATCGATAAAAATTAGAGATGACAGTCATTCGTTCGTTATTCATAAGGTCATTCAAACTGAATTACGTACAGCTTGTGTGATTCGCAGCTGAAATTTTGTATGGCGAATCATGTAAATCAGTTCGTAATTGGAGGTTGAATGACGAATAAGTGCGTGAATGACGAATAATTGCGTCGTGTGAACGGGGTATAAGGTAATCCCAGTCTCATACTACTTCCTTTGTTGATAACATTGCTTTTCTCGACACAAATAAGCACCCGCATAAATTCTCTCACATTTAAATATGGAACCAAGCAGGGCGTCAACAGTCGCATATAAAATATCTTGATCTTCGTCTTAATGGACGCTTGATTTAAAAAGTTGACATTGAACATAAATTAATTTAAACGAAATACATATATTGGAAATGGAATATAATCGAAACTGGTTGTACATCAATGTTGACTGTAACAAACACATATATTTATAAGGACCTCACCGTTCCATCGTTATTCCTTAAAAAATATATTTTTGATAATACAAAACATGAACTCAAAGTTCGTAATTACTTTTTACAATTATTTTATTTTCAAATACATTACCTGGTAACGCTAAATACAGTAGTGGTCTTGTAATTAGCAAGCCTATCCATTACACCCATTGTATTGAATATTTTATTTTTATTGTCACATGGTATTGTAAATCGCTTAACTTAATTAATAAAGCCTAATGAATAGTTACATCAACAACAGTTATTAAAATAAACTTTCGTTTTTAAAAAGATCAAAAATTGTTTGGGACACACGGTGTGTCACACACCAAGTATTTTGGTATTATTTTCTCAGTGACATGAACAAAATTAAACCGGATTACATGTTTTCATATTAATACCATTACATTTACGTGTTTGCTTAGAAAAATAAAATATATTTTATGCTAAGCTCCGTGAAAATATTTTTTTACACCTTAGTTTCGCAAAATTGTAATATATATGCACAAAAATTAAAAAATATATTTCGGAAATTGCAGTAGACTCCTAAAAATTGCCAATTAATACAGTCGTATCAAAAATATCACAAAACAACAGTAGTCATTACTAGTATTGCAAAGCGTCTAATAATTAATCATGCGTAGAAGAATCCATTTATAATGTCATTAGAAATGCAGAAACTCGTTATGTAGAAACGCAATAATTTAATTATAGTAAAAATCGTCCGCCGTAGGCCTAAGACAACCAACTTAATATGATGTTAAAAAATAATCTGGAGGCTCGTTTGTCTTTCGTTAAAATATAAAAAAATCATTTTTCATTAAAAACGTTTTTTACGAGTGGTGAATCTAAATTCAATCGATTTGATTCTAATTGAAAGAATAATGTGTGAAGTCCACCGAAGTAAGATTTACATCCACGCTATACTTTGAAGGAAATTAAAATAGAGAAGTTGTATAATGGAAGGACCAGCTTCCATATAGCATAGTGTGGGTTCGATCATAAATTATGATGGATCAACATTTAACCAAACATGTTGTGTAGATTAATTTCATTCCAATTGCTCATGAGAACTTGTATGTAAAATGGGATTTTATGCAAGATAATGTTGATCATGATAATGGCAACATACCGAGCGATTGGATAAAGTATTTAGAGGACCAATCTGTAATAGTAGCTCTGATTCCAATCTAACTCATGAAACGATTTTGAACAAGAAAGAACAAGAACAAAAAATTTTCAATACATATTCTTTCTATACATATTCTATATCTATACATCTATATATTCTATACATATCTAATAGAATATTTAAGTTCTTTAAAATAAATTTTGAAAAAAATTAAATTTTGAAATTTAAAATGGTTGTATAGATTTGTGTACTAATTATAAGACCACCACTGTACATTTATATTATATTACGTTAGTGAAACATATTTACTTATTACGGAGCATTATAAAATACTATTTATTTATTATTTTTTTTTTTGATTTGTTTTGAAAATAATTTTTAATTGTTGCGGTTATTGTGGCTAATAGAGTGAAATAACGTTTAAATGGGCAAAAACTATTATCATCTGGTATATATGGTATATACATACGAAACATATGACAACAATATGTAGATTCGATTTATGTGTTAATTTCTGTTCGTTTAGAGGTAATTCAAAATTAATAATTATGACAATGAAAATATGATTAAATTAAAAAAAAAAACACAAAGAACATTAAGCACTTTATAGATTGTACGATAAACGAACATGCTATACCCTACTTGAATAACGCTGAAAAAATAAAATGATGCCCGGAACTAAAGAGTCGATGTTTGCTAGATAGGATAAAGATAGAGTATCTTCGACGATTAATTAATAGATGTGTTGTTAAATGGCGCAGTCGGTATTAATTTGCAGAAATTTAATTTTGATAATATTCAGGTCAAAATCAATCGTTACCGGATGTCTTTTAATTAACTTGGTGGATATCAGTAGAAAAATGTGTTCAGAGTATACTACTTTCTGATGCGTGTTTCTTACGATACTGAATATCGGAGGTGTAAAGCCACTATACAAATAAGGAATTTCAACACACGTGTTGGCTTCTTAAGTTCGATACAATTTTCTTATGTTGTCAATGCATAGTAAATCGCCTGAAGAATAAGCGTATGACTTAGTGTAAGATAAGAAGTAATTCAAATATGTATTCCATAAAATGCTATACTACGACGCGTAAGCTATTCACGTGATCAGTTAAAGAAATGTGCAATGAAATCAGATTTAGGGCCATTATTACAACTTGTCGTTAAACTTGGGGTTAGTTAAAGGTACCTTTAGCTAAAGGGAACTGGAAAGTTACAACTTACAGATACCAAAATATGGCAGTGCCGGAGGAATGTCGATAAAACTGTTCAATTATACAAGTTTTTTAACAAAGTGGCAACCGCGGGCTTCGTTTTTTTTTTGTATATGCTAATTTTGTTTAAATTTGAAGTTGCCATAATGAAAATAATATATAATATGGCAAGTTCAAATATAAAGCTTTAGCTTAACGATCACTTCTATCTTATTGGGTACTCATAATAAAGGACGTATCTTCCCATTTCGAATGTTTTAGTGGTTATGTAGCTGCAAGCGGTTTCTTGAGACCTATTTTACAATTCGGAATAAATTTCTGTCCCTGCGGTAACGGCAGTAAGATTAAAATTAAATGTTCTTGTTAGAGTTAATATGACCTTTCTTATTTTAAAGGTGTTAAGTATCGTAAGAAATTCAAATTTATCGCTTTATTGTTGAAATCAAACACATTGTCTAGTGATCTGTGTGTAAGTTTTAATTCATTCCATTGCCTTCTAAGAAGTACAAAGTAAAGCCACAGCACTTGTATATTTACTGGGTTCACGTAAAAAAGTGTAAGATTATGTATCGTTCTAATTGGCTTAACTTGGCACATATTTATCCCCTTCTTCATCTCAAATAGGCATACACCTCAATTTCAATTATTTATTAACTACTTTCAACCATGTCTGTTTAACCGGAAATGTTTAAAAATTATTGGGGTGTTGGACTTGTAATTCGCCTCTACAAATTTATATAATGAAGAAAAAGAAGAAGAGAAGACACCCTCAAAGGACAAGTAGACCATACATAATTCAAGAATGTGAACCTTGAATATTCGCATTTTGCAAAGATTAGATGCATCAATGCAGTTCGCTTTACACAATATAAGTACAAATCCGGTATTGTCAACATACAATGAAAGGGGAGTGCTGGGTTCGGAAGCGAATTGGGTACTCTGCCGTCATTAATGATCACATTCGTCCCTCTATGTATTCAATGGATAGATTTATGATTGGAAGTTAAAGAGAGAAGTCCACTAACAAAAATATGAAATATATATGGAGCTTGAACAGAACTTTGTGGTATCCATGAATTTAGCTTAAAGTCATCTGATACGATACCATTTTTATCAACCGGTATTATGCGATCCCTTTGACAGCTGGATGCAAATAGAGAGGAACGACCACCGACACCAAAGGCAATACATTTATAATAAGGATTTGCGATTAGAAAGGGAATTTGATATCTTAATTTAAGCTTTACTTTGTGAAATATAACAGCAATTATATTCGGCAGTTTAAATTGTGCCCATGCTTCGACGAAGATTAAGGGGAATATAACCACTGCCACAGCGATGTCATTGAAATTGGGAGAACAGGTAGGGAGAAGATAATAGATGACGAAATGAGGCTAATAGACTTTGTTTCACAAGAACTTGGTTAATATTTATCTGAGGAAAACGGAACTAAAAAATAAATTGATCCCGTTGCAGCAGACGCATGCCTCTCTCAAATTGATCACGACGTAGTGGTTAAAGACAGGATGATAGTCCATCGTTTATATGTATACCATTTTTTAGTTGAGAAATTGATCTCCCTTAGTACCGCCGTCAATAAAATTGTTAACATCTAACGAAAAAT
This sequence comes from Sarcophaga subvicina, assembly GCA_936449025.2. Classification (NCBI taxonomy): domain Eukaryota; kingdom Metazoa; phylum Arthropoda; class Insecta; order Diptera; family Sarcophagidae; genus Sarcophaga; species Sarcophaga subvicina. The sequence continues at coordinate 8,867,255 of OW388085.2, forward strand.
CGTACTTGCGAGCAGGTGTTATTTTGGTCTGAAGATGCTATTTAAAAAGAAAACATCTTCAAAAACATCACACTGTAGAAGAGGCAAGTAATTTACGTGTTATCATATTGCGCAGACGCATAAGTACATAAGCTAACAGCTGTAGCCGTTCTTGGTGTTGGGACAGCAACATACTATCTGATTCAACAACGCTATCGGCGAGTGAAGGGATTGAATGAATCGTATGCTATATGTACTTTATGGCGACCAAAAATTTTGTGCGTCGCATTAAAGTGAAAAAACTGCGGAAACTTGGATCTGAAGGAAAATATTTCGATAATGGAGAAGGGAAACCGAGTTCCAATGGAGATGAGAAATTGGAGAAGAACTGCATACGAGCGAAGCACTTGATTTCAATTTTAATACAGGATGTAGTGTAGTCATTTAGTAATTAAGTAAGATGAGTTTTTTTCTATCTTCCCATATCATGAACCGAACATTAACGTAGTTTATCAATTTAATACTATAAAATTCGACTGCAAAAAAAGTAAAATACATAATATTTTTTAATTTAGCTATTGCTGTTTTTGTATAATAAGGGCCACTTAAGCGTACGTATTAAATGTAAATTATCTACTATTTTACTTTACTTTGTTTTATTTTCAGTATAAGTTTAAGACGTTAGCGATCATGTTTTGAACATTTGGCGTTAAAAACGCACACATATTTTTAATGAATCGCCTTCTGCTACTGCTGTTACTCTGTAATAGCGCCTTCTCGTTATTTTATTTAGTTTTTTTTATAGAATATTCGGTTTCGTAAGGCAAAAATAAAACTATTTGCGGTTATAACTTTTTCTAAAAAGTTGTTGAGAAAAAAAGTCATAATTTGTTAAAACTACCAATAAACGAACAAAAACACACTAACGGTAGTCGCAGTCCGCAATTTATATGAAAAGGGTTAAATTTACTCGTTTTTTCAATCGTTTAATGCATTTACCTTTTAGGTTCAGCACTTAAGATTGCTATTTCACTGTCATTTGATTGCTGCTCTAGCTTTAACGTGTTGTTTTTTTTACCATATTTAAGTGACGCGGAAATACTAAATAGAATTGTTTGTGAATCTTTTGTGGTTAAACGTATGTAGCACGCAACTTACCCTAAATGTTCGAATCCAAATGTTTTTTGAACTTAATAAAAAAATATCAAGTAATTTTTTATGGGGTAGAAATAATACAATCGCAGATCGTGTAGTTTTCCTAGACTATTGAGAAATCTCGTAGGTTAGTTCAATATAAAATTGTGTAGAAAATTGTTAAATATCAGCGATTAATATTTTTCATATGACATCAGTCACGCTCGAACCGATAAAAAGTTCTGAACAACTCATAAATCCTTCTAATATCGTCAACTGACGCTAATTTAGTAAATTTAGCAAAAAGAGTTTTACTAAGGAACCGTTTTAGTTGCTATTAAGATAATGGTTGTGACGTCAAGTGGGTCTCATTCTCCTCCATTCATTCAAACTTCTACAAAGAGGAAGACCAAATCTTCTATAATAAAGATTGGTTAATAAAATTAACGAAGAAGAACATAATTTTATAAAAACTTAATTTGACATCTTATCTCAGTGGTCAATATTCTAAATAAACAATCTGTTGTCTCCCTTCTTCATTTCATATTTACTTTCGCTATCTCTCTCTATTTTAATTTTTTTCTCAATATGATATCTTTTCAACATCTGCTCGTAATATCTGCATACAGCCAAAGATAAAATTATAATATCTGTATTACATTTTCAGATGCGATTTTTTAGTCAAGGCTGCTATAAGAATACGATTATCACTTTCGTACACTCAGTAATACTTCAGACAGTTTACAGTCATCTAAAAAGGAGATACAATGGTGTGACACTCACTTCAATCAATCATCCCTTAGCCTAAAGTGAATTCACTTGTCGACTCCTCTAATGTAAGTCACCGCCGACTTCAACTACATTAATGGCATTAATATAAGGATGTGACCAACTGAATCCTTTGGCAGATAATATATTGGGACTACCGTTGGTACATTCACCAGAAGAATTGAGACTGTAATGTAATGTTAGCTGTAATCTCCATAGAAGCTGTATGAATATTCCTAAGTATAAGTACATACGAAAGCTAATTTATAAGAAAACAATCTGTAACTACGATTAGTGTAAACGTTGGAGATTCAAAAACTCTTTGAGCCATTATTACAACTTGCCATTAAATTTGGGTTTAGTTAAAGGTAACTTCAGCTAAAATGAACTTTAAATTCACCTTTAACTTCTTTTCGTTATTACAACTTAATGATAAAATAAAGTACACTTTTTCAAAAATATGACAGTGCTGGAGCATTGTCGAAGCATTACTCAATTAAACAAGTGGCAACGGCGGGCTTCTTTTTTTTTGTTGTGTTTGCTAATTTCGTTTATATTTGATATATTGAATAATTCATATTTGATGTTGCCATATTGAAAATAAATTATAATATGACAAGTTCAAACATTGACTTAACTTTAAAAGTTACCAGTAAGATGATTTTTCCCTGTAATAATGGCTCTTAGTGTTCCTGGCAAGAAAATTGTACGTGATGTTCGTAGAAACTATTGTTCGATTCTAATATTTTTGGAATATTTATTTTTTTCAAATTAAGGAAATTATAACTTAAAATTCATATAAATGTCACTGGTGCAAACTATGAAGGAAATTACTCTAATCGAAAACAACCAAAGAGAAAAAACCAAAACTCGAAATTAATTATAATAACCGCACTGCGTGAATTATGCTTTATAACTAACAATTCACTTTATTTTTGATTATTTTATTTTCCTTGAGGCTAACTTATATCTAATACATAGTTACAGGTATATTCCACTCAGCACAACCGCTGGGGATGAGTGAACTTAGATACATATATTGACATTGCAAGGCTAATGCAATATCCTTAATCCTATTAGAACCGAAGATGTAGTCACGAGACCAGGCTTGCCAGAATGCCAGCTTGAGATTTCAGAGCAGATGCCAACGCTTGCATAACCTCACTTCTTTGCGTTTCACGCCGTCTGCGGATTCTGGCGGCAGTGAACGCAGACCCTCGGCTATTAGTAGTTGAACCGGTTTCAACGCTTCTCCGTCCTTGGAGTCTGGAGACAGCGGTGCAATTGGACGACTGTTGAGCACCGTCTCTACTTCTGCGAGCATTGTTGCTGTCTCTTCTTGCGTGAGTTCCATGTTGCCCACAGCTCGCATAAGTAGGAACTTCGGTTGTTTGAAGACGGCTTCCCACAGTCCTCCGAAGTGCGGCGCCCGAGGTGGTATGAAGCTGAACTTCACCCCGTTCGACGTTGCGTCCGACTCGACGGCGTATCGACTCTTGTCGAACGCTTGTTGCAGCTCTTTCAGGACACGGCTGGCTCCGACTAAATTCGTCGCGTTGTCGCAGTAGACCTTTCCTTGGGTAGTCCTCTCCTGGTAGCAAACATTTTAAAAGACATAAGAAAAGTATCAGAGGAAAGATCAGACTAATTGTAAATTTTCTGACTTAGATGTGAAACACACAAAAACCGCTGTATACATTTTTAATGGTGGTCTACCACGTATTCTCAATGAAACGTTAATAGGTCGCGGAGGTCCGACTATTAAAAATGGTCGAGAAGCTCTCACTCTATTATTGCGTAAATTTCCCATTATTTGGGACATAAGCTTTAGCTTAAAGCTGAAGCAATGTACACATTTGCTAACTATTCTCTTGGATTCTTCATTCGCATTTATCAACCAAATATTTTCTCTCTGCTTTGTACCAGTATGACAATTTTCTAAATGCAAATTTCGCAAATAGAGCGTGAAAAAGCTATTTATTTTCGGTAATAATAGTGGAAACTTGATATCATACCTCAAGCCTGCATTCAGCAGACTTCCACCTAACCTTAGAATTGCGAACGCTTTATTTCCCTTAACAAATGTATGTATAAATGGTGTTAACCTTTGGATATTAGATGGCAAGGCAAGAAATTTATGAAGCTTCAGTAATTAGCTTTCTGGAGTTACAAAAAGACCCTTTTAGTTCGATTTTTCTCAACTTTGCGTTTTATAAGGTTGTTAACAAATCTGACCACAAACGCAGTGACTCGTAGCAATTTATTGTACGACGAATGCTTTTCTATTAGATCCAACAAGGAATTATGTGGATCCTCTACTGCAAGAAATACATTTGTTTTCCTTTTCTCTAATATCATTTGGTTCTCCGTTAACTTGAAATGTTTGTTAACACGTCAGGAAGAACTGTTATTTAATAAGAATGACGATCCCTCAAACCAGATCGATTCCTTCAATTCTTGGACGTCGCATTCACGAGAAACGACATCAGCTGGATTATGGTCACTTGGCACATGTCGCCATGAAATTTTCTCTGTCCACTCTTGAATCTCAGCTACTTTCATTTGATAAGTGATAAGTGAGGATGGATGTGTCTTTATGAAATGAAGAGTTATTTCTGAATCTGTCCAGAAAAAAATTTGGCCGATTTTAAATTCGAACACAAGCTTAATTCGAGTCCACAACTTAGTCAATAGGTGTGTAGCACACAGCTCAAGTCTCGGAAGAGATTTTGTCTTGAGTGGAGCAACTTTAAATTTTGCTGTAAGTAGTCTGGCAGTAACTTTGCCAGACTCAAAACTTCTGACATAAATGCAACCTCGGATTGAGGCATCAGAAAATCCATGTATCTGGACGTTTACCGTGGAAGTTGTTTGGACGAATCTTGGATCGGCGTAGTGTCACAGACCAGAGTCTCTGGTGAGAATCGAATCCACGGCTCTCACGCTAATAGTCTAGCACACTACCCACTAGACTACCAGGGCACCCTTCAAAGAATTATTCAATTGAAACTTTAATGAATCATTCTTCGGACTCCAATGTATTCCCAAAACCTTAACAGAATCGGAATCGCTATGCAATAGTTTCTCACGCCGTAGAGTACTTATAAATTTAGGAATGATTTGAACACCATTTCGCAAGATTGAAACCAGCTGAATTTAGGATCTCAGTGACTTGATTACAAATTGTAATCAGATCCTCGTAACTATCACCACCGTTTAACAAATCATCGACGTAAAAATCACTGCGAGCAGCCTTTGCACCAATAGGCAAAGTCTCTATGGAGGAATCGCTCAATTCGATCAAACATCCTATAGCTAGAAATGGGGCAGAAGCTGTGCCATAAGTTACAGTGTTTAATCGAAACACCTGTAAGCTATCAGATGGATTCTGCCACCAAAGGAATAAATGAAAATTCCTATAATTCTCGTCGATTAAAACTTGACGATACATATTTTCGAAATCTGCAGTGATTACGTGTCGAAGAAGCCGAAAACGGATGAGTGTAGAATACAGTTTTTCTTGAATAGTAGAAGGAAACATTAGCAGTTCGCTCAGTGACGTATGAGAAGAAGCATCGAAGAAGCACGAAGCATCGAAAACTACTCAACGTTTAGTAATTGCACTTTGAGGTCGCAGAACACATTGATGTGGAATGAAATAGTGAGGAGACTCTGGCATATTATTCAAAAGCGACGTATGATCCAAATTCAAATACTCTTTCTTGAAATCATGATACATTTGTCTCATTGTGTCATCTTTGAACAGTCTTCGTTCCAATGAGAGAAATCGTCTTTTCGCCACTGCGAACAAAGAACCCAATAATTTTGTATCAGATTTAAAAGAGACGACAAACCGTCCTGGCACTAAATGTCGTATTGAATTCTTAAACTTATCCTCACATTGCTGCTGCTCCTCTGAATAAATTTTTATTGATTCATTTGGAAGGTCCTCCTGTTCCCAGAACTTCTTGACTATCGAATCAATATTGCTCTCGTTTTCTATATAAGTACATACATACATACATAATTGGCCATTACAATCCTTCAGTCAGGATTACGGCCTAGCTTCTCACACCACTCATGTTGTGTGCGTTAATTTTATACGTGAGTGGCGGGACCTACAGTTTAACGTCGACTCCGAACGACAGAATTTTGAGAAACTTTTTCATGGCAGTTTATTTTACTCTCAGAGTTTTTGCCAGAAATCTGCTGAGAGGAAGTCGCCGAAGAAATATTTTTTTTCATGTTTCATTTTTGATGTCTTACCTGGGATACGAACCCGGGCTTTTACGAATAGTAAGCCAACACACTACCTACTACACCACGGCGATTTCTATATAAGTGCTCAAATGAAAAACGCTATTGTTAATGGAGCCCTTTCTAGTGGCAATCCAACCAAGAGAAGGTTTTTGAAAGATTGGCCAGATTTTATCTGACCAACAGACATTAACTAGAAGAATATTTCTGCTCTGATAAGCAAATCAATTTTCCGTGTTTTGGAAATACAGATCAGTCAATTTTATATTCTTAAGAATATGTAATCCGTAGTGTAATTATAACACTATCATGATGGAAACTGGTTATCGAACCAAATACATAAAATTTCGCATCGAATTGAGTATAGTTAACCCTCGGCGTGACAGTTAAATTAACGCAAAATTTCGAAAGTGAATTTGTTTCACTAAATTAAATTTAAATTTATTTTGCCTTCTTCTCTTTTTAATCGAAGTAGCTGCGCAAGTTCCTCAGTTATTAAATTTGGTTGAGATCCGGAATCCAAAAGTATTCTCGATGGTAGTAATTTACCAGAACTGCTACTTACACTGACTACTTTGTCATCGGACGAAGAATAATTCACCGATCCATATGAAGTCGATGATTGTTCAGTGTAGTTATTATTTGAACTTGCGCTTCTATTTTACTCATGCAACAATGAATTATGGAAGCTGCCACAAATTTTGCACTTGGATGATGTACACTTTGCTACTGTGTTGTCCCTTTTTGAGCCATTTTTTACAAGCTGGCACAGATTTTATAAAGTCAAATCTTTGACTTACTGGCTCTGCAGAGAATGAAGGGCAGTTGTTAATACTATGCTGAACAGATTTAAACATTTCTAAGCAGATGATTTGGATTTTGCTACATTTAGTGAAGCCCTATTATTTCTTCTTAAAAAATGCTCAGTTTTATGATTGTAAACCTCGGATTTGAACTTGAAGACTCATCAGCTGCAATATGCTGATATCGTTTGTTCAAGGATTCACAGTCTGACCAAACTGGAAGTTTATCAAAATCAAGTTGTTCTTTCCATATCGATTTACTAAATGTATAAAATTTTATTTGTATTCTTCCTATAGTCACCAATTGACAATAAGGAATCATATATTGCTGACACTGTATCTATCATACTTCGCAAAGCAATAGCTGAAGGTTTTGTTATTTATGGCAAATCGAAAAGTTTTCTTATATTGTCAAAAAAATATAAGACTTTTATTGTCTTCACCCTTTTTTAGATTTGCTATTGCTTTAGGATAATTTTCCTCTGAAATCTGAAAAGCTTTCACTGCACCCAAAGCTTCGTCGGTCAAGCCTGATATTAAATGATTAAACTTCTCAATATCTGTCAACGTCGGATCATTGTGGACCAAGTCCTCAAACATACTCCTAAAATTTTTATAATCGGAATATTTTCCGTAAAACTTGTTTGGAAGCCACGACTGGTGTGATTGCCCCCAAAAGAACATTTCTGGCACATTTGATTGCCTATTCTTAGCCAGGAGACTCAAAAACAATGATTTAGTGGTCACACAAATGTCCTCAAGCTCAGCTCTATCATTGTTTTTGGGATCCTAATTATTCACATCAGATGTAATGTAATTCTTTAATATGTCCAGTCGACATTCTAATTCCATTAAAAGAAATTGTCTTTTCCAAACTGAATTTACGAATACCAATTATATTATCAACGACACTACCTAGAACGTTGTCTCTTCTTACTAGTCATTTTCAATCAGTTAACGAACTCAAAGCAAACCAAATATAACCAAATTAATTTATTGATTAAATGCATTTTCCAAAGGACAAATGATTTACTTTTGACTAGTAAAATTAATGAAATTATTAATTTTAATTTGCACTCTCGCCGGTTACACGATATTCTGATTGGTTTCCTATTTCAGTTCTGTTATTTGCGACTCTGTAGATGTTGGTTCCACAATCAAAATAATTTATTGATAATATATGTCCATTCACCTCACAGCCTTTGATAAATATAAAATTTAGCAAGTCAAATTTTCAAATAACCAATTTGTCATTATAAAACAACAATTAAACTTCAATACGACCACACTGTGTTATCCAAAGACAACAATCACGAATCATTTGGAATTCGAAGGTAGTGTGAACACGACGATTGATTTTGTACCGAATTGTTGTCTGAAATTGAATTTCGTAGACAGTGTAAGGGGTCACACTGTTAACAGCTGTGTAATGTATATACTGTAAGGGAACGGCGGAATAGAACACTGATCATATGAAATTTCTATTCAGCGAATTAACAGAATACAAGAATGTATAGAACAAGAAACAATTTGGTTTAAAACTAACAAATTTCATAAAAGCACGCTAATATTTTCGTGCCCTAATATTTAGAAAAATACAAACTATTTTAAAATCGAAACACCGACGTTAAAAAGTTTGGTTAATAATAATATAATAATAATATATAATAATGATAATTTGTAATTCGCAAACAATATACGTTTTGTGTGTTTATTTCCAATAACAACAACAACATATATGATTTCTCAATATTTTAAGGGTGGATTTTATCTAATATAATAAATAATGTAAGTTTCACAGTTTTGAAAATGTAAAATATATTTTATGTGTTCAACGACTAACAATTTTCGAGTAACTTTCAAAAAACCTCTTAAGCTTGATCAGATTACAAACTTAAGGTAATAACACAAATATATTTTACACTTTTACCTCTTGAGAGTCGGAACAACTCCCCTGATTCCTTTCAGCTCGACGCAAAATACAACTGCAACGACAGGGCATTTGGATGAGTCTTCTGAAGGTATAGAAATGATTAGTAATGATGATAGCTTCCTCAAAGATTTGATGATGGTGATGATTAATGTTTTCGCTCCTTTCTGTTTATATACATTTGTAGATTTTGTACTTTGCTTTTTTTGTCGGTATATTTTTCTTTTCTATTTATTTTGTGTTCACTTGTATTTTAATATATGTACGTATTTCTTCATTTTTGATGTCTGTGTTGTTTTATATTTGAATCAACAATTTTCTTTTTTTTTACAACTTATGTATATTTTAACACTTAAATTTTTTTTTTATCTTTACTTTTTATTTTTAATACACCAATTTTTTGGATTTTATTTTATTTTTTTAACACTCAGTAAATTTTCACTGGTCCACAGCAAAAATGTTCGATCCTAACATTTTTTAGAATATTTATTTTTTCAAATTAAGTAAATTATAATTTAATTCACATAAAGAGTACGGGTGAAAACTGTGAAGGAAATTATTAATTATAAGTCGAAAACAACCAAAGAGAAAAAACCCAAACTCAAAATGAATTATAATAACCGCACTGGGTGAATTATGATTATAACTAACAATTCAGTTTATTTTTGATTATTTCATTTTCCTTAAAACTAACTTATATATAATATATAGTCACAGCTATTTTGCATTCAGCACAACCGCTGGGGTTGAGTGAACTTAGATACATACAGTGGTGTTGTCGAGCCGGAACGCTCCGGAACGTCGTTCCGGTACTTCCTTTTTGGACAGGAACGCGTTCCGGAACTAAAGATGATTTCTGATAAGGAGAATTGGCTGACGTTTTAAAAAAAAATTAAAAAGAATTGCTGATTTTTTTTCTAATTTTTGACGAATTTTTATATGTATTTTTATAAACAAGGGTTTGAACCGAATCCGAACCGGAACGAACCGGCTTGTTTTTTCGAAACGTGAACCGGAGTCCGGAACGTTTTTTCTGCTGAACCGGAACTCGACCCGAACCGAAACAAATACGTGAACCCGAACCCGAACTAATTACTACTTAAGAATTTGAATATTTAAAACCATTTTCAACCCTTTCGGCCGCATTTAAATTTAACTGTTGCTACCAAGAGGATCACTTATTTTTTCCATACAAAACTGAAGAGCGAGTATTTCCGCCTTTTTATCGTTAAATCATGGTTTTTAACTGTGGGTCAAATGACGGAAATTCCCGTCATCCCGTATACACAAAATGGGTTTCGTAATGATTTTCGTTTCCTTTTCTTTTTATGCTATATACAGGGCCGATCCTGGCGACGGGCGAAAATTGTGGGAAATCTCCCTCCCCCCGTCGTCAAATTTGGGACATGAGACCTAAAAAAAACGCCGCCGCTAGGATTATCATGGAAAATCACCCCCGTCTTTAAATTTGGGACATGAGACCGCACAGAGCGGCCGCCTACACAGGATCGGCCCTGTCTATATAATTATATATACGCGTTCCGGTAAAAAAAATTAGCACAACACCACTGGATACATATATTGATATTGCCAGGTCAATGCAATATCCTTAATCCTATTAAGACCGAACAATTATGTTAGTTTTCATCGGTCATTAGAATACTCAATTACTGTGTTTTATTTAACAGGGCAAAAAATGCTCTACGCCATGTATATTCCCTACTATTTGAACAATATTTCTCCAATCGAAATCAAGTAAAACCTTTTAAGATAAAAATTGTGTATTACTGACAGCAGAGTGTTAATCAAAGCCCTCTTGCAAAGTGGTGTGCATATTAGTGTAATCTGACTTTCTCACTATTTACACCAGCTTTTTTCGACCGAAATGAAATATATCTCTTATGTAGGGATGGGTGGCCAAAAATCTGTTTTACAGGACAGGGAAAAAGCGATCGCTATCACATTATTTAAAATCATTGGTCCAATGTGTTGGATTGTGAGACGCGATCGTATGAGATAGGATAACTTTTTTCCCGAAAATCGTGTACTTTTACTTTTAATCTTTTAATTTCTCTTCCTGTATAAGTTTTTCCTGCCTTAACAATCAAAGTGGACTAAAATCCATAAATACTATTTGTTCACTTCCCCCTTCAAAACCTATTTCACCGTTGTCAATACAATCTATTCCATGGATAGAGGGTTTGTCACTAGGTGTTTGCTGTAAGTAAAAGGTGAGAAAACTAAGTAGTGTTAGTAAAAACTGAAATTTTGGTCACTTTATACCAATGGATGCCGAGTTCAACCTTCAGTTTTATCATCTTGGAAAAAAAAGGTATACGAAAAGAGAATTCTTTGGCAACCCCGCCACAATGGTCTTCTGGTAAAAGAGGTTACAGAAACTAAATACAATAAAAATGCCTCTTAAGTCGCCGTAGTCTACAAGGTAGTGTGTCGGCTTATTAGACATGAAGCCTCGGTTCAAACCCCAGGTCAAAAAAAAATATTTCCATGGCGACTTCCACTCAACAGATTTCTGGCAAAAACTCTGAGAGTAAATAAAATTGTGTTGTCATGGAAAGTCTCTAAAAATCTGTCGTTCGGAATCGACTTTAAACTGTAAGTCCCACGACTCATGAATAAAATTAACACACAACATCAGTGGTGTGAGAAAGTAAGTCGTAATCCTGACGTTAGGATTATAATGACCAGTTATGTATGTATGTAATTCCGTCGATCGGAGACGATGTTATATTACGTTATGGGGTAGCTTACCGCTCTCAGGCAAGTTCACTTGGTGGCCATTATAGCCCATTGTATCACCCAGTGTGAGGTGAAACCCCTTGCCATAATCCGTTAATGGTGGATTTGAAGCACCCCGAGCTCCGGATAAAACCGGCCAGTTATCTTAATGATTGTTAGCCAGCATGTCCAGATCTTCAAGTGTTTTTTCACCGAAAAACCGATGACGTCTGTTCTGAAGTGCGGGGTACTCGCATAAACGGTGTTGTACCGATTCCGTTTCCTCCACATTGTGACAGCTCCTGCAGTAATCTTGGTAGGGAAGACCGAGATTTTCAGAAAAACTGCCAATAGCGCAGTGTTCCTTAATAAATTTCTGTTAGAATGCCAACTTCGCCCGCTACCATGCAACCAGGTTTATTGAATTTGATGCTACTTTTTCCAATTTTGAGAAGTATTCTTGTAGAGGCCCATATATCCCCTCTATCGTCTTCTCCACAGACATCTTCGATCCCTTTCGTGCCAGTTCGTCTGACTTTTCGTTTCCCTCTATGCCACCGTGGCCCGGAACCCAGTAGAGGCGGATGTTGCGTCGACGTATATGGTGTAGAGAGCATGGACTCTCTCTCTCTTCCTGACGCCCTTTGATTTGACGAGATGGAATCAGAGCGCTTTGATTGCTGCTTGTCTGGCCACTATGCCATAATACTAATTAAAGTGTTGTAATGGCCAATAACGTGATCTGATCTAAAACCATAATGTGCATATAATTGAACTTCATAACATCATTTAAATTTTATGGTAACGACGAAAGCCGAATTTATTCCCGATATTGATCAGACATAAATAATACCTATTATTAATTCATTATTTTTTGAGCAAAAATGGCTTTTAGTTTCATGTTATGCCTTTTAGTTTCATTCAATTTAGCTATGCTACAAAATGTTTAACGCAGCACATTGAATATATGAATTCGTTATAATGCTTCTTATAAATTAAACAAATTTTAAAAAAATAAACGTGTTCTTATTTTAAAATTATTCATTTTCTTTCTTGGGACATTTATTATTTCTGTTAGGTAGGCAAGTTGGAGGACGTTTGCTATCATGAAGACAAGTACAAATTTTATCGGAGAAGAGAAAGAAAAAGAGAGAGAGATAGAGTCGGATAAAAAAGTGAATCGGCGATACGGGTCAAAAACCACAAAGAGAGAATGGGTCAGCTAATCGAAAATGAGCGAGCACACCTTGAAAAGTTCAATCTTATTGTATATCTCAGGAGAACCCGAATATCGGCTCAAAAGCAAAGAGTTCATAGAATCCGTTACCCAATCAATATCATTTCCAAGAGTTGTGCAGTTGCAAAGAAGGTGCTCTATGGTCTCAATAAATCTTCTTCGCAATATATCTTACAATAGTCCGGGTGGTTTAAATAGCGTTATGAAATCCTTACCATCCGAATAAGTCTTGTTTATACCTGATGGACCTAATCGCCCTCTGGGCAGTCTGACTCTCAACGAGGATCACAAAAGATTCTGTATTTAAAGCAACTGGCCTTCAGAACGGCAAAAATTTCTACCTGTGAGACGTTACAGTAATCATTTTATCTAATTTGACGCTCCAGACAAAACTCTTTGCAGGAAGCACTTTCAAAGCGGTTACTTGAAATGAAAATCTGAAAAAAACAGTTTTTCTACCAAGAAGACATTCTTAATACCATAGTGTCCTGTCGGGCTTAAGGCAAAGGAATCAAGTACAGCAAAGTGTCAAGAGCAGCTTGATGACAGCTCTTCGTCACTCCGGTTATACTCAAAGAGGTAAACTTTATCCAAAAGCCTGCGTTGTAAGCTTTGATTTAAGGCACCCTACCAATAACAGGTCTTTTTTATCGAAATATATATTCAACGAATGTCTAATTCGTGTAATTTCAGCATTGATATTTCTTCATTATTTGCTCAACGCGTCTTTTCCAGTTTTAATAATTTTGGATAATTTTTGTTAAATTCGTTACAATAATTTTTTAAAATAAATTTAATTAGAATTTAATAAAAACATCCTAAGCCCACTTCATAAATATTATGAAGTGGCCATAAATATTTCGGCAAAGGAAAAGTTGCTCATCTTTACTCAAATATAATATAAAATACAACTTTATTCGGTGGTTAAAAGTATATCATTTACTTTTGTTTTTCTTTTTTTCTTCATTTTATATTACAGAAAAAAAATAATAAAAAAATTTTTTTCTGTTTTTCTTTTTTGGTTTTTTTCTGTTTTTAAACAGAAAAAAAATAAGAAAACAAACAGCAATGGTATGAAATATTAATATTTTTATAATACTTTCTGACCACTTTTCCTTCTGGAGAGGGGTTGGTACTTTGGTCGCTTCCACACTCAAGTGATTTTCACACGCATTGTTTCGTATTTTTTGTTCGAAGGGTTGCTTTGTTATCTTTGATTTGGAAAAGGGAAAGAGTTACTATTTAAAGATGTAACTAACTTTTCTTTTCATTAAGATTTTATAAAACGAAAGTTTAAAAGAAAATAATAAAAAAATTCTTTGAAAATATTGCGCTATAGTAACAAACAAATGTAACTAAATTAACTTGTATGTAATGCCCTAAGCAGAACTGAAATGAAATGAATGATAACCCAAATTTTTTTCACTTCTTCTATTGGGACCATATGGCTTCCACAAAGTGTTTCCATCTTATTCGGTTGATTGCTGTTATTTTTACGTCTTCCCATGTAAGTCTCCATTTGCTACGGTTTATTTGCGTTATTATGGATTCCTCATTGGTAAGGTTCCAGAGGTTCATGTTGCTGATGTTATTAGGCCAGAATAAAATTCTGGCGTAGTTTTTGCGTGATACTACTTCGTATAACAAGGTCGAATGAATATTCTGACCTTGGTTTGTGTGGCTATTTGTGTGCTTCTATATATTGTCTGTAGTCATCCACATACCGTTCTCGCTTTATTGACCAAATCTATAAAGCATCAAAAAAAATTATGTTGATTAATTTCAGATGCGAATGCACAGTAAATGCCAATGGAACACAATGTACATTCGATATATACCTACTCTGCAACTTCTTAATGGAAAACACAGAATGGAAATTTTTTTATACAAACTCTTCTTTATAAATCGAAAATGTCGAATTTTTAAGAGTAAATAGAAAACTCAATGCTATACTGAAAATTGTTAAGGAATATATGTACATATGTATATATTTTATATACTTTTTTGTTTCATACATCTACGTGTGTACATAGAATATCATGTACATACAATACCATGCCTTCTTCAAATTTTTAGGTTCAATATATCTGTTTTTAATTTTTATTTTCAAATATATAAATTTAAAAAGAAACATAAAAGTCAATAATAATAACATAAATTTTTATATTTCTAGAAATTTCAACTGGCGATAATCGACCGAATTCTAGTTCGAATCTTGATCCTTTTATTTCCATTCTTGAGGATATTACCATTCAATATGACGGCATACATAGTTATCGTAGGTGACTTTAATAACAAACTTCTACTTGATAATCGACTTATTGACCAATGCCTTCACTCTATCTCAGTCGTGTGAATCTGTCAACACCTCCACACTTCCATTCAACGTCCAGTAGCTTGATTGACCTTGTACACCTATACCCCGATTTACACTGAGGATAAGTTCCTTAGAAAACCGTGTAAACCGAAATCATAGATTTCGCTATGTAAAACCGTGAAAATCGAAAACAAACTAAAATAGGCATAACTCAGTCATTTATTTCAACGTAAAATAAAAGTAAATAGCACATACATATGTATGTTTATTTTGAAAAACATAAAAGTAGCTATCTATTCATTAAAATACAACTATGTAAAAGTGTACTCCTGTATGTGGATATGTTATTCATTTTACATACAGAAACCAGAAATATAAATATTTAAAAAATTTTACCAAACATGTAATTATGTACTGTTATCACTGTCATAGAATATGTATAATATTTTCTTCCTGATTGTTAGATGGATTAGGAACGATTTTATATTGGTGAGATTTCGTAATCAAATCCGTGTAAAAGCGAAATCTTGTAAATCGGGGGATAGGTATATTTGTAAATCATATTGAAAGGGTACTGTTATATGACCAAATCTCTGCTTCTTGCTATGTCTGTAACTTGTGCTGTGGACAAATATATTACTTATTGTGATTTTAGGAACATAGATTATACAACTCTGAATATTGAATTAGATAACATATCTTTGGACGAGGTCTATACACTGAGTAATGCGAAGGACCAATTATCGTTTATTCAGGAAAAACTGTCTGCTCTATGATAGGAACGTTCCTGTCAAAACCAAGCGCATCAAACCAAAACAACAGTCGTGGTTTAATACGGAAATAAAAGCACTCATTGAGAGGAGGGATAGTGCTTACAGGAGATGGAAGAGGTTCAGGACTGATGATTTGAAAGCTCTTCATAAACCCACACGGTCGGAGGTTACTAAGCACATAAAAATTGCGAAAAAATTGTATTATGGTGGAAAGTTTTCCAATGCAATGGACAACAAATCTAAATGGAATGTAATTCGTGAAATAGAAATTTGCCGACATTGATGTAGACGTGAATAAGCTTAACGACCAGTTCGTAAATTCTAAGGTTCCAAAGTCTATCGGTAACTTGTATGACGACCTTCGTTTTGTTCCTTTAGTTTTCGTTGTGCAAATCAGTTTGAGGTTTTGGAATTTATTTCAGTGGTAAAATCAAATACAGTTGGTTCTGACGATTTGGATCTTTTATTCTTAAAAGCTCTGACTCCTAAACTAAATTCAATACAGTTCTGACTAAATCTTCTTTTCCTGAAGATTGGAAACTAGCTAAAATCCTTCCCATTCCCAAGACTAACAACGAGTTCAGACCAATTGCTATCTTTCCTTTTTATCCAAGGTAATGGGGAACATTATGGCCAGACAAATCAATAATTATCTGGAGAGTCACAATTACTTAACATTTAGTCAATCGTGATTCATGAAAGGTAGGAATTGTACTACCGCTCTAATAAATGTAGTTGAGGATCTTAGGTCGGAACTTGATGAAAATAGTGTGACGTTTTTAGTTCTGCTTTATCACTCCAAGGCTTTTGATACAGTCAAGCACACGGTTCTATTAAAAAAGCTTCAGAAACTGTGTTATTTTTCTAATTCTGTCTGTAATCTAATTTACTCTTATTTAACGAACAGATTTCAAAAAGTTCATTTTAATGGCAATATTTCAGATTCATTTAATATTAGTAGAAGTGTTCTCCAGTTGTCAATAGTTGGGCCTCTGCTGTTTTGTAAGTATATAAATGATCTACAGGATGTTTTGGTTAACTGTAATGTTCATATGTATGCTGTTGATGTGCAGCTTTATACAAGTAGTCCTAGGGGGAATATTAATTCTTCTTTAGATTACATTAAACGTGTGCACAAGACATTTAAAATTATACAGTATTGTATTTTTCTCATGAGCGAATATTTACTGTAGCTGCAAATAAAAATAAGAGTGAAGCATAGATAGAGAACAAAAAAACAACTGCACTCATAAACCATTGTACAACAATACAAAAGAGAGTTGAGTGAAGAGTACAGCAAAAATATTGTACACTTCATAGTGTCACAACGTGCATTTCTCTTTGCAGTAAGTGGGAAAGAAAAAATGTTTCTTTTTTCTTTTTTTTCAGAATAATAGCAGACGTCTGCACCAATAGCCCCGGGGGCCTTCGGCTTTTTACACACATAGGACACGAACATCAACGAATATTAACATAGCAATTTGAAGAGAGATTGTTGTTGGAAGAGTACATGGCAGAAGCAAAGAATGTATAGAAACACTTATGTACGCATATTTTTCAACATTGACACTACTGAAATTCATTTGACAATACTGAAAATTTAGTTTCAGTAGTGAAATATGCTCTTACAACACAAAGCATATTTCCATTACTTCACAGATAAATAAGTGCTATTGTATACTTTGAATAAAAGAGAAATACACATTTCCGTGTACTCGTATAATCAAGACCAATAAAAAAGAGAAAAATTCAGTATTGCATTTAGTGAAGGGTAAGCTAGCAAAATTACATTAATCGTAATTTAGGAAGGATTGACAGCTGGGTCTCAGTTAATGGATTATGCATCAATCCTTCTAAGTCTAAATGTATTATACTTTCGAGAACCAATGGATCACTTGTCATACCTGAATTGATCACCAGGGGAAATAAAATTGAATTTGTCAAGTCAGCAACCAATCAGGGTATTGTCTTTAACGACAAATTATCGTGGTCTAGCCATATAAGTGACGTTGTTGGCAGAATTTATAGCATGCTTCGAAATTTTGTGGGCTGTCATAGATTCAACTCCTTTTGTCATTCGTATGCAACCTGCTAAAACGTACTTAATTCCGGTACTATTATATGGGTGTGAAATCTTCGCACACTGCAGTTGTGATGACA